>OZ008338.1:19890052-20311052 GCA_963931975.1 Cataclysta lemnata
CTGCACTGCGAAATACGCGGGCCCAACATCCCATCCACTACACCACGCCACATCAGCAAACGAGTCACGCTTTAAAATAAACTAACTCACCAGCTTCAGGAGCGTGAGGCGCAGAGCACGTGCGCCCACCTCGTGCACCACTCCAAAGTCTCTCTTCCCACAGACCACAAAGTCACAGTTCTCGGCGGAATGAGTTCAAATAGTGTCGCAGCACGACGCTCCGGGAGCCCCATCGCCACAAAGTGTCTGCTTGCAAGTCAACACAGAAGTTCACATGGCGCGCGCGATGTATCGTACCGGCGAAGCAACATGCGCGTCAACTCCGAGGGCGATGTGACGCATTAGTGAGCGCGCGGCGCGGCTTCGCGGAGTGCGCAGGCAGACGGGCTGGTTGGTAGAACGGTGCGGGGGCCGCGGGAGCGCCCCGCTCCCCGGAGCTCCGTGCTGCCCTCTGCGTCGCCGGGCTCATCGACCGCGCTCGCCCTCAGCGCGCATAGAGCTGGTGCCGTGCCACTCTCACTGTACCGCAACACGACGCGTTCCCGCCTCGCCTGCGCCCACTGACACATGCTGCTGCCCGCACCCACATACCGTATCACCGTAAACACTCCACCCGCTACCTCCGCAACTTTGACGCGACAACGTTGTTTCAAATTCTTACAATAACGGACTTTTAGAAGTACAAATGAGCAGTAATGAGCACCAACAATAACTGGGAAGAATAAGTTTAGTACATTTGTCGCTAAGACTCCGCTACGAATACAATTAAAATCGAGAATGCGTCATTCATTAACTATGATTCACGGGGTGTTAAAGCCCTGTTAGCCATTTAGCCCTAACGGGGCGACCGACACAGAGAGTTAAGCCACGCGTAAAAACGGTAGGGCTGTGCCAAATAATGCCCAGCAGCGTAATCGCAAAGAACGATAAAAAGGAACCGCTAATGCCCTAATTTACCAACAACACGAAACTTTAAAAAGGTCCCAACGATTTATTTCCTATAGAAATTAAATTAAAATAAACTGATTACTATGTTAAGGTATGAGCCTAGTTGTCGCTTATTCAAGTGAATTTCAAGTAATTAATAATCACGTTTCGTTAAAATCTAAGAAAATATACTTGAATAAAGGTTCATCGTTGTTGGTGAAAACAGGCATAAGTGATAATCAGATCACCTAACATCTAAAAGCTTTCGCGATCCACCGGTTTGCACCAAGCAACGTTGGCACGATAAATTCAAACTCACGAATTCGTAACGGTAATTTCCATAAAGCGTAACGTAGTTCTGCCTCGTCCACACACTGCGCAGATTACTAGATTCGAGTAAGCCCAGCTTTTTTCTGAGGCATTCAATGAACTAGTTTTTTTACTCGCCGACGCTTGAGTAAGTACGGCCCCGAATAAGAATTGAAACGCACGATTATGGCCTCTAACGGGCAGGTATTTGGAGCAAATCGCTGTTGCACTAGGAACCGTACGAAATCAAAAGTGCACAGGTGACTGGCTTTTTATTTTCATTTACCGGATGCTCTCCAATGGGTTCGTTTGAAATATCTGTTGACGTCATTTATTTTTTTCACGCATTTTTATTATGACTGTTTAGGACAGACAAGATTTAGATGAATGATTTAAATTTTAACGTAAAAATAATTGTAATTAAAACATAGAGACGGGCGTAAGGTTGCAATACTCATAACCAACACCGTGATTCCTTTTCTTTTCTTGTATTCAAATGTGGAATATCCAAAAAGCATCCTCGCGAAAGTCTAACTAATACATACAATAACCTAATCTTTCGGTGTAGATACCTATATTTATTGCGCATTTCTAGTGCGTCTCTCTGCGGTCTAAAGGAAAAGATAAGGACGGTGTACACCGCCTACGCAGGACACACAGAAATAGCTGCGCGTGCGCCGCCTCTGACTCAGCGCAGACAATGGGCCTGGTGTCCCCGCTTGAGGCCGCTTTCGCCCATATCAACACGTCATCATCACTCGGAAGTGTTTCACGAGCCAGGGACCCAATTCTCGCACAATCTCAATAATTTAGAATTAGAGAAAAAGTTCGAATTCGAACTTTTTTCGATTGAATCCAAGTCATGCTGTTCTGGACAAATCGAGAACAATTTATTTCGAAGGGAAACCGTTCGAATTACTTCGAGTGGTCGACAGAAATTTAATTTCGAAGTAAGGGTTCGAAATTTAAACTCGAATTCTAAATAATCTCGTTTATGGCGAGAATTAGCCCTCATCCCGAGATTAACGACACACTGGTCACCTAACTCGACTTCGATATCATTTTGGTTGGTGGTACGACTTCTTTCAAGTCCGACTGGCTATATAGCTACGACATCTTATCAAAATCTGTCACCATAATAATAATGTATGCATTATTGTGTTTCGACAACGTTAAGATATCCAGCCCCTCTGTGGTTGAGGGTTCCAGGTGAAGCTCGATTCCATCTTCGGCCCTTATTGTCACTTACCATCAGGTGAGATGAAGGACAAGAGCTTCCCTGTCTGGCATAAAAATCATGAGAATCACTGAGTAAATGTCAGTGTGTTTCCCTCCAGTCTTCAATTGATATGATAGCGGCATAATAATATAGAATACGAAAAAGAAATTTTAGTAGATAAGCAATAATAAATAGGTTATAAAATGTTTTCACAACCTATCTTGCCTATAGGTATAATAATGAAGTTGAGGGATGGATTGTGTGCGTAATGAATTGAATGTGAATGAGAAGACAGCAAAATGGAGTGCATAGAAGAAAACATGCTGCGCTGATGAGGGCAAGAGAATGATGATAATAAGGGTCTGAGTCAAAATCTAAGATTTTTCTCAATGGAGTACATGAAAAAGGGGCTAAAAGATAGTTAAGCATAGCACTAAAATTGTCATTAATTTTTTTTATTATATTTGAGAAGTTCTAAAAAATATTGCTTCAGACTTGACTTTGGTTGGCTTCAGACAATGGTGCTCAAGAAATCAGTTGTTGTAAAAACAATTTCATCATTTAAGTATGGTCTAGAACTAACTGCCGCACTCAGAAACGTCAAATAACGTTAATGAGTACTTAACGTCAAAAAATGACAGTTCAAAACTAGTCGCTATTCGTGCCGGGTATATGGTCTAGATTTGAATGAAAATTTTTGACATTAAATACTCATTAAAGTTAATTGACGTCTCTGAGTGCGGCAGTAAGTCTTTAACTGCCGCACTCAGAGACGTCAAATAACTTTAATGAGAGTACTTAATGTCAAATATTTTCATTTAAATTTAGACCAAAGAGCTGACAAGAATAGAGACTAGTTTTGAATTGTCATTTTTTGACATTCAGTACACATTATCGTTAATTGACGTCTCTGAGTGCGGCAGTAAGTCAGTTTCGACGGTTTTGAGAAATTGAATTCAAATAAGAAACAAAATTTGTATAAATTTTGTAGATCGTAACGCGTATTTTCAATCAGAGGTGGTGAAACAAAGTTCTAACAAAGCCACTCTTCATCACTATTAATAGAATTTTTAAAATAAAATAGTACTAAAAAAAGTTTTTAACAAAATAATTATCGAAAAAGACAACCGCAAAACAGGATGTCATGTTTAGCAAAACTGGATTCATTAGAATAATAACAATTTATTGCAAAAACTGTCAATAAAAGTGCTTGTGTTAGTGCATTTGATAACAAATGTTTGAAACAAGTACACGTTGTATTCTAGTTCAATAAAAACAATTACTACGAGTATAACAAAAATCATTTAAGAGGATTACGAAGCTGTAAATTTTAGTACAAAAAGCGATAAAATTTTTCACCCCGTAAACATTATCCAATTTTAATAATTTTTGGATATGTTATAAATAAAATATAAAACTAGGTTCGTGCGTTTTTATTTTTTACGAAATATTGCTTGTGATAAAAGTTGTTAGCATCGAAATATCTTTATTTTTAACCTAAAAATAATCCTCAAGCATTATACATTTTTTAAAAAAGAATAACGCACTGACTTAAATTAGGATGTACTCAATCTAAAAAGACCAATTTTTTCTCTTTTTGTAAAGTGGCGCGGTGCGAGTAATGTCTACATTTGCCTACATTTCCTTTTTGAATACTTGTCTAGAGCGATAACGTTTTCACCCCCTGAAAAAAACTTTACGAAATAAGGAAATTGTCTTTTTAGATTGAGTACATCCTAATAAGTCTGTACATTTTTCTTTTTAATTAATTCAGCTTAGTTATATATAAAAATAAATACGGTTCGAGAAAGTTTTTACGTCAAAAATAAAGACATTTCAGTGCTTACAACTTTTATCGTAAGCAATATTTCGTAAAAATAAAAAAGGACGAACCTAATTTTATATTATATTTACAACATATCCAAAAAAAGTAAAATTGACCAATGTTTACGGGGTGAAAAATGTTATCGCGTTTTGTACTAAAAATTTACAGCTTCACAAATGGTAGATCGGTCCAATGAAAAACAAAGAACGGCCTACGGCGCTTTAGACTAAACAAAACTATCAATCGATCGTCAACCTTAACTTGTTGGTAGTCAAAGGCGATTGAGAAAATTTGACATGTCGTATCCAGAAGTGCTGTAAGTATACAGTGTGAAAAGAAGGCATGGGCCCTGGAGGGAAAGTACCTTTAATCTTTAAAATAGCTCAGTTTGAAAAAAATCCTATATTTTTAAAAAGAAACATAACTGCATTCACAGATTTCTCAAAAAGCTTACCCGAACCGAGAATCGAATCTACTAAATAATTAAAAAAATTAACCCTCGCCATTTAATTTTAGAATAAACTTTCTCTGAAAAACATAAGGTCTTAGAAAGAAAAAAACATTATGATATCTAACATTTATTTTACCCTTGATGCCCTCGATTTAAATCAAATCCTTAATTTTTTATTGTTTCTTGCGATTCTTGTTGATAATTGGAATTAAAAAAAGAATGTTTGAAAATGGAATATTTAATTTGTTAACGGTGGAGAATTTTAAGGCAATTTTGAAATATGATCGATCTTGGTAATTTTTATTGATTTTGTTTTGTTTTGCTAATTTGCATTTCGCAATAAAGTATGTACCTATTTCGTATTATAATAGTAATTATTAAAACATTGGCGTATCAAGAGCAATTAGATTAATATAACCATACATTTCAAACTACAATCATTACAATTTAGCTATTCAGTTGTATGGTGAAAGGTATCTGAATAGACAAATATCGTCGAGAAAATTTTTGGCGCGAATGGTGAAAAACTTAGTAAATGTTGGCGGTTTAAAAAACATTTAGTATGAAGGCCACAAGAACATCGTAATCTGCACATTTTCGGTGTGGAATTTATTAGTTAAATTAGTAGCCTCTTGCTAGGTAATATTTTTTCCATATTAGTTTAGCCTTTTTATCGTAAGGATTGAGAGTATTTGAGAGTAAAAGTAAAATAAACTTCAGATTTTATATTTTTATTATTTCCAAGACCACGTTTCTTAGAGAAAAATTATCGTTAACATCGACTGCATCGATTAGTAAAATAAAATGGCGAGGGTAATTTTTTTTAATTTTTTAGTAGGTTCGATTCCCGGTTCAGGTTAGCTTTTTGAAATAACTGTGAATGCAGTTATGTTTCTTTTTAAAATTAAAGGAATGTTTTCTTTCAGCAAAATAAGCTATTTTAAAGATTTAAGGTACTTTCCCTTCAGGGCCCATGATTTCTTTCCACACTGTATACAAAGATAGAGAAAATAAAGAATGTCCAAAAGAAAGACATAATTTTAGATTTTTTCTAAAATAATTAATGCTCAATTAACAAATAAAAATGAGGTATTATGTAACTATTAATATATAAATGACAATACTAAGTCCGACAGTAAGTCGAGTCCGTAAAGATAGACGGCTTGATTATATTGTTCGGAAGATATTAGGTGCTTCAGTTGCTGCGATTGGTATCGTTGGAAACAGAAATGTTTATAAAAATATAATAATGAATGTCGAGCAAGATTCCCTCATATTCATAAAGCGTTTGTAAGCTTGTTTTTATAAATATAAGTACATACTTTTTTACTACTAAGGTAGGTACCTACGTGCTAAAAAAATCGGATTTTTATTACGAATCTTATTACTTAAAGTATACCAGCGAAATCAGATTGCGTTAAGTACCCGTGTCGTTCTGACCAGTCCGTCGTCGAACCAAATTCTTTACATGCTTAGACAAAATTTTTTAAGTCACAGAGTCCCACACGGAAAGATTCAATAAACAAAGACCGGTCTTACTCTGCGCACACAACACATTTATATGGTAATATTGAGACGAGTTGAACTTAAAGTTTGTTAGTTATTTAGAATTATCTAAACCAGTCCGAACGGCTCAAACATAAGACTTCTTTTTGAAAAATACCCAATAACATGTTTACCTGCCTTTTATTTCGAACGAAAACTGGTAAGTAAATCGTTAAGAGTTCAATACACTCACTGAAGATAAGGATTTGATCCGAATGCCTGTTTTGTATCCAATCATGTACCGAACGGTACTCTTTGTAACGAATTGTTCACCCTATTCAGTGCCCTGAAAACAGTTGTGTTAAATTTTATTATTATTTAATTTAAAATGGCGTCCGGTCAACATTTCAGCCAAGTGCGGTTATTCAAATATTTCTCCAGTGGAGTGCTCGGCAAACATTACCAGTGGCACATACTAATGTGATGCTAATCATTACGCCGGACACATATTAATTTAAGTACGGCACTTTAGCACGGACGACAAAGACCACCAATCAGTAACGGTCTAGACCTTCAAAGAAATGAAGCCGGACTAGCGGAGACGGTCTCATGGTAAATTCCGTTTTATTATGGCGTGTATACTCCAAACAATATGAGGAGAAAAAAAAACAATTTTGATGTATTTATCTTTTAATTTATCATACTAAAAAGTGTTTGATGACAGCAGAGCAGAATACAATTGTCACCGCCCCATCTCTCCTGCGGGTGTCGTACAAGAGTGTCAATGAGCAATGAGCAGCAGCGTTCCTCTTACGACACCTAGCAATGTATTGCGGTTTTCCTACCCGATAATGGTCAATATATAGGCTCGCCACCTATTACATGGGACCTCACCTAATAGGCGAAACGTGGGTGTTAACTCATTTGTGCCATTAGGTGCTTCATCACAATGGCTACAGGCGTGATTAATGTAGTATATGTAAAAAAAAGTGTAATAATATGTACCATTTTTTTGACGCCAATCGTTTTGATTTGTAGTAAATTTATGGTGAATTTTAAAATACATCTTTCTTATTGATATTGTAAATGCATTTCGCCGATAAAGAGACATTAATCAAAATTGTTTAAGCTTTTATATTTCGTTATAAGGCCTAGATTAATATATATAGTAGACGCGTTACGATCTACGTATATAATAATCTGCAAAATTTGTTCTTTTTTAACATCTGCAACAATTTAAATAAACATGAATACAAAGCGCGACTCACCAAGGTACAGGTAGATATTTTGGCGCAAACCTGCTGTAGAACTGATATTAGAATATTAAAGTGATTATCAGCTTTGTAGATATTTGCGTAAAATGTATAAAACAAAACAAGATCCCAAGGCTAGCCAATAAAGAGGCATGGTGCAAATGCGGCCAGCATTTACAGGAATGGCTCGTCTCGTCGTGAATATTTTGCACAGCGCATCGGCCAGACTGGTCCAACGGCATTCCCTAGCACCGCGGCACCACCGACCAACGCTTTGCCATACTGGGTTAAATCAACCATATTCCTTATTAGACCCCGTTCAGATGTACGCGCGATTCATACGCGTTTCGTTATACATTGCTCGCTATTAAGCAGTGTTTAGTAGCTTATGCTGCTTAATAGCGAGCAATGTATAACGAAACGCGTCTCACATGCGCGTACATCTGAACGGGGCCTAATACAAAAAACATTGTAGGACCAAGCACACAACGTTGGATATGGTACCGTCCACGCCATATAACATTACACCTATACCTTTATCCCAAAGGGTAGATAACCTTTAACTTATCTTATGAACAACTTGCGATGTCAGCGGCTGAGTGTCTTTAACTTAAATCCTGTTACTTAAACAGGCTTATATTTAGGTGGTATTCTGTTAATCGCAACCACTAAACTCTTTGATCGATAAAGCGACCACAGACAATGATTTCATGCTACACTTACTTCTATAGTTGTATCTAAAACGATATGATAGTTTGATTATCTTTGAGTTTCCATTATCAAATATACAGTACATTAATGAAAAAACGTCGATTATCATCTTTATTTCTAATGCAAATTACTCAATCGAATATGTACAATACCGTTACAAATTGTTATTATTACATTAGTAAGGTAATTCGATTCCTGCTATGGCCGAAGCCTTTCTGTATTTAATTTATTGGCCAAGCATTGATATTTTAACACTTACATTATCATGACTAATTATGGCAGTGAACTATGCAGTCTAAAACTACCTAAGTCCCATTTCAGTCGTATATCCTTACAATACAAATAATTATATTACAATAATCCCCATTAATTTAATTTTAAAAGACCTTTTACTGAAATTATTTTACAGTTTTATATAAATACTAAAAATAGTAAAAAAATACTAAAAGATTAGGAAATTACTATAGCGGGTAATATATTAATATTATAACACTAATCAAATTGTGAATATTCTGACTGAATAATCTTGATTGATTATCCCCTAATTACCTGGTTTGATTACCCGCGTTTACCAGGTGAAATATTTCCAAATTCGGAATGCAAATTGGCCTGTGTCGTGTCATCATAATTATATGAATACAGTAACCAAATATTTAACACAATGAGGGCGAGTATTCATGCCACAGAGTATGTTCATACCCCGCATAGGTAATTTGAATTTTACTTCAATTTGAAATAATAAATAAGGCATAATATATTTGTTACTTAATTAACTTAAAACTCCAAGGTAAATTGACCAGCGATAAATTCAACTAAAAAAATACATACTTACTTACATACATAAATCACGCCTATATCCCCGAAGAGGTGGGCAGAGGTAAACTAGAACCCACGTTTCGCCAATTATGTTAGGTCCCATATAATAGGTGGCGAGCCTATTGCCATATATCGAGCACAAAAGTGTCGCAGTACATTGCTAGGTGGTATAAGAGGAACGCTGCTGCCCATTCCTCATCACTGATTTATCCTAAGTCGCCTTGTACGACACCCACGGGAGAGATTTGGGGTGGTGAAAATTGTATTCTACTCTGCCGTCACCACACGGCCAGTAAAAAAATGCAACTAATAAATTCAACTTTAATTCAAGTAAAAAGTCCAGTAAAAAGTGTTTAAAGTCACAATCGGACACTAGAACATTAAAATCACTCACGCCAATGCAATGCAATTAATACCTGTCATAACTATAAAGTTGTTTGATTATGAATTATGTACTTGCATGTTGCAATGTAATACAGGTAAACATAAAATAAATAAACAAATAATCTTTATTAGCAAAAACTTAGGGCTAGAACAGTCAACAATAGTTTAAAATATGAATATACTTTGGTAAAAATATAACAACATGCCTAATATGTATGTAAACATACATACATACATAAATCACGTCTATATCCCCGAAGGGGTAGTAGACGTGTTTCGCCAATAATATTATGTCCTATGTAATAGGTGGCGAGCCTATTGCCATTTATCGGACATAAAAGTCGCAGTGCATTGCTAGGTTGTTTATGAGCAACGCTGCTACCCATTCCTCATCAATGTTTATCCTTAGTCCAAGGGAGAGATTTGGGGTGGTGACAATTGTATTCTACTCTGCCATCACCACACGGCACTATGTATATGTATGTATGTATACATATATAGCTACAATATTAACACCAAGGCTGAGGTATTTATTAGGTAAATAACGACAAGCCAATAAAGTTCAAAGACAGCAAGAACAATAAGAAGACCGTCAAAAATGAGGCGTGCTACCCAAAATACATCAATCGGCCCTTCATTTCTAAACATAACATTTAGCAGGAAATTCTTTATACCGCCATTTCCAAAATTATTTAAGATTCTATGTAATTAGAATTAATTTAATTGTGAAGAGCTTTTGTAGCAGTAGGTAGATAAAGTTGATAGGCATATGGCAAACATTTTTTTTTATTCTTTATTAAGCCAAACACCTTATTGATTAAGACGGCTAAATCGTTAACTATATTGAAAGAGAAAAATCACGCCAATGGGCCGAAGAAGTGTGCCGAGGAGAATTAATAGCCACGTTTGGCATATATTATAATGTTAATGACCCATGTAATAAGGGCAAGCCTATTGCCATCTATCGTGCACATTATTCGCAGATATTGCTAGGTAATATAAGAGGAACGCTGCTGCCCATTACTTAAAGCTGTTACCCTAGCCATGCATGACAACCGCGAGGAAGATGTTGACAATTTTTTTTCCAGGTATTTTTGTTGTAATTTTATTAAAATGTAAGGTTTGTATTAAATTGATTTTTATTTGAACATGTATATGTTAGAAAAATTAAACTGAGAAAAATAGGTAAAAGAGGTATTTGTGAAAATACCGCATTGGATGTTAGAAATTTATTTCTACATTGCGAGGGTACCCGTTTGCTTACAACGCGAAGTGACCTTTTGGTCAGACAACTTCCTGCAAGTTAACTATGATAGTGTCTTGGTAAGCCGATTGGTATAGGCAGCCGCCCAGTTTGCGGAAGACGCGGGTTGATTCCCTCATCAAGACATAATTTTTAGATTTTTTTAAAACTAAAATATTGTTGTAATAAGTAATGTAAGTAAATTGCAACATGCAGAAACAACTTTCGTCGAATTTCAATTAGGATAATGAGAACACGAGCCTAGGAGGCGCTCGTGTTTACAAAGTACGAGGGAGCGAGCCACCCGTCAGAGAGGGACGCCAAGTCGAGCGTGGGAACTGTCTTCAACACGGGAGTATGACTGCATTTGAGCCTGAGGCGGTACGGGCAACAAGTCGCTGGAAAAAAGTTGTCCGGGTAGATACTTTGTCATGGCTCTCGTAAGGCTCGCCATAATAACGGACTCCTTTGATATACGCGCCGAGTATACCTACCTTTACATCCTTCACATACGAAAGTAATTGCAAAGTTTTCAAGCATCGCAAGTTGCCGACTTTACGGTTAAAATATGCTGGTCAACTCTCCGAAAAAGAAAGCCGCTTCAGTGTCATACGTACCGCTCAAAAATATATTGATTGGACACGCAAAACTTATTACTGAACCCAATACTTATGGATACCGACATTAACAAATGTCCAAGTGACAAACATGGTGGGCCATTAATTACTAAATAGCATTGGAAATCTTTTTAATTATAGTTGAAATATATTATTGAAACTATTCGACAAAAATTGTGTGATAAGATAAAGAATTTGTTCATAATTTGGTGGCGCAGACAAAATAAATTAAATCGTGAAGAGTGGACTGTATTTTTTGTTAGCGATTGTACCTACGCATGTAAATTGCTAAGGACGAAGAATTATCAAGGGCAAAGAATACATGAAAAGGATACATGCACTTACCTTCTATTCCTCATCATCAACAGCTCATCCAGCTGGGTATAACGACACTTAGCACGCACATTGATCAAGTAAACAGTCTTTTTAACCTATCAAATTAATTGACTAATAAAATACAATGAATGGGCATTAATTCAAATATTTGGGTGTGTATGGCAGCGCGTCTCTAAGCGAACAGGATGGACAAGCACATTGGACAGAGATCGCGCGCATGGCATAGTGTACCTACGTGTGGGAAAAGGATGGGTAGGAAAGGAGTTAGATTTGCAAGACGCATACCTTCACAATTTTTGATAAACATTCACACAAAAATTAAATGACACCTAACTATAATCCTACTACCTTACATTATTTGCAATATATTTGTAACATAGATAACGTCTTAAAATAATAATCAAAACTTTAATTAAGAGGGTAATCCGATAAAAATTGACCTTGGCTACAACGGATGTTTAGATCGTAGCAGCGGCGAGGAAGCAAATAAAAAATGAACTAAAACTACTTCGGCGCTATTGTATCTTCTCGTTTTACTAGGTTCGTAGCGGAAGGTAGGAACATGGAATGAATTTTGCCTTAAAATATTAGTAAGTATTATTAATATTCGGTATTAACTCTCAACTCTCAACAACCAATGACGTGTTGTGTGTTCCATGAGCCGATGATTCCACAAAGATTTATAAAAATAGGATCAAACAAGCTTGGATGCAACATTGTAAATGCCTGTACCAACAAATAAGCTCCATATAAAACAATAACATAATGGAGAATTTGTTACCAGTATCCCCCTTACATTAAATAAAAATATCACATAGGGTACCAACGGAGCCCATTATTTTTAAACATGTTCCTATGTAAAAGCTAATTGGATGTATGTAGGAAATTAAAAGAAAGGGCATGTGGTATTTTTTTAAACATCAACCTCCACGGGTAAAAATAAAACCCCTCCCTTGTTGTATGCGGTTAATCATTATAATATAAAACATGTGGCTAGAATATAAGTTGCATTGTTTTAATGGTGTAGTAAAGGCAAAAAAACTTTGCGCCGGTTGGATACTTTGTAGCCTCCAGAAATTTGTATGGTCGTTTGTATGTGTTGTTGATGTTTTGTAAATACTAAGTAATATATGCGTCTAATATTTCTTTAAAACCTAAGGCAAAACTTTGCGCATCGGACATGGACAGTCTATCACTTTTTATACATTTAATCATTACTAGCAGCTTTCCGGCGTGATGGGTGATATGAATGAAAAAGGGAGTCGATGATTAATGAATCATGGAAGAGGAAACATACTGTGCCCACCCAAGATAACCTTGGGACAAAAATTTAAAATTTTGGACTATTTTTACAAAGAAATACTAGTCGTAAAAATCTCAAAAATTATGTCTTGGCTGCTAGTTCACCTCTGCCTACCCTTTCGGAGATATAGGCGTGATTTATGTGTGTATGTACTACAAACAAATACTTTTACCTAAAACTTAAATATATAATATAAATTTGGAAGTTACCGAAATTAATATATGTGTGAATTGCTGTTCCTGTGCTGTTTCAAATAAGTATTACAAAGTTACCAAAATGATATAATCTGAAAAGGTAAGTAATTTATTTGGAAGCATTTTACATTTCGTTATTCAGAAATCCTGGCAACTTCGACAACTTATATCACATCACACCTTTAAAGCTCAATAGGTACACAAATAAGTTTGAAAAGCAAATTGAAACTGCTCTTATCAGAATTTAGCACACAGAGATAAAACTAGTATACCTGTTGATAAGTAGACTGTAACACATTTTTGACAAATTGATACTAACTACCGGACTCAGAGAAGTTAATTAACTTAGATGAGTACTTAATATCAAAAAATTGCATTTAAATCTAGACCATAGACCCCGTAAAGAATAGCGACTAAACTCTAGCCATTATAACGAGATACAAAATGTAAACAGTTTTGATATGTATCTTTCAGAAAAAGGTATTACACATTTTTATTTTTGTATTTTATATTAAAAGACTCATCAACATTGTTTACGTTCATTATCACGTCTCAGTGGCCTTACTTTAGTTTTGAATTGACATTTTTTTTACTAATTAAAGTTAATCAACGAATATGAGCTCGCGAGACGCGGTTGAAAAAACACCTCTGCTTGAGTGCCGTGAGTTCTCCATAGAAACTTATGTTAGAATCTTATGATGCAGATACAAAAATGTATGTTTGATAAACAGACTGACATATAGACCATAAAATTTTAAGTATGTTATCATTCACAGACAGTACTGTAACAACACGCACTCCACGATTGGTTAGTTTTTCTTTATGCCTTTAATATGCGTTTTACAGCTGATTGTCCAATGAATATTGACAATGTGTATCGTGTGAAACATTTCATTTTATTTGGCTAGTAAATTATCGAATTTAAATTAGAGGACATTATCTTCTTGACATTCTTTTCTTAACATATTTTGACTTTGACTTCTTTTCTTAACATATTTCATAACATAATCGCAATAATTAATATCACAGTCATAGCCGACACTGGGTAGGTACCCACGTTAAGTACGTGTGCAACACAAAATGGTAAAAATCGCATCTCAAAACGTAAATTATGCAAATATAGGGCACTAAATGATTACACAAGGACAACTATAATGAGAATAAATAGGTTTATGTATGAAAGGTATGGTATATAAATATCTCTTTGCATTCCAGAACACTTGAAATAGTTATTTGTTGTACGTGAGTGCAAAGTTGTTTTTTAACCGCGTGCTCAATTTTGATGACCGAGCTAGCGAAGGATTCTAAAATTAGAATCCTGAGCGATAGCGAGGGAATCAAAAGAGCACAAGGTGAAAAATCTTTGCACTCGAGTGCAACACGTAACTTTTCATCCCGCCCAACGAGGAAATTGCAAAATACAAAAAAAAAATACAATCACAACAGTTTCTGTTTTCACCCAGAAACTTCCACAACACCCTCCCATTAACCCAAACACACTCTCAACACCCACCCAGAAACACCCACAACATTCACACCCGCAATACACACCCATTCACCCAAAAACACCCAAAAAACACCCATTCACCCAGAAACTCCCATAAAACACCCATTCACCCAGAAACACTTACATAACACCCATTCACCCAGAAACACCCCCAAAACACCCATTCACCCAGAAACACCCAAAAACACCCATTCACCCAGAAACACCCACAACACACCCATTCACCCAGAAACACCCACAAAACACCCATTCACCCAGAAACACCCACAAAACACCCATTCACCCAGAAACACCCACAAAACACCCATTCACCCAGAAACACCCACAAAATGTCCAATCACCCAGACACACCCACAAAACACCCATTCACCCAGAAACACCCACAAATATCTAATCACCCAGACACACCCACAACATCCATTCAAACACCCACAACTTCCACCCAGTCACGCCCACAATACTCACCCATCCATTCAGACAAACCCACAAAACACCCATTCACCTAGACACACCCACAAAAAACCCATTCACCTAGACACACCCACAAAACACCCATTTACCCATTTACCCAGACACCTCCAACACCCAGCCATACCCGCAAAATTTATCCTGACACACCTGTAAGTACCTAATAAAAATTACCGTCTCTAATGGAGTTCCGAGACGGTCAATCAGCTTGAGACAAGCACGTTGATTTTCTGTATATTTTTGTTCTATTATTTTTGTTGCTAGCGTAAACAAATCAAACAAACCTAAAAAACTTTTAAATGCTTGACTCAAGCATCAAGTAAGCATTGTAGACGATCAAAATGTTTAAAGCAAGATTGACGCCAAGCTGATTGACCGTCACGGAACTCCTAAGTTTTAACAAATTTATGACGTGAAAAGAAAATGGCGCGCGCAAAGCAAATTACAAAAAAGTACACCAAGAAGGTTCCGAGTCTCAGTTTTTAACAAATTAAAATAGGTTGCATGATAATTTCGGCACCATGGGTGTAGAAATAAATAGGTATAATGATGTTTTGAATTCACAAACTCATTGCACACGATGTTCTAAATTCAAATTTACTTTAACCTCTAGAGGATAAAAACGGCTTTTGCACTCAGATATCGAAGAGCAAAAACGCTTTTTCCGAGATGGTGGGATGAAAACGTAAATTTTTTCAAAATATGTATATCAACCATCAAATCCAAAATGTCTACTAGTCAGTATTCATGTTGAGCCAAAAATTATCACGTTCTTGTTTATTTGATTTATTGCGATTTATTTATAGATTTTCCGGAACACGCCTGTCTGTACCGGTAAAGCAGACAGACCTGTTATCTTAATTATGTAAGTAGGTACCCTAAATCGAGAATTTGCAATGCTAAACTGTGGCCGGCATGTATAAAATGATTTAGGATCTAGTAATTGTAGGTACAACTATTTTTAAATTTTACAACAAGTACAACACGTTACTTATCAAAAATATCTAAGAATATTTTATGTACACCTGTTTCATGTTCTTTCTTCATTCATTCTTTACAGTTTTTCAATGACTTAGGTACTTAATAATGGTCATCCGTCATAACATTGAAAAAATGGATAGAAATCGTCAGTATCTTTAGAATGATCGCCGATGCAACAAAAAGTAAAAAAAATATCTTTAGATAAAGCTGATGAGTATATTAGATACGTTACGCCAAATCCCTGAAGGTGTAGGCAGAGGTGAATTTACACTATTCGTTAGTAAAACCTATTGACATCTATCGGGCATATAAATCGCAGTATGTTGAAGTGTTCAAAGTAACCTTATTAGTTCTTTGGCACATAAGAAAACTTTTGTATATTATTACAAAGATTTTGGGGTTAGAAAAAGAATTTAGAAAAATTATGATCTTGAGGCGGGAATCGAACCCGCGTCCGCTGCTATCCGGGCAGGTGCCTGACCGCTCGGCCACCTCTAACCCCAAAATCTTTGTACTAATTTTTCTAACATTTATATAATGTTAAAATTAAAATCGAATAGTTTTGTATATTATATTAAAATTTTGATGTATTCTCTGTCTTCTTGTCTTTAGTTGTCTTTTAATATATTAACATACAATTTTTATGTTTTAACATTGGTTATGGGCCATTAATTTAAGTGTCGAACATATTATTATTTTAATTATTATTTTGTGAGTAAACGTGATCAATAATTATTGAAAAATGTCGGAGCCAACTATGTCAGTTACTTCAAATAATATGAATATGGGACAATTTGTTGTAAGTACTGGTTTTCATTAAAATCTAGACCATAGACCCGGCAAGAATAGCGACTAGTCTTGAATTGTCAAAATTTGTCTTAATGTACAGCCTATTTGTTATCCGCATGTAAAAAATGCTAAGACTGCAGCTCAAGCATGGCATAATTTAAAAACTGCTTATGAAAATGCTGGTATTAGTCGTAGATTGTTTCTAAAAAGAAAATTGGCTCAAATACGATATGCAGATCACAACGGTATGGATCACTATTTAGGAAATATTATTTCGGTAACTCAAGAGCTCTCTGATATTGGCTGCTCAATTGACGATGAGGAATTAGCAGACTTGATGCTCATTGGTTTACCTGCCGTATTTGATCCACTAATCATGGCTATTGAGGCCGCAAATTCTAAACTTACTTCCGATTTTGTCAAATGTCAACTCATACAAGGCGAATTTAAGAGAGACGCGACGACTTCTTTGAATAATAATGAGAAATTGCTTGCGACTAAAACTAAATATGTACCAACATGTCACAATTGCCAGCAAAAAGGACACATATGACCTAAATGTCCGAAATTAAAGAAGTAATTTAAGAAGAATAATTGTAATTCTGTTCAAGAAGCGTCATCATCTAATAAGGGAAGTAAGTAAAACTCTTCATTCTTTTCTACAGAAACTGCCTTAGTTAGTAACAGTTCTTGTGATAATAATAGCTGGATCATAGATTCTGGTTGTACTAGTCATATGACTAATCGTAAAGACTGGTTAATTGATTATTCTCCTAATATAACTTCTGAGATTACTACTGCTAATAATGATAAGATTTTTAGTGAAGGCGTAGGTAATGTTAATGTAGCGCTAAATAATAATGTTGTTAAAGCTATTAGTAATGCTCTATATGTACCCAAAGTAGCTGCTAACCTTTTATCTGTGAGCAAAGCAACAGCAAAAGGCTATATTTAAGTATTTGATTCTAATAAATGTCGTGTTTATAGGAACAATGATGTATGTGTGACTGGTTTCTGTGAATTTACAGCTACTAATGTGAACGGTATTTACAACTTTACCACAAAAATTACATACATACATACATCAATCACGCCTATATCCCCGAAGGGGTAGGCAGAGGTGAACTAGCAACCAACGTTTCGCCAGTTATGTTAGGTCCCATGTAATAGGTGGCGAGCCTATTACCATTTATCTGTAGATTTATAGCTAGATGGTATAAGAGGAACGCTGCTGTCCATTCCTCATCACTGATTTATCCTTAGTCGTCTTGTACGACACCCACGGGAGAGATTTGGGGTGGTGACAATTATATTCTACTCTGCCGTCACCACACCAAAAAATTGGGATTATGGAAAACCAAGGACATAGTACCGGTACTGGATGTAACTCTTTCTTAACCAAGACTGATTCATTAAATTTATGGCATCGACGTCTTGGTCACCTTAGCTTAAAAGGTATGTTACTTCTTCGAGATAGCTTAGCCAGTGAATTACATTTTCAAATGGAGATTTAAATCGATGTACTCCCTGCATCGAAGGAAAAAAGAAGAGTAAATCTTTTCCCCGTGGTCAAGCACATAGAAGTGTTACAAGATTTAATCTATAGCGATATTTGTGGACCTATATCAGTAGATACTTGGAGTGGTAGTCGTTATTTTATAACGTTTACTGATGATTTCACTAGAAAATATATATATATTTTCTCGATCACAAAGATCAATTAATAGTTTTGAATACGTTTGTGGAATTTAAAAATCTAGTAGAAAATCAAACTAATCTTAATATTAAGCGTGTTAGGAGTGATAACGGCACAGAATACTGTAATAAAAGCTTTGCGAACTATTTCAAGAAGTGTGGTATTGTTCATGAAACTACTGTGCCTTACACACCTCAACAGAATGGCGTTGCTGAACGATTAAACAAAACTTTAATGGAAAAAGCTAGAGCCATGTTACAGGATGCCAACTTAGAAAAAAAATATTGGGCGGAAGTGGTCAATACAGCTTGTTATTTAAAAAAATCGTAGTCCGACCGCTACTGTAACAGCTGCTACACCTGAAAAACTATGGACTGATTCCAACGTTAATCTCAGTCATCTTCGAGTATTTTGTTGCGTGGCATTTGCTCTTACTCCACAACATCAGCGTTCAAAACTTGATCCCAAATCAAAACCATACATTATGCTAGGATATTGTGATCATACCAAAGGTTATTGGTGATCCAGCTGATGGCACTAAATTGATTAAAGCTCGTTCTGTTGAATTCATTGAAAATGTTAATGGAATTAAGTTCAAAACTGATAAACATATTGACAACATTGATGTGTTAAGTAACATTGAATTTTATAATTCAAATAATATAAATTCTAATATAAATACTATTATAGATGAACCCGAATGTCCTACATTGAATGACAATTCTAATTATTCTGATGTTCTAGATAATTTGATTGTAGAATCCAATAGTCAAGAGATAGTGTCATCCGATGAGCCGGAAGGAGATATATCATCGTTGAATGATATTCAACAAGACTCTGTAGCAGATCAGTATGTTTCACATGAAGAATCAGCAGAGATTTCAAGACCTGTACGTGATCGTCGTCCTCCTATGTGGCATAAGGATTCTGAAGATAATTATGTTACTGAATTAGCCTTCTCGGGACGAAATTAACCTATAATGAAGCATTGAAAAGTGAAAAGGCTGATGATGTTAACAGCAATGAAGGGCTAATTTGATTCACTCATTTCGCAAGGTGTCTTGGAACTTGTTGATAGACCACTAGCTGGAAATGTCATTAAATGCAAATGGGTTTTTAAAGAAAAAGTTGACCCTAGTGGAAACTTAGAAAAATATTAATATAAAATAATAAGCCCGTTTAGTCGCAAAAGGCTTTACACAAAAGTATGGCATCGACTATCAAGAGACGTTTGCTCCAGTTGTCAGACATAGCACATTACGTTTATTATTCGCGATAGGAGTTGAAAATGACATGGACATTGAACATCTTGGTGTAAACACAGCCTTTTTAAATGGAGACCTTAATGAATGCATATACAATGTGGAAAGAAAGCATGGGCCCTGGAGGGAAAGTACCTTAAATCTTTTAAATAGCTCAATTTGCTGAAAGAAAACATTCCTTTATTTTTAAAAAGAAATATAAGTATTTCGTATTATTAATAAATAAAATATTGGTGTATCAAGAGCAATTAGATTTAATAGAAGCATACATTTCAAACTACAATGATTACAATTTAGCTATTCAGTGGTATGGTGAAAGGTATCCGAATAGACAAATACCTACCGTCGAGAAAAGATATGGCGCGAATGGTGAAAAACTTAGTAAATATTGGAGGTTTAAAAAACCTTTAGTACGAAGGCCACATCGTAATCTGCACATTTTCGATATGGATTTTATTAGTTAAATTATAAGCCTCTTGCTAGGTGATATTTTTCTTCCATATTACATACATACATACATAAATCACGCCTATATCCCCGAAGGGATAGACAGAGGTGAACTATTATGTTAGGTCCCATGTAATAGGTGGCGAGCCTATTGCAATTATCAGGCACAAAAGTCGCAGTACATTGATTGTTATTGCTATTTGGTATAAGAGGAACGCTGCTGCCCATTCCTTATCATTGATTTTTCCTTAGTCTATTATCTTAACATATTTATGCCATCTTGAATTCATGTTTTTATATAAGTATTAAGTACCTATAGAATTTGGTAATCTAATTTCTGGCTTATTTAACAGCGTGGAAGTTGTAGGACTTGTAGGAACTTAAACAAACTTTCATTGGGTGCCTATTATAGCTTTAGAAAGTTTTCTTTTTAATAAAAAGAACTTTTTCTGTTTGCGTAAAAACTTTCTGTTTTTCATTTATTAATTTATATCAAATTAAGGAGTTTTAAATGCCTTTGTTGATGACCCATTTTTCTTGTAGTCTCGACCTTTCCTTAGTACATAAGCATAAGCGATAAGCAGCCTTAGGATCTTTAGTATTAGTGTCTGAGCCTCTGTATCGTACTGCTCTGAAGATTTCCATTTTACCGAAGGGCATCCTACACCGTTTTGTTTCTGAATCTCAAACTAAGAATGCACTAAAATAATCCATCGGATATTGTCTTCACGTGCCACATTGACCCTGTCACTTGGACGTTGTTGAGCAGAAAATATTCAAACCAAAGACACAATTTGCTAATGCTTTAAATTTGCTATAAAATTTTGCTAATGCCTACATTTGCATGTGTCTAATAATTTTGGCTAGGTTACGTTATAGGAAGGTTGCACATGGGTCAAAAAATTATAGAATCTTTTCTTGGGATCGTTAAAAAGGATTGTGAGGCTAATAATTTTAGTACAAAAAGCGATAACATTTTTTACCCCGTAAACATTGTCCAATGTTAATAATTTTTGGATATGTCGTAAATATAATATAAAAAAAAGTTCGTACGTTTTTATTTTTAGGAAATATTTCTTGCGATAAAAGTTGTCAGCATCGAAATATCTTTATTTTTGACATAAAAACTTCCTGGACCATTATATATATTTTTTAATTTAACTAAACTGAATTAATAACAAAGAAAAACGCACAGAGTAGGATGTACTGAATCTAAAAAGGCCAAAATATTTTGTTAAGTTTGAGGGGAGTGAAAACGTTATCGCTCGAGATAAGTATTCAAAAAGAAAATATAGGCAAACGTAGTCATTCCTCGCGCCGCGTATCGGCACTTCACGATCCTCTTAATTTGTAATAAATAAGAGTGATTTGCCATAAACAAGTTGGCGTTTTATATTATTATGTATTGTGGTTTCTTTTTGCTTAACTACGTTCACTTGTTACTTAAGTATCTTTAATTAATCTTCCTCTGTTTTCATTCTCGCCGCTGTTTCCTTTATTGCCCCATTTAATATGATACACGACCACAGATATATCAATTTTTTATATCTGTGTACACAACTCTAGAGCGACTTGAAGAATACTAGCTCGCTGAGCAATTTCATGTTTTAGACTAATCTTCGTGACAGTTTCTATCTGTTAGCTAGATTTTAGTTCTCAACTTGTTTTCTACCCAACTGCTATGTTTTTTCGTTAAATTTTGTATGCATGCCCTTAGATGAAAGCCAGTAGGTAGTTTTTGGGCATTCTAATTCACTTTTCCTTCAACGTTCGCTCACTCCACTCGCTCTCTTGGAAAAGTTAATTAGAATGCCCAATCGGTTTTACTGAACAAAACGTGAATTTGAATTCCCAATCGGTTTTTCTAAACAAAAAGTGAATTAGAATGCTCAATAACTCCCTACTAAAATCACTGCCCTCTTGTTTGACAAACTTATGGTGCACCATCATCAGGGCATAACAGTAATGTTAGTATTTTTTTCGTTTTTCAGATATTTTTATATATGATTACAGAGAAAGTCCATCAGTCTGTAGTCAGATTCTAACCATATTAAATCCAATAGGCCTAGCACGGGACATGGGCAAATCCTCTCTCCACCACTTGACAGTGTTTTGTCTCGGGATTTAGTGGGAGTTAGAGGGAGAGGAAAATATTTTATTTTCTTCCAGGAGATTTTCTCCACGTCCCGTGCTACGGGGGCAGTAATAATAAAAAAAAGGTTGGCATATTTCACGCGAATGAAGTCGCGGGCAGAAAGCTGGTCAGTTTACAATTGGGAACGTATATTTTTTTGCTGTGGTTATAAAAGGATTGATATTTGGATCAGTATGAATATTGTTCCACAGGTTAAGTGGTAATCATATCCTATTAAGACTTGACGTGGGACCAATTGCATAACACAATAACTTGGTCAATTACGGTTCGTGAACTAGAAGTTGACACTTGATGGCCAAGATAAGCTGATAACAATAATTACAAAAAGGTATTTGCAGCTAACATTGCAGAAGTCCATCAACAACAGAAGTGTACCATCAAAGCACTGTCGTTCGAGAATACCAGAGCTCAGGTTGGAAATGTCACATGCAACTTTTTCAGACTTTCGCACGACGCATGTCGAAAGCATAAGAAACGCGCAGCAAAGACGTGTGTGAGGTGAATGATTACAGTAACAAACGCACCGACGACCGGCAGAGGACTTACGTATTGAAAAGCGCGCTTTTAAAATACGCGTTGTGTGTGAAGGCCCTTACTTACGATAATATTTCACAAAGTGAAGCGTCACTTCAAGTCACTTGCCGTGTGGCTGAGCAGAAAATAATTGTCACCTCCAACGATCTCTGCCGCAGCCCCCGTAGCACGGGACGTGGACGCATCTCTTTCGGGGGAAAGAAAATATTTTCCTCTCGCTCTAACTCCCACTAAATTCCGAGACAAAACACTGTCAAGTGGTGGAGAGAGACTTGTCCACGTCCCCGTGCTAGGCCCGCAGGTGTCGTACAGGGCGGAGAGTTAAGTAAGAAAACGATTAGTAATGGGCAGTAGTATTATTCTAATCTTCTTCTTCCTGCCCTGTTCCCAGTCTATCTGGGGTCGGCGCAGTACGTTTCCTCTTCCATTCATATGTCAGACGTCATCAAGCCATCCACTCCCTTTTGATTCATATCATCCATCCCACCGTAAAGGTGCTAGTGATGAATGAATGTATAGAAAAGAGACGGAACGGACCATGTCGAGAGACCCATGAACAGAGAGAGTGATTAGAATGACAACATTACAATCCATACTGCTCAAGGTTTTGGCTTAGGTTTTACAGCCGGCCGCCTGCCTGACACCAACCCTCCTTGGGCACGCTGTTGTTGGTGGTTTGCCCTCCATCATTCGGGTGTCCCAAGGTACTTATTGGTCTACACCGGGCAATCTCCCTCGACTTTTACTACACACATGGGATGAGTTGGGGCTGGCCTATTCTACGTTATTTGTTCGCTCCCAGGCCAGCATAGAAACCAAGTAGTATTATTAGGAAACCAAGAAGTATTAGTAGTATTATTCTAATACCAATATACCTATTGCTATTTAAGTGCCCGGGCTTAATTGGCGAAAAGTGGGGATTCATTCAACTCTGCCTACCCCTTCGGGGATATATGCATATAATCGGGATATAAGGGATATATTCTTTCATTGCACTGCAATTTTTTATCTCAGTCTTCCGTAGGAGACGGGTAAGGTCATTTTTTTATCGCATGGTTGTTTTTATTCCAGTTAGAATAATATTTTAATAGAAATTTTCCGATAAACAAGAATATTTTATTAATTTGTAGATAAACACGCATACAAATCTTTACTTCCTCTAGTACTTCCTAGATTAGATCAGATTTCATAGAAATACATTTATCTTTTTGCTTTGAAGGCTCTTTTATTCAATAAGACGTTTCATTATTTGGAAAGGTTTAGGCTAAAAACGTAGAGTTAATATTATACGTTTGTATTCATTTATGATCAAAAGACCAGCTGTCTCATTTCGATATTATCTATCTACCCTTTGCGATGCATCTTTAAGATTTCATTAAATTTGAAATGTTGATCTTAAATACTCTTTATCAAGTAATCTTTTTGGGTTTATATTGATGAATATTACCGTAGTAGGTACCTACGGACGGACTCCTAAGCAAATAAACATACATTAGTACTGTGGTATACAGTGCTTCTAAATTGTTTCCATGCATCCAAGCAGATAGATAGGAGACTTAACCGTCCACGTCCCCCTCAAGGTTAAGCAGTGAATGAGGATGAAGGGAATATATAGTTTTTGAAAACGATTTTATATACGAGTTGCCGCTTTAGACTGTCGGCTTTGGGCCACCTTCCCCTAATAGTTGCCGCCTTATTGTGACAACGTACGTGTGCTCAATACTTAATACCGACAAATGAGGTATCAATGGAAATGTAATTTCTTGTACTTTATTTATATATAAATATTGTCCCTTTTTGTGTTAAGCCGTATAAATTCCGATTGTTATAATTTAAATTCAACTTCATGTATGTCGCAGGCAGATTATGGTATTCGGCGTTTCTGAAATATATTTAGTGAACTAAGGATTCAATCTTCACTTTGTTAGTTCTCTTGTGCCGGACAGCAGCTTCACAACTGTTGAAGAGTGTAATAATGGTATAAAATAATTTATCATAATTTTTTTTATCGTAATTCCACGACAGCCTTTCACGACGTACCAATGCCATCATACTATATCGAAAGATTTGCCTACTACGTATATAGCAATATTTTCAGTACTTTAGACTGTTATTATAAATAATGATTAAATCTGAACACCTTTCAATATTGTAACGAATTCCATATTTCCATTTTTCATCATTTTCAAGCGCAAGACACACAGTTTAAATAATCCTCAATTTAAATTGCATCAGATAAACCATTGAGGCCATACCTATTTAATGCGGCACAAAACGCATCAATGCACTGAGCTTTGTGGCTAGAAAGCGTTGCCTTTCTCCAACAAACGTACCGTTAACAAAATAACTAAAATCCTAGTTTCCAGTAGTAATCTATAGAGTGTACAAAACCCGCGAGTGTACAGAGCCTTGGCCGAAGGGCCAATTGTGGTCCCGAGAGTTCAGTGCCATCCATTCCTTGTTGGTTGATCGGAACGCGACGCGCCTAACTGAACGCGCGGACGGCCTGCATACTCGAACCACTGTCACATGAGTAAATAAAAGAAACAGAGAATGACCTTCGCACAACCGCGCGAATTGGTTGCACTACTACAAGCAGGCGGGGCGTGTGTGCGTTACCACTGGCCGGTGTCGCGCACGCGGCGAGACTGGAAAAAACCGGTTTATGACGCACAGCCAGTTGCATAATGTAAGGGTTAGTGGCTGCGTTCTTAGGAAGCTTTTACTCTGTTCGGTTTACTGATGTGCCACTCCGCTATATAGATGGAAGCGCATCGGCTATGCCTGTGTAGGTTGTTTGTGTCCCAACGCGCGGTCGGTGCAACGCGCGGCCCTGATGCACGCCGATGTAAACACCGAGGCAAGGTCAACTTGCTCGCGAACGACGCATCCTAGCCATTTTGCAGCTTTTTTTATGAACGCTACCCGCCGTAGACCGTTGGCCTTTTGCAATTAAGAGCCCGCTTTTTTAATTTGCAATGCTGCGCCGCGTTCTCCCGTCTTTGAACAAATTAACTTTGGACTATGTCAAAGATGCGAGTGTTTTTGGGTAATTTGGATGTACATACATACATACATAAATCACGCCTTTATGCCCGAAGGGGTAGGCAGAGGTGAACTAGCACCCACGTTTCGCCAATTATGTTAGGTCCCATGTAATAGGTGGCTAGCCTATTGCCATATATCGAGCACAAAAGTGTTGCAGTACATTGCTAGGTGGTATAAGAGGAACGCTGCTGCCCATTCCTCATCACTGATTTATCCTTAGTCGCCTCGTACGACACCCACGGAAGAGATTTGGGGTGGTGACAATTGTATTCTACTCTGCCGTCACCAGACGGCACAATTTGGATGTCGTTATATAAAGTTTGTATGTCATACATAATTACATATATTAATCACGCCTAAATCTGCCAAAGGGTAAGCATAGGTGAATTAACACCCACCTTTCGGATATTACTTTGAGTCCCATGTAATAGGTGGCGAGCCTATTGCCATCTATGAAAATTAATACAAAAAAGAAAAATTATTGTCCTGTTACGGTAATCGAACCTCCAAATGCGTTCTCTGCATTATGATTTTTTTGATAGTTTTCTTAACTGTTTTTATTTGTATTAATTTTACCTAATAATTTACAAGGACAAAAAAATAACTAAGAATGTACCAGCACCCTCTACTCACTGCCATGTGTCGAAAAGTGTCCTAAGGTGTGTGTGTCATCATCATCATCATCATCATCACCAGCCCTTTAATGTCCCCACTGCTGGAGCACGGGCCTTCCCTATAGATGGAAGAATATAGGGAGAATGTGTGTGTGTAATAAAGCAAAAAATAAAGGAAAACATTCTGCAACCAGTGCATTTTCCACTGACAGTGCCGAAGTAACTAACAGTGTGTAGTTCTAGCAAGTCGTCAACCCGTCTTGCCTGCTGTATCTACCTTGCCCCTATACTACCGCGCAGTTGTAGTACCCATAGATACTTTAAGCTTCTAACAGACAGACGCGTTCAGCGGTGGTGGGCAGTTGTAATGTAGGTAATAAGGACATATTCAAACCAGCGCGGTCACGTTTGTTCGGGTTCGCCACCGCCACCGTCCCGCCACCGCTGCGGTTTGAGTGAGTCTAACTGCCGCATTGAGAGGCGTCAATTAACTTTAATGAGTATTTAATGTCAAAAATTTTCATTCAAATCTAGACCATAGACCCGGCAAGAATAGCGACTAGTTTTAAATTGTAATTTTTTGACGTTAAGTACTCATTAAAGTTAATTGACGTCTCTGAGTGCGGCAGTATGTTACCTACGTTACAATTACTGCTCGCCACCGCCACCGCTGACCGCGTCTATCTGTGAGAGGCTTTAAGCTTTCAAGTGGCGCAAAGCATTTGTGTGCGTGCTACTTCTTCAAGAATAGACTACTGTTAAACGAAATGCTGCCGAGTAAGATCCTGCGTACCTATTGAATGTGTTTACTGCCTGCCACTGTCGAAGAGGTATTGCAAATTACACTATAGCAAACACGTAGTGGGATATAAAAATTGAATATTGAAATTTGATTTGGGGATTGAAAAGAATTAATAAAACTTACGTAAATAACCAGTGTAATTATTGTTATAAATAAACCATCTTTTTTTTCTAAAGTTTAGTATAGTGCTTATTTGAAAATGGATCTATAATCTATGCAGTTCTGTCGATAACCTGACTTAAAAATATTATACTTCAATGCTTCAAAATTTTAGGCGAGTTAAAAGTGATTATGCTTATGCCAATTAAGCTCGCGTATGTTTCTTAGGGTCTTAGCATTGTTATTATTTAACAGCTGTTATGTTATACTGAGACTTCAGGTAAAATAAATCAAAAGAAAACTAATAAAAACAATCGGATTTTCCATAGGAGATTAGACATTATTTAATTTTAAAAATAATATCATGAATTTCTTTATTCGGAATTTTAAACCTGCATTGTAAAATCTGATGAAAAAGTTTCTTTCTTTTTCCACCTTCAACTCTTAAATGGAAAAACGAATATAAATTAAAGTTGCAGCAGACCGTCGCTTCGCTAGCTCGTATCGCTAATTTGATGCTGTCACTCAGACAGAATGAATAAAATAGTAAATTAAAAACTTTAAAATTTAATATTTAAATTTTGTAATTTTTGGATGTGCGAATTTATTGTTTTCAACACGTCCGCTAGATATCACCGTCTTGATTCGGTTTACTTCATTTGTCTGTTGGTTTTATTTTAAATGGCAGGAGGTGACCTCAGCTAAAACTATAATGTAACAAACCAGTTTTTCCTTTAGTCAGAGTTCCGAGTCAAGTACGCTTCCTCTTAAGCTTCACTTAACTTGAATTGAGATTAAAGCCAAGCGCTGCGTCTTAGCACACAAAACAAACGTGAATTTTTCTGTCCGTTTGTCTCGGAACAGGTGATCACGGCTCGATGGTCAATGGTAATCTACTTAAATTACATATTAGCTTGTAATGCGTATAATCTTACAAAATAAAGTATGATACCACAGATAAACTCTTTTTCAATTCATGAATGAAAGTGTACATAATATAATTAACAAGATTTTATCTACTTCCAAGGTACTCTAAAAAATATTCGTTTGTCTCAAAGACTAACTTTTAACACGAACCAATATTTTTTGAAACAACAGACTGTCCCTCATGATTATGCTTAACATGTAATTCAGAGTCAGTTAGAATATTCAATATGTTAATGAAATGAATAATGTATCATCCTAACGGAATGATGTAATGGCTGAGAAATTTGCGGAAACGTCATGATGTCATTCGGCTGTCGTTCTAAAGCCAACTTAAAACTTTGTTCTGGCTAGACTGTCTGGAAAAGCTTCGCTTCTCAGAATATCGATCGAACTAATAATCCTCCTTTATGAAAAAGTTCCCTCCTTGTTTTATTCCAACTTTTTTTGCGCATGCCAGCTTTTTACAGCTCAACTATTTTCAACTGAATAGCTTAAAGTAAAACCAGAATCATTATTTTATTTGAACTTTATTTCAATATATAAATGTTAGAAAACTGATTACAAATAACACAACAAAATAATAACTCATGTAATTAACATATAAAATGGGTACTACAGGCTTTTTGTCAATATACAATACCCTTGGAACAATTGTGAAATGTATACAGAGAAACAAATTAACTTTTAACTTTTGTTGAACTATGTATGTGCTACTGAATTTCGGGAACCGTTTCACGGTACTTTAATTAAAATTTCATCGTATGTATGTTGTTATACGATCATACGGTCTCTGCTCGGAGTCAGGCTTTTGCGCTGTCTAAACAATACTCAAATATTTTGTTTGAGTAGGTACCCTACCTACACACACCCACCGTGTGTACACCGTCAAAGCGTTTCATATCTTGAATAACTTCTCCTGTCAGATAACTTTAATATTGTTGGGATTATGTTTGACAAAGCCGTAGTAGTCACGTCTGCGTTTGCGATTAGAGTCCGAACATTAATAATTAAACATTCATTATATTTGTTGTGAACTAATTGTTTTTTTATACGGGTATAATGCACTCTTTATGATCTCACAACATCATCAATTTATATACACGTGTTCACAAGTTTTTCGTAATTTTACTGATTTCTTTTGCGAAACTTATGCGAAAAACTTTAATTCGATAAACGAAAACTAGTAAACACCGTAACAGAAAAAAGATAATATAATCCTTCATAAAATTATTTCCATTAAAAATCACCTTAATTTGCCTCTTAAAAATGAAGCTGAGGGAATATTCGAAAATGTAGATACTGTGATAAAATGATATCCGTTGTGGGCACAGAGCTCATAGTCTATTTTTACTCTTTGGTAAGAGGAAGGTCTTTTAATCCCCGTATATTGTCCCCGAAGAGGCCGCGCTACCGGAACGTAATTTTAGTATTATAAGTACTAAACTGCAGTGACGGTAGCCATGCAATTGCTTTCTGCTATATTGTCGAGCAGGGTGCTCTAAAGTTTGACTAAAAACGCATGGACAAATCGCACATTTAATAATATACACAGACGACTTTTTCAAGTAAAAGGAATAAATCACACTATTTTTATAATAAAGGCCCTTTTAAAAAAGGCCACTTTTAAGTAAACTCCGAAACAACCTAAATAAGTTCAAAAACTGCATGTGACATAATAATGATCAAAAGGACATGATTTTCAAAATTATGAAATTAGGCGTAGTTGTAAAAACCTCATCGACTGTAATTATAATTACGCCTAAATGTTAATGTTAGATATGTTATACATTTCATACATTCATTTAAGTTGATTATTATTTTAGTAAAGGATTTATATGTCGAAAGGAAATGGAGAAAAGAGGGGAAAGACCTTTATCTACAAGGTGTATTCATGTTACCCTGATGTTTACTTATTGCTTAACATTTTAATTCATTATTATCATCACCAGCCCTTTAATGTCCCACTGCTAGGGCACGGGACCTCCCTATGGATGGAAGAGTATAGGGAGATTGGGCTATAATCCACCACCAGCCAGTGAGTGCTGTGAGGTGAGTATTAAGTACTGTATATGCAGCCGGGACCAACGGCTTAACGTGCCTTCCGAAGCATGGAGGAGCTAGAGATAATAAATTTTGTTCACCCATCCAATGAACGGCCTTAGCAAACATTGCTTAGTTTACTAAAACGCAGGCCAATGCGCTTTGCCACCGCGCTAGCGAGCTCCTCCGCATTTTAAATAGTGTGTGTAAATTTTAGAAAGTCGGGTAAAGTTTTTGGTCAAACCACAAACACCCGTCACAGTAATATTCGTCGCAAAATTGTTATACTTCAGTTGCAATGAACGTGCTTCACTACCAACTGTAGCGAAACGTTACAGTCGCGAACGTGAATTGATCTTTGTAAAGTATAATTTAATAAGCAGCATAGTTAAGGTTCCGGCCATTACTTACTGCAAATAAAAAGCGTAATTATGTGTTTTAACAGCAACTCTGAAGTTGCTTAACGAATGAATAATTACTATCCGTATATCAATTTGTGAAGTTCAGATACACTATTTTCTTCTTCTTCTTTGGCTAATGCCGTGGTACAATTTATGGTGACCACTATTTTACCACTGGCTATAAATATGGTATTGATTATTTTATAATAATTATTCAGGAAACATACAGTGATAACACATAACTTGACTTAATCTGATATATTAAAATTTTGTGCTAAACATTTTATGACATTTTTGGTAACAGGTTAACGACTATTTTTTATACCTCTAGGTGATAAGGGCAAAACAATGTTTTCCGGGGCAGCTAGTAATATAGTATACATAATTCAATATAGAGCTTCTTCCATTACAAAAAGTTCGTAGCACACGCGTAGCTAAGTTCCGTAGCACAAAATAACCTAAAAACTTATTAAAATAAAATAACTTTTTAGTAGAACAACAAACGTCTGTAATAAAATAATAAAATTTTCTTAATCCACAAGAACTCACAAATATAGCTGCTTTCTCAACATAATTGAGAAACAAAAATTGAATTATAAGAGCGTTAATAAAGAAAGAAAACTATATAATATTTTCCAATTTTTTAGTCTTATTTCTAGGTACCTACTTAGTTCTTCCTTGCATTGTTCACATCGATTGATGATATGAATGACTATGTAAGATAAACAGTACAGACAATACTTCAAAAAAGTGATCCCATCTAGATACCTTTAGTGGACGCTTACCCTTAAGTGGATTGTGAAGCTGTAAATTTTAGTACAAAAAGCGCGCTTTTAACATTTTTCACCCCGTAAACGTAGTCCAATTTTAATAATTTTTGGATATGTTGTAAATATAATATAAAACTAGGTTCGTAAGTTTTTATTTTTAGGAAATATTGCTTACGATAAAAGTTGTTGGTATCAAAATTTCTTTATTTTCGACATAAAAACTTCCTCAAACATTATACACTTTTTTAATTAAACAAAACTGAATTAATTAACAATGTACAGACTGACATTAGGATGTACTGAATTTAAAAAGTTTCTCTTTTGTAAAGTTTTAGTGGAGTGAAAACGTCACAATACTCGGGGCCATCAAAAAGGAAATGTAAGCAAATGTAGGCATTACTCGCGCCGCGTATCGGCACTTCAAAATCCTCTTAATACCGATACCTCTACTCTATGCATCACCAATTTCAGAAAAGCTCTGAGAACTAAGGCTTCGTTCTACTGAAATTAACACCATTGCGCTGGTAAGGTAATTATTTTTACAATGCACACAACAATCCTCTCGCAACAGAGTACTAAATTGTTAACGGTCCTATCGTCTGCTACGCACACTCCGTTTATTATGTAGATAAATCGTGTCATTGTTGTAAAACTACTGATTATTTAATTTCTTAATCTAAACACTCGATAAGACCATTAATGTATACGTATATTTATATAGGTACGGATAGACCAAATCCCCTTAGTTCCGTGCTTCGGAAGGCCCGTTAAGCCGGTGGTCCCGGCTGCATCTGCAGTCGTTAGTACCAACCAACTTGCACTGGGCCAGCGTGGTGGGTTATGACATTGGGATGACCCACCATAGGGACATTAAAGGGCTAGTGATGATGAAGACCAAATCCACTATATGCATAATATACAAAATACGTTTATCATTGATTCTTTATACGAGTTGAAGAAACAATACCTATGTATCATTATTGTGATACATTTACTGCCAATAAGGATAATGCTCCCAGAGGCTCGCCGTGCCCAGTTAATCATGGAAAGTAGGAAGTACATAAGTAACAAGTTCATGATTGGAACACTGATTGGGTTTTTTCAATATGTAAGGTATTAGGTAGTAGGTAGGTGAAAGAATCAGCCTAATAATATAGGCTGTAATTGTTATTATAAGCTCCGTATTGAACTGAGGCGCGATATACTATTTATAATGAGTATTAATGAAAACTTAATTACTTATCCAAATTACTTTCCCTATAAATATAAACAGAGTTATTTTTTGTAATCAAACATCGCTTCCCAAATTGTTATTATCTTTATGCAAAAGAAAGAAGGAAAGACAAATGAGTGACATTTATAACGTCTTATTAGTGTCCATGTATGTATCATGAATCAAGTATCACAATTTGTTAGTGACAGTGTATGAGTGTTTTAACGTAGCTTTGATAGGGCCTTTTACTTGTGGCGGACGTGAAATAGAGCTATCAGAATAGAGTCACACAGATAAAATAAAATTGTGCTGGTGCAGGAAAGGGCTAAAGTGTAATAGTGCGAGAGGGAGACAGGGCGAAGGGACGCGGCAGTTGCGCGCGCGCCGTTCATTGATGCGCAGGCGCCTCGGCGGGCCGGGCGGCGGGGCGAGGAATGCGGCCGCGGCGAGCAATGACCGCGCCAGGGTCGCTTCCTTTACGAGAAGCGCGGGCCGTCGTACTACAGCCGCGGCCCCCCCCGCCGCCGCCGCCCGCCGGCCCGTACTACATGGCCCTCTCCTCGACTTCGACCCGCAGTCCGTTACAAAAATTAAGTGCGCCGCATTCCGCGACCGTACTCTCGTCTCTATCACACTCCTGTGTGCCGCGAATAATTCCTACCTTTTCTATTCCTTTCTCAGGCGGCGCGGCGCGCGTTGTTTGGCGTCCGTAGTCGGGCGCAAGGCGCGAAAGTTTCGCCTGAACGGAACGGGCGCTATGTGCCTCGTTATTAGGTTGGCAATGGTGAAGTGTCCTCGACTGGGCAGCATTGCTCCGTTCTTCCTGTGTAATACGTACAGTTAGTGTTTTTGTTTGTACCTATTTAATTATTTAAATATTTAATTAAGTAAGTCTGTCAGGACAAATCTTTTATCAGTTTTCTGTTATTGCACCAAATTACAGTTAAGTTTCAAAACTGTTGGTTCGCCATCTAAAATACTAACAAAAAGAAATTTTACGATTTTAACTTTTAAATGTTTATACTTTGGTAAACATCTATGTACCTAATTCAAATTACATTAGTAAGGCTTCTCTCATATAATTATTATAATTATAACCTTACCTTTCCGTAAAGCACCGAATGTGACAAATGTTTCGATTTCTCTCATTACTAGAAATTGCAAAGTTCAAGATTTAGATTTCTCTTCAAAAATACCTGAAAACTTCCTTATTTCCAAATTCAATACACTAACAGCCTGAACGATGCCGTGGCAGGCCTATTTTATGCAAAGTAGATTAGCTTTGTTATTTTTAATGTTAAGTTAATGACGGTTTGTAACGTGCTATGGAGCGATGCATTGCTACAACGGTTTCCTTTGACGCATGCGCTAGTGAGACGAGTTTCACTATTCATTGCTCGTTTAGACGAGGCTTTAATAAAGTTATCAAGCGTGATAGCAGGAATGGACTCAAAATCGCAAAAAAATATCGCGTATCCTTTAAGCTTACGCTTGAAAAACCCTAAATCCACACTATGGCATGTTGACTTAGTAGCCCATTATAATTAGATGACAAGTGCCCTGGGCCCTCAATCTGCTAATATTAGAGTAACAATTATGTTGTAATTAGTAATGCTTTATGGCACACAACTTGTTACATAAACTGATAATTAGAAATGCGTAGAGATACAAAATCAAATGACAGAGTAAGTTAGTTTCTGTTATTTTCTGTCAGTTATTTTCTGTTACACTAACAGGAACTGTGTTAAAAAGCTACACTATCTGTTACAGTAACAGGATCTGTGTTGAAATTAAAAAGCGATACTATTAAAACGCCATTGAAAACGATTGTTACCTTAACAATAGTAGAATGAGCCTCCTGTATTATTCGAAATTTTACCGCTATATTAACATTTGAATAGCGGTAATATCCGGTGTCCTACCAATTTCTGAAAATAAAATGATACTCCTTTGAAAGTTTAAATCGGCTAGACTTTGTTTCATCCTCAGGTTGTCTGGGAGAGATAGCTGCCTATAGGGATAAGACCGCCAATTGTAACATCTAGTTATATTTTATTCTTCATGTAAAATGGGACCTATCATGACTGGCGAAGCGTGGGTGCTAGTTCACCTCTGCCTACCCCTTCGGGGATATAGGCGTGATTTATGTATGTATGTAATGTCAACAATTTTCATTCAAAATCTAGACTATAGACCCGGCAAGAATCGCGACTAGTTTTGAACTATGATTTTTTGACGTTAAGTACTCATTAACGTTATTTGACGTCTCTGAGTGCGGCAGTTAGAGAATATAGGAAATACCTAGACTATTCACCACACCGACTCATTGGATATTGCTGAATATTACCGACTCCAGATGCAGTCGGGAACAGCGGCTCAATGTGCCTTCCGAAGCACGGTGAAGCTTGAGAGAGTAAATTTGGCCACCCATCTAAGCCGTGTGGTGACGGCAGAGTAGAATACAATTGTCACCACCCCAAAACTCTCCCGTGGGTGTCGTACAAGGCGACTAAGGATAAATCATTGATGAGGAATGGGCAGTAGCGTTCCTCTTATACCACCCAGCAATGTACTGCGACTTTTGTGCCCGATAAATGGCAATAGGCTCGCCACCTATTACATGGGACCTGACATATTTGGCGAAACGTGGGTGCTAGTTCACCTCTGCCTACCCCTTCGGGGATATTGGCGTGATTTATGTATGTATGTATGTATGTATATATAGACGGGTCTTGGTGAATATTGTTTAGCCCCTGAACTATTCCACTAGGTGTGTTCTTTAAAGTAACTGGTTTTTGGTCATATCGCCCAGGAGAACAAAGTTGAATATTCCTCTTACTTTATAATATTGGTCGCCTGCGGCTTCGCTCGCGTTAACGTCGGTTATTATATACCCTATAGCCTTCCTCAATAAATGGACTATCCAACACAAGAAGAATTTTTCAATTTGAGTCAGTAGGTACTCAGTAGTTCCTGAGATTAGCGCGTTCAACCAAATAAACTCTTCAGCTTTATAATATTGGTAAAGATTTTGTGTAACAAACTCCATTGACCAAGGATATAATACCATCTATAGCACACTACAACACACACTGAAGATGTATTAGTTCGGTAGATTGATTTGATTGGTGAGTGACGAAATGGGAAAACGGAAAATACATACTTTTATTCTGTATGCCTGGGGCTCGTCGAAAAAAGTATTTCAATAACCTAATAGCGTGGCCCCTTTCAAACTAAAAGCATTTCTCGAATTAAGCTTCAAGAACAAATATCAGACCTGAGCTCTTTATTGTTGTAGTTACCCAGTTAGGGCTCAGTGTGTGGGTGGATTATTAAATTTAGATTTATGTTAATTTTGATTGTAATAAACATACATACATAGGTAATTACGTCACGCTTTTCTTCCACAGGGGTAGCCAGAGATCACTTATTGTAATAAACATTAAGCAATAGTTAACTTTAAATAAATGGCATTATTATAGTTTTTAAATATTTTTTATTTATAATATAATAGTTAACATAAATCTCGTCTATTTATCTCCGAAAGGGTAGGCAGGATGATATTTTAGGTCCCATGTAATTGGTATATTGCTGCAGTGGTGGTAAGAGGAACGCTGCTGCCCATAACGCATCGCTCACTTCATCCTTACGTCACCTTGTACGACACCCGCGGATGAGATTGTTATGGCAGAGATCACAAATTCACAAGTCACCACCCACCAGGTGGTGACTAATGTTCTCTGCCATCACCACACGCCGGAAAAACAAATTAGATTTTAATTGTTTCAATTATCTTCCAGCTGGTGCAAGGACACATTTTCTTTCTTTAAGGTTATGGCGTTATTCTTCGGTAAGGTAACCCCGGTTGTTTAAAATATAACCTATTGTCATTCGGTTATAAGGTTAGTAGTTCAATGCCTATTGTTAAATAATTTTTGAAGAGACTGTAAGGCCCAACTAAGTAATACCTTATTGTTCCATGGTGAATACAGGGAGACCGGTCTCGGTTTTTAAAATATTCTCAAAAATGAACAGTGTACCTTTACTGATAAGTAAGTGAAACCACATCCTTTAATCAGAGCGAAGTTACAAAAAAAAATCACCTTCAATAGAATCTCATACTATACCTACCTATACTCTAACCATTATAACAAGATAAAATGAAAATGAAAATGAAAATATGGCTTATTCATATAAGGAATCATTATCATTATATTCATTACATACACTCATTAATCGTCAAAGAAATAACGTTAAACAATGGAAACGAAAAGAAAAACGGTTTCCAATATTTAACGTTATAAGCTACACCATCCGTTCGTAAACTACCAGGAGGCCTTGTTCTGAGAAGAAAGGGCAAGAAACTCGGCAAGTTTGTTCCTCCCTTTACATGAAGTTATGAGTTAATAAAATAAAAATAGATAAACAATGTAAACAGTTTTGATATGTCTCTTTATCGACGAAATTCATTTAAAAATAAGAAAAATTTATTTTAAAATACATCATCCATTTTAGAAAACCAAAATCTTAAGCTGATTTGAGAAATAGGTAATTACAAACTTTTTATTTTATATTAAAAGACTCATCAACATTGTTTACGTTCTTTATCACGTCTCAGTGGCCTTACTTTAGATAGTTGTGCAAAATCGAAGCCCGCTTTCCTTTTCGAACAATTGAGATAATATGAAATAATAATATGAAGTTTTGAGAGGATACGGGATTTTTCCATAATGCGCCGTTCGGTGCGGGCGAGTAGTAAAGCGACTAAGGATAAATCAACGATGAAGAATGGGCAGCAGCGTTCCTCTTATACCACCTAGCAATAGCAATGTACTGCGACTTTTGTGCCCGATAAATGGCAATAGGCTCGCCACCACACGCCATATTACATGGGACCTAACATAATTGGCGAAAAGTGGGTACTAGTTCACCTCTGCCTACCCCTTAGGGGATATAGCGCTTGATTTATGTATGGATTTATGTATTAATCGTCATCGTCGAAAAAACCTAATATTAAGTAATAATATAATAATATTTTGAAATTCGCCCGAGGCTTTCATTTTAACTAATTTGAAACGTATATTACTTGAAAATTTATTTCAAACATTTTAATTGAAACGTTTTTATTATTGACAGCGAAAATGCCAGATTGTCAATTTGGACAAGTAATCTATTTATTTAAACACGTCAGAAGGAGGCAAAACTTATTTCGCCATTTCTACGTAATAGTTGTGACGGCATTTGGCGCTTTAAAAAAATGTGGTTTGAAAGAAGATGTAATGGCATGGATGGAGAAAGGTATGCTCGCATGGTTTGGTCACGTCGAAAGAATGGATGAAAGGAGAATGACAAAAAGGATTTACATGGCGAAAGTGAATGGAGAAATGGGAAGGGGAAGGCCTAGGCGGATCTTTCATAATCAAATTGAAAGTCTATTAAAAAGGGGCCAGGTCAAGAGTACCCGAAACCGACGGGCATGCATGAAGAGATTGATGAGATTGGATGAAGCGAAAGAAGTATGTAAGAATCGTAGCAAGTGGAAAGAAGTGATCTCTACCTACCCATGTGGGAGAAAGGCGTGAATATGTATGTATGTATGTATGTCATTTGACGCTTACGTCTGTTTAGAATAACCGGAATTTTAATCATGATATTTTAAATGAAAAAGACGCGAGAGATTAAAAAAATATGGGTGTTATAATTTTCGAGCTAATTTCATATAACATCATAGGAAATATAAAAAAAGTAAGTTGAAAAAATAAAATGCTGTCAATTATTCGTCAAATGTGTCCCCTTCCATCAAATGCTGAATAAGATTACACAAAATACTTTTATAATATAACCGATTAATTATTTAATCTCCCGATAGCCCTGGGAGCAGTGCTAGTGAATAATTATAATTTTATCATCATACCTACACATCAATGAAGGTAGTTTAGGATATTTTATAAAACCGACCCTTGGTATAAACCTCTGCAAAAAGCTAAAAGTCTATAGAACTTTGGAAAGGTTGTCATGCAAGTGCGCGCACTTATAAACCGGTACTTGATGATATTAAGACAATGAGTAATGAAACTTCGCCAGTCTCCTATAATGCTAAAGGTGAATGAACTTAATAAATGCGTGTACTTGAGCTTATTGATGGCTACTATAAGTTTCAAACGCCCACTTAAAATTACTACTACAGGAGCTATGGTAGGAATTAAGTGGATGAAACATTGAGCACCCATTAAGTTAAGTATAAAGTAAAAATAAACATTTATTATAATATACCCTTTTAATTATAATGAGAAACCAACATGAAATAACGTATCATTTTATTTTGATTCATTATTATTTCGTTACAAAAAAAATGGTCAGAATGATTTTGAAAAATTATAATTCACATACCATGATATTTTAGTTAAAATTTCGCTGACCTATTTATAACATAAATATATACTCACCACATACTCACATAATGTTCAGACTCCAAATCTTATTTTATTTTTAAATAATAAAAATATCTTGAATTAACTAGCCAGGTACAATCATAAGATACTCGACCGTATCTGAAACATTCTTTTAATAAATACTTAGTTAAATTAAAATTGAAAGTTAAATTTGTTATTTCGAATCGTAGTCATAATTTACATAATTTAAGGGTATAATTATTACACCCAATTGTTTAATCAAAACACCAATGAAAACAATAATTGAGTGATTGAATCTATTTGTTCGTATTTAATAGAAATAGTTTTTATTTCATCGTTTATAGGTATTGTAATAGCTTTAGACTTGAATAATGAAAATGCGGCTTGTCTTTAGATTCTCCAATCGCTGTAACTGAATGTGGCCTGGCTTAAATCACTTTCTCCTAAGCTCCCTCGCCTAGTTTAAAAATTAAATTTAATCCAGCAAGGATCCTAAGCTATGGCTTCCGAATCCACAATGATATTCCTGAAGTAATAAAAATCTAAATAACATCAATGGATTTAAAAAGTTAATAAAGGATTTATTGATGGATTATTGATTGGACTTGGAATTTTTTGGATAATTAAAAATCCACATTTCGTCGGCTTTTTCTGTGCCATATTGATACCTAATGTACCTATATGTATATATAAAATATAAAAATATAAAAGTTTTGAGTTGGAGTAAAACCGACACAATAAAATATTGCAACTTATGAGGATTGTGAAGTGCCGATACGCGGCGCGAGATATGCTTACATTTCCTTTTTGAATACTTGTTTCGAGCGATAACGTTTTCACTCCCATAAAACTTTACAAAATGAGAAAATTGGTCTCTTTAGATTCAGTACATCCTAATCTAAGTCTTTGTGTTTTTATTTCTAATTTAGTTTAATTAAATTAAAAAATATATGATGCTCAAGGAAGTTTTTATGTCAAAAATAAAGACATTTCGATGCTAATAACTTTCATTGTAAGCAATATTTCATAAAAATAAAAACGTACGAATCTAGTTTTATATTATTATATTTATAACTTATCCAAAAATTATCAAAACTGGCCTATGTTTACGGGGTGAAAAATGTTATCGCTTTTTGTACTAAATTTTACACCTTCACAATCCTCTTAAGGATTATTGACTGTTTTCCAAGAGACTTGATCCGAGCGGATTTTAGACGCGATGCAGCGGAAACCACACAAAAAAGGCCGAGAAAGAAGCAGCGAAACGCTGGCATCGTATCGTTTAAACTTTAAAGGTTTACGGGAGCCATCGAAAGAGTCCAGTGTAGTTGTTCAACGGCTTTGCGCTTCGTGGCAAGGCGTGCGGTCAATGCTCGGCAAACTGCCGGACTTACAGGTTGGACATGGGGCAATGGAATCCGCGGGGACAAAAAAGAAACGCACCCGCTCCGCCCTGCCGCGCTCTCCTCGACTACTAAACAACGACACACGGCTCAAAAATGCCCGGCACCATCCGAACGGAAAGAAAATATCAGACAAACGCGCGCTTTGTAAAACGGCGTGTTGTATTTAACATGCTCGCACGTTTTTGGCGGGCTTTTTCTTAGCACAAACAGGAATCTAATTTGAATTTAGAATTTTTGATAGGTCAATACGTTGGTTCGACTGCTTGATGAGATTTTTATGTCACCTAGCTCTCATTATTTTTCATCACCATATTATTATTCGAATAATCAGGTTATTATTTATTAAAAACAGACGTGCGATTATTAATTTTTGTAAATTCAGAATGAGGAATATATTAACGGTGACAAAATTTAAAGCTTTCATTGAAAATTCAGATAATTATTACTTTTTATTTTTTATAATTCTATGCATTTACGTAAAAATACATACCCTAAAATATTAAGTAATTTAACAGTTACTTGAACGACGTTTTAAAAAATTAAATATTGTGCAACAATTTTGGGGTCTCGTAAACTTTTATGGCCTAAAAGTAAACGTTTATGACCGAATGAATTCGAGGCGTTATTGACGTATTTTTTTTTTTCGTACCTTTTGAAGCGACAATTTCTGTACAAGTTGAGCAATAAGTTGGCGCCTAGCGGCCTTTCTGAGAAGCGCCCTTTCTCGGAAGTATGGTCACCTTTTTTACGCGCCAAATTCATATTACAATCAACCGGGACATTCCGACTTCGGAGGGCCCTCGGTTCAATCTGGGGCCTATAGACGTGATTCAACGTTGATGGATTTCGAATCCATAAATAAAATGTTTTTAGTCACATTCATTTCATCCACTGTTCATATTTCCGTACAACCTTCTTAAATAGCATAATGAAACGAAAACGAAATTTAAATATTATTCACAAAAATAAAGTTATAAAATATCTTTCTTTCTATTCTTTTGGCGAATATATTAAGTCCTATATGAAAAATAAACATTTTTAAACATTAGTTTGCAACTCAGTGTATGTCACAATAAAAAAGCAATATATTATTTATACAATAAATTGGCACTTTCACATGTTAGCCTGATGCCATTGACCTCTATATACGTTTCAATGTATCACAATTTCTGTTATTGCACTTTTATGTTATTTTTATTGAGACGCAGTACGAGCAATTGAAAATTAAAAAAAATTGTTATAAATTTTCGTATATTTGATACGTTAAATAATAATATGATTCACTTTATAGGTTCTTCAGTAGTGAAATAAGTAAAATATTTGTATTTGTTTTAAATTATTTATATTAAAAGAAATATTACTTATTCTTATTTTTGCTTTTTTATCCCACAACATGGCTTTCTCTTCGGCTCATTATTCACCTCTTTCTTTCTCATAGTAATATGAGAAAGAAATATTATATCATCTTCTACACAATGTAATATGTTTATTAATAACTAATTAGTTACAGGGCAATCAATCAAGAGCTATATTATTGGGCTCTAACAAAAACCTCGATATCTCGCGTCGTAGTATAGAGAATTTCGTTTGTTTTCCCATTTTTTTTGCATTCCAGTGCATCAACCATAGTACGTGAAAATACTTCAGATCTTATCTCCACTGAACAAGTATTGATGATTCGCTAATGAATACGCAGCTAAGTGGAGACGGAGGATGGGCGCCAATTGTAAAGAATGCAACCCCCCTCAATCACTCAACTATGGTTCCGGATTAGAGTCAATGACCGACCACCGTCACCAGTCGTCGGAAATAGATACTACGATTCCGGTGGGAAGTGACGAGTGCATAAGTTTAACTAATATGTAATGCGTCCATTTCAGTCGGGTCGGTTTGACGTAATCACATCGAGGTGTACATAATTAATCCAATGACAGCATTGTTCCGCACTTAAACGGCATCAATATTTGATGGTCGTTCGGTGCAATGCAGCCGATAATGCAGTTTTCAGTTGAAGTTTCTCAATGGTTTTGTAATTACTCATTTAACGACCAATAAAATCGCACCGTGTAAGTGTCGAATTGGTTCTGCCAATAACTTTGGGACTTCAATTAAGTAGGTATTATTCAGCAAAATAAATTTTGAGTACTTACTACTTTTTACTACACACATACATTTTACTATGCTCTGTTACATAAATCACAGCTATTTATCCCCGAAGGGGTTGGCAGAGGTGAATTAACATCCGTTTTTGCTCCAATGTAGTGTGGTGGTGGCGCGTGTCGATGCGAGCGTCTTGCCATCTTTTCAGGATATATGATATAAATAATATGTTGCTTAACAAAGGAACACTGCTACGCAATAATACTAATAATCGCTTTTTACGCCACCCGCAGCAGAGATAGGGTGGTCCGTGGTGGCAATTGTATTTAAAAGACCTGTTGATAGTTTGTATCTGACTGAGGCTGGGTAAGGTAACGGCTGAGATGATTGAGATTAACAAGACTAAATATTTTCGTCTCAATTTTCGAGATTTTTGAGGTACCTAACTCTCTATGATCCGGATTCAGTGGTCTCTGTATAATGTAGTTGAATTTTGATATGGACCACTGGAGTTCGTCAACACGTAAACAGTCGATTATTATTTAATCGGTTCTAACATTAAACAGTATGGCAGAAATGTCAAAAATAGACGGTTAACTTTTAATCGCATGTTTTACGTGTTGGTGAACTCGGGCCTTATAGTATAGCATGCATGCATGTATAGCAAGCAGCGACCGGTGGGAGGGAGGTCTTGGGGAGCTTATAGAGACGCTTTAATTCCTCACGTTTCGCACATGAGCACCCGACGGGACAAATCGTGAATTTTGACTTCTTGTCGTCAAACGACATTCGTTCATTGTAACGATAATATCGGCTTGTGGAGACTCACTTTTCGAATTGGTGGGGAATGAATTGAGTAATTTAATCGGGCAGACAGGGCACAACATGTGTGATATAGTACCACTAATTTATGTTGTCAGGCGGCAAAAATTTAAACTACAATGTAGGTACTCTATTTTAATATTTCTATGACACTCTTTGAACATCACTAGCAAAACCATGATACCATGTTGATGGGCAAAGCACCGGGCGTTTACGGGCGCATTGGTTAAAACCCAAATAACGAAAAAAAAAGGTTTACTTAATTTGTCATAATAATTCAGTTCTGTTCTAGGCGACCTAGATTAGATAAATTTGGTAAAAACTTTTTGGCCTCTGATAGAAAAAAACGCACTACATACTGTCCAAAAGTCAACAGGAGGAAAAAATGTTTAAAACGTAATATCGCTGGACGTGCTGAAACGAGAAAAAAATACAGTTTCCAAATTTGGAAATAATTAACGCGACATTCCTCTTTAATTTTCAGTGATAATTAAACATGGAATTTAATAATTGTTCCTTTATTATTATCTACCATGCTGGGCTGAGAGCGAAAAAAGCCTTAGAATGTGCCAATCTGTCGATACTATGGGAGATAGCCTGGTATAGACCAATAAGCACCTTGGGGCACCCGAATGGTGGAGAGCAAACCACTAACAACGGCATACCCAAAGAGGGTTGGTGTCAGGCAGGTGCAAAACCTAAACTAAAACCCTTGAGCAGTATGGATGGTAATGTAATCATTCCAACCACTCTTTCCGTTCATCGGTCTCTCGACATGGTCCTTTCCGTTTCGTTTTAATACATTCATTCATCACTAGCATCTTTCCGTTGTGTGTGATGGATGATAATTAGGATTGAAAAGCGTTTTGTGTATGGCTAGTGTATGGATTGATAGCGTCTGGCCGATATAAATGGAAGAGTAGACATACGTTTTTTTTTAACCATGGGTAAACTGCAGTTACGCATTCCTTCGCAGCGGCGGGAACTCCGCCTTGAAGGATATGTGGGACTCGAGGGAAGAGGTTCCCTCCATACGCCACTAAACATCCCCTGGGTGATACACCTCAACGCGTTGATGGGGGCCTAGGACATGACTAGGAGTCTCCCATCCATCGATCCCCCATCGCGTTGCCCGCAGTGGCGGACTCTCCTTAGACCTAGTGCCGCAGCACCCGTATCACGGGACGCCACGGCTCTCCCCAGAAGTTAGCCCGTCGGGCTGATGTTCCCGGCTCGACGAACGAACCCCTCCTGCTGCAAACGGGCAAGCCCGGAGCTAAGCCCTCCCCACCTATGCACACAGCCGCCGGACAAACGCCCCGACACGGCTCCACGTCTCCAACAGTGGCGCCAGAAGGGTAAACTCGGCGCTAAATTTACGGCTATGGGGGCGGTTGGGGGCCAAAGCGTAGACGCTTTGGCCCCCTACCAAAGGCGAACCCTCCCCGGGGCGAAAGTCCCCAATTGTGGCACCGGAAGGGTCGGCGCCACAATTGGGGACAGCCACTAGTTGGCCCTGAAAAGGGCCGTTTCACGGGCCTACACCTCCGCCCTCTGATAACAGAGGGACGGGAGGCGGCCTTCCTCCCCCCCTGCTGGCCTCACAAGGGGCCTCCTCCCCTCTCCCCCTCCACACGCCGCCGGACAAACGCCCCGACGCGACCCCACACACGTCTCCAACAGTGGTGACAAAAGGGGCCCGGATGAAACTCAGCGTCAAATTTAAGGCTATGGTCTACGCATTGCCCTCCCTCCGAAGGCCGTGGCCATCCCGTGGCCGAAGCGCAAATGCGCCGCTACCCCCACGTCTTAGGTGGGAGGTTCAACGCACCAGTGAGGGCACCGGGGTCTGCATCGACCAGCCAACGCTGCCTCTTCCGGCACTACCATTGGAGACCACCTTCGGACCAAAGGCCGTACCTCCTCTGTTCCGAAGTTAGCCGTCTGGTCCGAAAGTCAGACCAGACGTTGCCCAGGGTGTACCACGTGGAGGTCTCGGAACTTCGCACCCCAAGAGTAGACATACTGCGTCAACCCCAAACAAACTGAGAACAGGGCAGGAAGAAGAAGAAGAAGGGCTTAATATAATTGGCGAAACGTGGGCGAGATTTTTGTATATAACCGATTTTTGGATTGTACCTTTATTAAATTAACGCGCTAAAATTCATAGAAAATATAGAAGGACAGGGATATTTAGGCATATTTTAAGCTAATAAATATATTAACTATAACCCAGTTTTGTATTTTTGTTTATGCATTAGGTACCTAAAATCTAAAAAATAGTAGCAGCTTAACTGTCAAACAAACAAAATTGAGGTAGGTGCTTTTAGAGATCTATCTTAGTATTCAATTTCAAATAGGTAGGTAGTTGACTTCGCAGAGTAATGATGAGACAGTGTGAACTGCGTACTAGAATGTTTCACACTGTGGCGCCCTAGTCTATTGAGTAAGCACTTCATGGCTGCTGAGAACACCTATCAGAAGGTTCTCAACACAATCAGCGAAATGAGATGATCTTCCGAGGCAAGTCCGAGAACTTGTTTACATTCTAATTACTATGAATATGATTGTTAGCACCGCGTCAACGTATTGGGACTTAATTACATTACAATACGGTCCATTATTCGGTAACTTCGTTGCAGTAGCTGACGCTGCATTGGTTCTTTTCGCTACTCGACCATTTCCAGGTTATTCGATACCATTTGTCTAGTAAGCACTGTGGCGTAGCCGCTGCTATGCTAGGTAAACTAATTAAGAAAGTTTGTGTATTTTTATAACGCAAAATCACGGAATTTATTAAGGTCTCATTTTGTATGGATATTTATTCGCATTGGAACATTATATAGATTTTAGAAAAAAATACTACGAAGAAAGTTCATTACCCCATCTTCATAAAAAATAATCTCTTTTCATGACAGCGTTAACACATTTTGAGAAAAAGAGATGAACGGGCAAAGGAGTTAAAACGCTGTTTTAAGACTGGTTTTTGTTTTTTTTTATGAATAAGTAAGGGTAAGTGGAATACCTTGTCAAACATTACATCACATTTTTTGTGCGGCCATAGTCGAGGCTCTTTTTACGTATTTTTGTAATTTTTTTTGACAGTGCACTATGGTTTCTATGATAATAACGATTCTATGAAAATAAAACCTACACGATGTTTTCATAGAATCGTTGCCGCGCGGTCTGTCTGTCTCTGTGTTGTGAAACGCAGGAAAACGCAAAAATGTCCATTGTTGCAATGGTAAGGAAACGTGGTAATTTTTTTCAGAAGTCAAAAGGAAAAGTAATGTGACCACAGGCTTTAGGAATTTAATAAAGATTATAAGTTATTACTGGTGGTTTGTCGATTAGATTAGGTTCAGTATAATGATATCAGTTTTTACTATAATAATCAATCCAAACTGTTCAACTGCATCTGATTTTTGCAGTCAAAAGTGGTTTAATCGGTTGTGAGCTTTGCAGCATATAAATATTATTCTGTCACACCTGACCATAAAGTGGATTTTTCCGCCCGCTACGCCTACGGAAAATCTCACTTCTTGGTCAGGGGGTGACATAAAACTATGATCTTACTTCGGGCGGTAAAAAAGAAGGCCTCAGATCGCATATCAATGACTTGAATTTATTGCCCTTGGTTTTAAGTTTAATGTAGTATATTTTTATTTTATTTTACATTTGTAGTGATGATTATTCTACTTAAATGCAATAGTGTGAATCATAGGACAATTTTATGTACCTAACTCGTAGGAACGGAAGTAGAAATTTAGAAGTATGCTGTTTTAAACCGCGTGCGGGTTCACAACCCTCGCGGGGTCGGTGCCCCATATAAGAGGGATCCTCCTCTGGGACAATGAAAATTACTTAAATTTTTTAGTGTCATTATCATTAGTAAACAACCCCGGGCGATTTAATGATGGAAACTGAATTTAGGATCGAATATTTATGATAGCCGTGTGGTGACGGCAGAGTAGAATACAATTGTCACCACCCCAAACCTCTCCCGTGGGTGTCGTACAAGGCGACTAAGGATAAATCAGTGATGAGGAATGGGCAGCAGCATTCCTATTATATCACCTAACAATGTACTGCAACTTTTGTACCCAATAAATGGCAATAGGCTCGCCACCGACCTAACATAATGGGCGAAACGTGGGTGCTAGTTCACCTCTGCCTACCCCTTCGGCGATATAGGTGTGATTTATGTAAGTATATTTATGATAAAAAAATAACTGAAATTAATAGTAGATGGTGATCAACTGATCATGCATTAAAGTTAATTTGCGACTTCATAAATACTGCTTACTATTTCTTTTAAAACTCACTAGATATCGTTTTTCAAACGCCTACGTCTTTTTGGATTATGTAATTATAATTAATAGCTTAGAAAACCGTTCCTGTCTACTCTCAATCTGAAAAACGTTATGCGTATTAATCGTATTAATTTATGAATATAGTAGAAGTAGGTTTTGCTTATTATTGTCTGCTCATGCGAATTTTATTGTAAATTTCGCACATTTAGACGGGGGAAGGTCGCCTGAAGCGTGCATGCTTCGTTTTATTATCCAGTGCGGAACCGTCTTAAATTATATTATAATCTTCGCGTAAATAACTGTTCTCAATTGACATAACTGATGGCTCGTCTAACATTTAAACAGACCGTGATTTATTGCTTAAAGTAACTAGTACAGCGATTTATTCTTAATCTCTCGATGTTTTTAAATGGGTACAAATAATTTACAAGTAAATTATTTGATTACCATACCTCTATTGAGGTATTTTGCTAGTAGGTACTACGAATTGGTTCTTTCAAGGATTGGTACACGTGAGCAAAGTCTTTTTGTATACTGATACAAATATCATGACACATAACTATAACCCAGAGGATACTTATTACCTTAGATAATGACAAAAAATATCTCAGAGACATCTATTTACTTTAAAGAGTACTTATATGCCAAAACTTTTCATACCAACCCGGCAAGATTAGAGACTAGTTTTGAATTGCCATTTTTTTGTATTAAGAACTCATTAACGTTAATTGACTCTGAGTGCGGCAGTAAGTTCATAACTTATTGACTATTAGTAAGGGACAGGTGAGTCAGGTCAATTCAGAAGTGATTCAAACTTACCTACTGTGCTTGTAAGTCGGGCAGCAACGACCTCAAGGGGACAATTCATTGAACAATAATTGGACCTAGTTAAGCAGAAAGGATCCAACATGGAACTCGACAGTAATAATAATAATAAATATTTTTACACTCACACCTATCATCTAGCCCAAAGTAAGTAGCCTAAGCACTTGTGTTATGGATAATAGATGACGGACATATTATTAATACAATTACGTATATAAATGTTGAAAATATACTACATACACATTTACACAACCATGACTCGGAAACAAACATTTGTGGTCATCACAAAGTTTGCCCCTACCAAGATTCGAATCCGGGACCTCTTGGCCAATACCCAGCAATCTGAGCATTCGACCAAGGCGGCCGTCAAATACGTAAACATTACGTAACACAGTAATACGTAAACGTAGCAATATTGGATAAGGTAACCAAAAATGTATTATCTCGGGTCCCTCATTGCTTCGAAAGGCATGTTTGATATTAAAAATTATAGTCTTGACTACGGGAAACAATAACACGTTAAGCCGTTGCTAATGGCTGCATCTGTAGATGTTAATACCATTCCTTACTGGGCCAGCGTGCTGGTAATGGTCCATTCTTCCATTAAGGGAAGGACTGTGCCCCTGAAGTGGAGACATCAAAGGGCTAATGATGATGAAGCAGAAAAAATCCAACGACAACACTGATAGTTTTTAACTGTTCTACTGCTATAGTCTCATAGTAACTGTCTAATTATAAATATGGTAAACGGGGCTTTGCACACTTTTATGAACAGCCAAAGCGTGTCCAGAAAGGCTCGTATGGCTGTTCATAATGGAATGCTGGTCCCGACATTAATGTATGGAAGTGAAAGTTGGGTGTGGGAGAAGAAGCATGAAAGTAGAATAAATGCAGTACAAATGAGAGCGTTGAGGAGCATGGCTGGAGTAAGGCTGAGTGACCGATTGTATAACAGTGTGATAAGAGAAAGGTGTTGTTTGAAAGAAGATGTAATGACATGGATGGCGAAAAGTATGCTCGCATGGTTTGGTCACGTCGAAAGAATGGATGAAAGGAGAGTGACAAAAAGGATTTACATGGCGAAAGTGAATGGAGAAATGGGAAGGGGAAGGCCTAGGCGGATCTTTCATAATCAAATTGAAAGTCTTTTGAAAAAAGGCCAGGTCAAGAGTACCCGAAACCGACGGGCATGCATGAAGAGATTGATGAGATTGGATGAAGCGAAAGAAGTATGTAAGGATCGTAGCAAGTGGAAGGAAGTGGAAGGAAGTGATCTCTGCCTACCCCTATGGGAGAAGGGCGTGACGTATGTATGTATGTAATTATAATATAGTAACGTTCGGTCTAGCTAGACTAGACAATCGTATAATCGAGAATTTTGTCCAATCTATTTCATTTTTGGTTATTGACAAATTGTATGGTGGCTCCTTCCCATATAATTACATCCAATTAACCGAGCGAGTTTAATTTCTAGTTTTGCTTTGCTCTGGTTGTCAATTTTCAAGTAAGGATAGTAAGTTTCACAGTATATTATGAATAGTTGATAAACTAAGTTATTCATGTTGTCATATATTCGTTATCGTGTTGTTATTCCAAACTATAGATCAATGAAAAAACAAAAATTATAAAATTAAAAAAATCATCTCAAATAAAAATAGATAAAAATCTTTATCAATTGCTTACTAAAAGCATAAGTCATTTTAAATTTATTTAGTGTACTGAGACGTTTGAACAGAACGTGAACAAGTGTGCCAACAGGAAATTACTCTGCCATAACGACGGCAATTCATCGGCCACAATATTGTGAAAAGAAAGAAATGTAGATACGTAGATTCCTATACTCAATTTATTTCCTGTTGTTCACGTGAATAGAAAATGTGCCTTCACAATAACTTCGGGCAGCTCACTTATGCCAATGTCGGTGAATAGTTCAAAGCAGTAAGAACCGTGACAGTCATAGTAAAGAGAGACCGCTGAGGGATGAAAATTACGAGGAAAACGCAGCGAGTGGCGAAAGGGAGGGGGTGGCGCGAGGGGCACGCACGGCAAAGGACGTGATAGAGACGTGTCGCGCGACGCTGCAGCGATTTCGACCGTACGCTTTCACTTCTGGCGTTGAGCGTAGGTACATGGCACCACAGTATACCCAGAACAGTAGTTTATCTGCGGCCCCTGTCGGCGGGTTATTAGCCTACTCTTGCGTTGTAACCAAAGCAAAAGGAACGAGCAGCGAGCGAACGTGCAATCACTTTGTACACGCGTGTTCACACCGAACGCACGGCCCAGACTACCGCCCCCATATGCCCCCGTATTCTGTCAATATGTGTGCCGCAGTGCGTGCCTACAGCACCGAGTACGAAAGCACACATTCCAATGGGCAGCGACCAGTTTGTATGAAGACATATTATGCCAGAAACACATTTTTAAACCACGACGCGACCCAAAGTAACGCGTCGTGTTGAGTCAAATCAAAAGTATTGGTTTTCTATGACCAGAAACACACTATGAACATCCGACGCGACGCCGCGCCGGATCGTTCGGTGTCTACACGTCGAGTCGCATCGCGTTTCAATAATGTGTCGGGGTCATTACTGATGTTCTGGGTATACTGTGATGGTGCCTTGTAGGTGGGTCGGCTGATCTCACCGGCAGCATTGCATTGCACATCCGGGGCGGTCGATAACAACGGCGAGTTGCGCGGTGCTGCGCTTGCCTCCGCTCCGGCTCGGGCGGCCCGCCCCACAGCCGACTGGGGCCGACTCGCTCGCCCCCACGTCTTAGGGCCCCTCCGCGACGACTCACATCGATTCGCGCGCTTGATAATTATAAAGAGCTTGTTGGGAAAATTTATCATCCGAAGAAATCGGATATCCGCACGGGCAACGTGTAAGTTTGGAAAATGCAACTAGCCGCCCGCGATTGTTCCTCTACGCTACCGTGTTATTATTCGTTCCATGCTGACCTGGGAGCGAAGAAATAACGCAGAATGTGCCAGCGTCGACTCATCGCAAGGGTTGTCGTAAAAGTCGACTAAGGGAGACTACTCGGTGTAGACCAATAAGCACCTTCGGGCCGAATAGTGGAGGGCAAACCGCCAACTACAGCTCCCAAAGAGGGTTGTTGTCAGGCAGGCGGCCGGCTATAAAACCTAAGCCAAAAGTAGATATGTATTGTCATTTCAATCTCTCTCTCCATTCAACGATGTCTCAACATGGTCCTTTTCGTCTTTATTCTATAAATTCTTTCATCACTAGCACCTTTTCGGTGTGTAGGTTGATATGAATCGAAAGATATTAAAAAAAAGTCGATGGCTTGATGGCACATACATAAATCACGCATATATCCCCGAAGGAGTAGGCATAGGTGAATCAAACACCCACTTTTCGCGAATTAAGCTAGGTCCCATGTAATAGGTGGCGAACCTATTGCCATATATCGGGCACATAAAATCGCAGTATATTGCTAGGTGGTATAAGAGGAATGCTGCTTCCCATTACTCATCGCTGTCTTTACCCTTAGTCGCCTTGTAGGACACCCACGCGAGAGATGGGGGTGGTGACATGTGTATTCTGCTCTGCCGTCACCACACGGCACTTATAAAATTATTAACTATTCGGTTCTAATTTTACATACATACATAAATCACGCCTATATCCCCGAAGGGGCAGGCAGAGGTGAACTAGCACCCACGTTTCGCCAGTTATGTTAGGTCCCATGTAATAGGTGGCGAGCCTATTGCCATTTATCGGGCACAAAAGTCGCAGTACATTGCTATTGCTACGTGGTACAAGAGGAACGCTGCTGCCCATTCCTCATCACTGATTTATCCTTAGTCGCCTTGTACGACACCCACGGGAGAGATTTGGGGTGGTGACAATTGTATTCTACTCTGCCGTCACCACACGGCGAGACTTTATATAAATTTCAAAAAAATTAGTACAGAGATTTTGGTGGTTAGAAAAAGATTTTCGAAAAATTATGGTCTTGATGCGGGAATCGAACCCGCGTCCGCTGCTATCCGGGCAGGTGCCTGACCGCTCGGCCAACCAAGACACTAACTAACTTGCCGAAATTCTTCTAACCTTGACACTTCACGTTGTAAGCCAACGGATACCCTCGCAATGTAGAAATAAATATTATCATAGTAACCAGTATACCATACAAATAAAAGACCTTAATTTTTCAAAATTCTTGTCTAACCACCAAAATCTTTGCTAAAAATTAGTAGTTCAAATTATTACTACAGAAAACTGCAACGCAATACAATTAACGTTGCATGTTGTGCATCTGTTGCTGAGAAAATAGGTAGGTACCTTAACAACTATAAGGAATAACTCAATATCTCTATCGGAGTATCGGTCAGTTGTAATTAATAACCCAGAGAGACGACGTTCAGCATTCCATGGATTCCATTGCGGCTGCCGATGCCGGGCCCATTATATCTATTGCTGAGGGATAAGGCTTGGTAATTGCAACGAAATGGAGGTTATGTCTTTACTGTCGTTTTGTACTGTAAATCATTAGTAGATAGTAGGTCTATTTTTTAGGTATCGATTTATACTCAGCTTTATATCTCGTAGCAAGTGGAAAGAAGTGATCTCTGCCTACCCCTGTGGGAGAAAGACGTGACATATGTATGTATGTTATATCTTGTTTTAACTACACTTAATTATTATTTAGGAAACATACAATTATTATGACGATTAAAATTACTTACGGGGATATCTCATGTTAATAGCAGTGTGTGGTGAGTAGGAAATTATTATTATTATATCATTAGGTATAATTTGTAATTCATCTAAGTATACGCCTACCTACAGGGGCTTTCAATAAGAAAAAATTAAGATCTAATAGGTTCTGTAAAAGTAGTAAGTAAAAAATATAATAAGCATTCTAGATACAGTATATGTGAGAAACCTAGAATACCTATTAATTTAATTTTGATGCATTGGTACCTACTACCTAAATATATCTAATGAAAGTAATTGAATATTACATTAACTAATTACGCTGGAAGGTTCATGAAGCATCCGAGAATGAATAAATCAGTAAATCCTGAAACCCGAACTGGAGGCTTACCACCATCTCTTAACGCGATCAAGTTTAGGACCTAAACTCAGTAGAATCGCTAATTCGTACTACGACGCTATCTACGTGACACTGTTTTGACGTCCGCTTTTGACAGCGATTGAGCTTAGAGTTGAATCGTAAACTCTATATCATTCGTTCAATTTATATGGAGAATTCATACCATGACCTTCGTAAATAGCATAACCTGACACGCTGATCTGTCATTCTAAGCAATCAAATAAAAGTTACATTTCTGGAACCTAAAAATGTCTTCTACAAGGAATGTGTAGGTAAAACGTGCAATTTGAAGTGAATTTTGTTGTTTTTATTGAATTTATTATGTTGAGGCTCATTAAGTATTAATTAAACATCTTTATATTAACAATTATCAGTGTTTGAGAAGTGAAAAAATAATGCGAAGAGTTTTCGAAGGGAAACAATCCAGTATCACCAGTATGTAACCCTACAAGATGTTTGGTATGTTCCAGCTATAAACCAAGAATCGCACTCCACGATAAAGCTCGTAGTAGCGTTTTCTCTTCCACATTCAAAGAATGCACAGTTTTTGGTAATGGAGAAGACTGTTTGAAAGGAAAACGACATAAGCACGGCGGTTTATTCAGCCTCCCAAGTCATAAACATACTGCCTGAGAAACTCCCAGAAGTCTATGCGACGTATAAGGCTCGTTTGTTCACTGCTGGTAATGAATCAGTTTCACCTAGACATCGAAAAATGTCAGATAAATTGAAACCCGAGGGAGACACTGTCAATAGTCCGGGCAGTCGTACCCGGATCGTAATGAACGTACTTTCGAGGGAGGAATGTAATACTAAATTACGATCATGATGATCTAGAAGAAGCAGATGATGGTGAAGAGTTTCATGGCGCTGAATGCCTGCTACCTAGTCGTTATAATTTTCATGATCGCAGACAGATCCAAAGCCCAAAGAAATATAATGATGATGATGTTTGCCTTTCCAAAACATACCCATCGAAGTTCTCTAATGCGGTGAGACGAAATGGTCGCGAATAATGGCGAAAGGTCATCATTTGGATGCCCCGGAAGTTGCCAAAAGGCAAACCGCACAAGTGCAGGTAGTGGTGCAGCGTTTTAAGCACGCTTTAAGTCACTGTGATAAGTGGCTTAGGATTAGGTCTCAAATACAGTGTAGATAGTGAGTTAGTGAATAATAGATATTATTGTGAGTGATTTATTTATTAGTTCGTTTCGTAAATATATTATTTTATTGTGCACAAAGCCTCGTGTTCTGAATTTCCGAATTGCCTGGAGCACCACACTGTAAAATTTATTTCTACAGATTGTGTACATACACAAATCACGCCTATATCCCCGAAGGGGTAGGCAGAGGTGAACTAGCACCCACGTTTCGCTAATTATGTTTAGGTCCCATGTAATAGGTCGCGAGCATATTGCTATTTATCGGGCACAAAAGTCGCAGTACATTGCTTGATGGTATAAGAGACATATAGGATGGCCATTCCTCATCACTGATTTATACTTAGTCGCCTTGTACGACACCCGCGGGACAGTTTTGGGGTGGTGGCTATTGTATTCTACTCTGCCATCACCACACGGCTTTTTGTCAGAATGTGTTTCATTTCATACAGACATACATAAATCACGCCTATATCCCCGAAGGGGTAGGCATAGGTGAATTAACACCCACTTTTCGCCAATTATGTTCGGTCCCATGTAACAGGTGGCGAGCCTATTGCCATATATCGGGCACATAAATCGCAGTACAAATTTTTCATCTATTTTATTAGATAATTAAATTGTTGATAAGATTTCCTACTACAAGAATATATTCCTTAATTAGGTACATTTAGGTATTCTCAGATACATATAGCCGTGTGGTGACGGCAGAGCAGCACACAATTGTCACCACCCCCATCTCTCCCGTGGGTGTCGTACAATACGACTGTTCAGAACCATTAAAATACATAATATTATGATAATTTACATTTTTCTCCAAAAGAATATTATTGGTTTTAAATAGTTGCTTTTGCATAATTGCTGTTGAGTTTAGGTAGGGGATTAGCTTAAGATTAAACTAATTGAATTAGTAATTGTTCACATGTGTGGGGGTGACCTCACATATTATGTCCGCCCTTTTCTTTGTACCATTCATTCACTTTTCTAATACCATATTACACGCACGATAGTCATTAAATTACTAGCTTTTTATTTGCATCTTTACAATCTCAATTCCTGTACAGCGACTAAGGGTAGGTAAAGACAGCTATGAGTAATGGGCAGCAGCATTCCTCTTTTACCATCTAGCAATATACTGCGATTTATGTGCCCGATATATGGCAATAGGCTAGCCACCTATTACATGGGACCTAACTTATTTAATACATATAATAAAAAGCCTTTTAGGTAGAATCGAGTTTTTATTTCAAAAATTTTACAGGAATAAAATTGTTTTCTTCAAAGTAATTAACTTTTAATAATCAATCAAATAAAAAGTGATGATACTTGTAACACTCTTAGGTACAGTTGGTTCCTCAAGATTTCCTCCGCTCGACTCAACCTCAAGGAAGAAGTTGTTATGTCAAAACTTACTTGAGGTGTTCTCTCCTAAGGCCGAGTGGAGGAAATCTCGAAGAACCGACTATACATATGGGTGTTAGTCTTTTCTCTCCATCATTGTTCTTATAGATCAGTCATTTAATAATCACAGTTACAATGTTTATATAAATAAAGGCAGGGTTATATTTTTTTTATCACCTTATGGGACTTCCTTAATGTTTGTCTATACTAAAAGGGCCAGTTACCCTAAAAATATTACTAAATGTTAAATTTCTATAAAATAGTTTTGTTATAGTAATGGCTTGACATTGATATTTTTAATTTTAATTATAAATTCACTTAACATATTTAACAGATTCCGCTCCGGTATTCCGACGGCCGGTTCATCATTGGACTGTTCGCCGACAGGACGATTTACCTTTTTACGTTTGACCAACAGTCTTTTTCACCTATGGACATTTCGCAGCCAAAAGTTTTCATCTACGTCACTTCCAACCAACACAAGTTGTTAAATCAAAGTACTTATTGGTTTGATAGCGTGGTCTTTGGGGATGTTCGGTTCCCATGATACGGTCAGTTCGACTGGAAGTACACGCTTGAGTAGTCTCGAGTAAAGTACCTAATATATCCGGTCTAGATCTTGAAACCGCTACTACGTCATTTGGTATTTGTTAGTGTTTTTCATACGAGTCCATCAGAAGAGTCCAGTCCGGAGCCGAACCTGAAATTGAGTACAGTTTGTGATTCGATTTCGATGTTGAGCCATCATCATCATAAACAGCCTTTTAATGTCCCCACTACTGGGGCACGGGCCTTCCCTATGGATGGAAAAATATAGTGAGATTGGGCCATAACCCACCACGCTGGCCAAGTGCGGGTTGGTGGGTATTAACGACTGCATATGCAGCCGGGGCCAACGGCTTAACGTGTCTTTCGAAGCCCGGAAGAACTCAAGATAATAAATTTTTGGTCACCCATCCAATGACTGGCCTTAGCGACATTGCTTTTACGCAATCGCAGGCCAAGCGCGCTATGCCACTGCGCTAGCGAGCTCCCTAATGTTGATCCTTGGTTGGTGAAATTTAAGAAGCTTTTGTTGGTTGTAAGTTTCCTTTGTGCTCTCGCAACCGTTATAAAATAGTAATACAATACTATTTTATTACGGTTATACAGAGCTCGCTAGCGAACTCTAGCGAAACTCAATGTAACACTCAGAGACGTCAAATAACTTTAATGAATATCTAATGTCAAAAAATTTCAAAGAAATCTAGACCCTAAACCCGGCAAGAATAGCGACTAGTTTTGAATTGTCATTTTTTGACATTAAGTAGGTACTCATCATCGTTAATTGCCGTCTCTGAGTGCGGCAGTTAGTACTTTACTTGGCTTGCACTAACCTTTCGAGTCTTTGGAAGCCCCATCGTATGCATTTAATTTCTCTCTAATGTTACTCCACGTCCTTTTCGAAAACTATCGCTTGCGAGGTTTTGTTATACCCGTCGGGAGTGATCTACATATTTTGATCTAAGTGCTTCCAAAGTGCTTCTTACTGGGTATAACTGACTCTGCGACGAGGCCCCAAACTAAAAATGGTATAGATAGAAAGACCACTTGAAAGAAAACTTCTTATTTGTCATGGCTTACATAAATATTTTATAGCATAATTTAAGCAATTATTAGATTTAAGCCTAAGAATAATATGATAAATATCTTATAACTTACGACATTTTGTCAGGTTTATTTTGATTTAGTTGAAAAACTTAAAAATCTAATTTTAAACACCGCGGGTCTCACTCGACTCAATTTCATGTGTCAACGGTGTCAAGTCAACACATAAAAATGACAATGTCAAACAAGATAAACATTTGGTGTGAACATCTTACAAAGTCACTATTCCGTATTCAATTTATTTTATCAAAAATAATATATATTGAAATAATAATATCTTTTTATATATTTTTGTTAATACATGATACATAATATATATATTACTTAATTTCCACACAATAAAGTATATTTTTTCAAATGTTTAAATGACTCTTCAAGAAATACGGTTTTTACCGGTAAGAAAATACGCAAAAGTTTTTGAACGCACTTCGGCATCAGTAAACTGAGACAGCTATATGTCATTTTTATATAGCGCTATTTCTTTCACTCTGTAACAGACCAAATGCAGACCAGCGACATCTTTCGTTCATTCAAGCGATTTTTTAAGCGACACGTTTTAAGAAGATGATGGTACGAATTAAAACGATGCAGTTTAGGAACCTACACTCAAAGGACAGGAATAACAATCGCTTTTAAAAAGATGGTGGTAAGCCTCCTGAACGAGGGTCTGATAACCCACAACTAATGTATATTATATGTATACGTATAACTTTATGTATAAAGAGTGTAAAAATGCATGGTTCAGCAAACAATATAGCATGGTGTAGGTAGTAGGTACAGTTAGCGACAGTTAAGCGTAGACATATTTTTACAATCGATTTGACCCTTTTCTTCAAACACGATAGACTTATAAATTAATTGGAGAAATAATTGTTATTTGTATTCGATCATTAGAATTTTATAGTAAATAAAAAATAACTGAAGTTTTTGGTAAAAATTATCTGTTGCATTACTGTGTTTTTCAATTGGACAAATTTGCCGATATAACGGCAAAGTAGACCGTTATGTTGCGCATTTTATTTTTCGTCACTGAATTTTTAACAAATACATGTTCAATAACGTATTGCAGACAGCTCTCTATGCCGACATGCTCATGTGCTGCTAGAATGCAAATGACTCATTTGCATTCTAGTAATTACGTGGAAAACTACATGGCTATCACAAGTAATGTTCGGGACATCATCAGCAACGTGAGGACGCTCGGTGACTTCCTAAAACGAGATGACTTGACTGGAGTGATCTGGCCGTACTCGATGCAAAAAGGGCGCATCTATCGATCACTAACAGAAGAAGGCAGTCTAAATAGTTGTTGATGTCTATTGACTTTTTACATTCTATTTCATACTATTACTTGGAAATAATATAAATGAAAAATCCTTCCCCTCTTTGCATTTTGTTTTAGAGTTTTAACTTCTTTCAGACGTCAAGTACAAAGCCGATATAAAATATTCACATTTTACGATTCAGTGGCGTGCAGTGGTCGCTAAAGAGCGAGACGATTGAGTTTCCCGCGCGCCGTACGTGGCACCAGCGAATTTTTCTTACTTCGTTTACTCATAAATCTATCTCATTGGCGTCGTCATATTCGCCCCATATCCGCTTCCATATTTTATTTGAGAAGATATAATTTTGTACAGGGAACGTTACTTTGTATCTGTCACTTAATAGTCTTATTTTTTGGTATGAACTCGGAAATTCACGCTTGTTGACGTTATTTGGAGCATTTTTCCTAACATAGCCGCGTGTGTATCACAGTTAAAAACGTGGTGTAAGTATGAGATACATTATTACATTCGTTAACCAATATTAATCCAGGCAATTAAATATTTTTTTAGAAAACATTATGTTGATTTCATTAAAAACGAGCGTAGAGATCATAAAAATCAAGGAAATCCAATTTCACTAAATAAGTATTTTGGTCATCTGATGAGGGTCCAATTTGACCTTAAAGGAATTTCTAAATAAATCCTCTGAATCACGTGATAAATACAATAAAATAGTCCCCAAAATTGTCTTCTGTGCTTTGAAACTCTTTAGTTCCATACCAATGCCACATTTATCCCGTTATTATGGGCTGCGGTCCATTGTGTAAGGAATAGAATCACAGAACTAATGTTCCTTAATATGTCGTCTAGAAAACCAAAAAGGTTTGAACCGTATTTGGACACGGAGGTAACTACAATGATATAATGATATAATAATATAATATAATGATATAATAATATATAGGCATATGGCAATGGCAATTTGGTATAATAACAAAAATGGGATAGGTAGGTACAACAGAAAAAAGACCGCGCTGGCGTGGTTGGCTATTAGGTAAACTGAACAGTTTTCGCAAAGGTCAGAATGGAAAGGACCATATCGAGAGACAGAAGAACGGAGAGAGTGACTGGGATGATAGCATTCCAATTCATACTGTGTAGTAGTATGAATTGGATTTGGCTTAATATCTAAGGTAATGGTAGGAGATTAACCTAGGTTTCACGGCCGGCCTCTTGCCTAACACTAATACTCTTCTGTTATGCTGTTGCAGCTGGTCTGCCAGATACCATTCGGGAGCCCCAAGGTCGACACCGGGCAATCTCCCTTAGTCGACTTTTACAACACTATTTCCATTGTGGGCTGAGTCCTCAATTTATTAATAAATTAAGCAATAAATTCAACGAAGCTAACCTAACTAAATCTCCGTGGCTAGAGATCTACAGGTCGAGTTGATGAATAACGGCGCTGGACGTAGGTACGACTGAGCATTTCGAAACCGGGGAGAAACTAAGATTAATTGAGCCCGGGGAAACTGCGTTTAGCACCACGCTGGATTTGCTCAAGTGTCGCTCAAGTCTAGTTCAATTAAACGATCAAAACAAGTCTATGAATTAAAATTTACTACTCGGTTAAAATATCTATAGACCTGGCTAGAATGTGACTCTCCCCATTTGTAACGCAACACTTTCAAATCAACTACTGTAATTAATTAATTACGGACGCCACAAGTAAAATAAATCGAAGTTAATAGTAATACTTCTTTTACACACCGTACAGGAGCGTCGTCGACGTGAAGTGACTACATCACCAGTTCTACAGGTATTTTAATCTGATAGTATTTTCACTATGAATTTTGGTCACTGTCATAAAATCATCAACTCCCTAGTCGTTCATTATGTCTTTCACGCAATCCATAATTTTTTTGATTGTCCTTTATCGTGATTGTCATATACTTATTTAGCGTGATGGGAAGACTTTGACTGATCCTGTTTCGCACAATATTTCGTATAAAAAAAAAAATCAGACACTTTAAGGGGCAACAACAGCTTATAAATAACCTTTATTCAATTTCGCGGAGTTATCCGCCTACGTCCGTAGGCGTTGATAATGCCATCGGACGTAGGCGGATTTGATCGCCTGTAGCTTAGATTGCGTCAAAATGAGCTACCCACAGTACTACTCAATAACATGAATATTGCAAAGGTGTAAATATTAAGAAAACAAAACAGGGCTGTTTATTTTGCTAATGGAGACAATACACGTCTTTAAACAAAAGTCTCTTTACTAATAGAATGAATAGGGGTGAATTTGATAGCTACTAATTAACCAAAAATCGAGTCGGTGTAGGTAGAAACCCGTCTGCCATAAGTGCCGTACTAATGAAGCATGAAGAAACCCACATACATACATAAATCACACCTATCAATCTATATAGATTAGGTATATTGCTAGGTGGTATAAGGAACGCTACCTTCTATATACTCATCCCTGTCTTTATCTTCAGTCTCCTTGTACGTATTGGTAAGTTTAGATATATAAAAGAATCATTTATTTCCTTTAAATGTTATTTCTTTACATTTTATGAAAAGTGATCGAAGTGATCGGCGAGCCTATTGCCATGTACCCATCTGGCACGTAAATCTCAGTAAGTAGGTATACTTATTACTAGGTGGGAGGTATATGAGAATGCTGCTGCCTATAACTCATCGCTTTCTTTATCCTTAGTTGCCTTGTACGATGGATGGGGGTGGTGACAATTGAGTATAATAAGTAATTATTAGAATATAATTTTCAGATAAAACTTACCTACCTGATATAAAAATTACTACTTATTAGTAACTTTTCTGAAATAGTATCGCGATAAAACGTATTTTAATTTACAATTAATATAATAATATTAACATGAGTTCGTTAAATAACAAAGGCAGACTGGAAACAGTGAGTGGTAAATAAATTCATAGCAACAGGATTTTAATTAAGATACTTTTAATTAATCAGTCTCTCCAGGACGTTTTGCTAATTACGTAGGTACTTAGTTCGTAATTTGGAAAATATGCTTTAGAAATAATATCCAACAAAGGAGAGAGAAAAAAACAAAACAAACTCAAAAGGTTGCTGTGCGGTCGGGAAGCTTTGAAGTTTACGCAAAAAAGATTATAAAGAAAATATTGGATAGATTTTCTTTCGTTTACTTCACAAGCCGCCGGGGCTGAAGAAAGAAACTGTTGTGAAGAAGTCTGTCTCGTCTCGATCAAATTGATTCTGCATAACAAATTGGCCATTTTGTTTCTATGGCAACGCTAAGTCAACGTCATCAAACTCTGGTCTTTGCTTTGAGCAAAACCAAGTAAGTTATGGTTTAAAATTAATGCTAACTCTGTTTTTCATTTAGCAAACAAAAGTGACAACATCAGTTTTAGCCTATGACTAACTTTAGTCCATTTTACGATTTTACAGTTTCAGTTGCTATGTATAACAGAGTAGCTGAAACTGAAAAAATGTGGAAGGAATTAACACCCACTTTTCGCGACGCCATTTATGGGGAAGATATATAAATCGCAAATTGCTAGGTGGTATGAGCGGAATGCTGCTGCCCATTACTCATCGATGTCTTTACCCTTAGTCGCCTCGTACGAAGAGTTGGGGGTGGTGACAATTGCATTCTGCTCTGCCGTCACCCCACGACTTAAGGTATAATATAACATATTTACATAGATGTTTACAATATTTTTTACAATGGACGGTACTTGAAACTCGCTACAAACTCACAGCTATATTTTTTTACCTGCCTCAATAAATGTTATATTTATAATTTTGTGGATCCTTCTAATTGTTAGGGCCTGTTTCACAATCGACAAGTAAGCTCGAAGTAGCTTACTTTGCAGTTTAATTGACATATATTTCATATTACAACTGTCAAATGATCTGCGAAGTAAGCTACTTTGAAATTACTTGTCGATTGTGAAACAGGCCCTTAATAAATTATTATTTACTTAAACTAATTAATCATTATTTAATTTAATACCTTCCTGTACCTAATTTTATCTTCACTGGGATAACGCCATCTAGTCAGCTTTACCGACATTTTAGTTAATTGCAGAAGAGGCGCCATCTAGTTAAAGTTGGATAAAAATAATGGGATTAGCAAAAGTGATGATGTGTGTCCGTCCGTCGTCGTGTTTAGGATAAGAACTTTTAAGCAAATCAAAAGTAGCCTGCCCTTCTCTCAGTTTATCTGGCCGGCGCAGTCAGTTATATCCTATCGTACATCTCGGTCGGCCATTTTAAAATAACTTATTAGAACTTTTAATAACTTTTAACTTATGCAACAAGTTAGTTCTGCGTAACATATGCAGGTAAAATTTTTAATAAAGCCTGACGCTTATAGCAGCATTAGAAATAACTTAAAAGATAGACACGTAAATTTAGAGTTTGCAAGAGTTTCAATAATTCTCACATTATCAACGTCTTTAAATTAGTTGTTAATCCAGATACTTCTTGCAGACCTTATCCCGGAGGCTACCCGGAGAATATAATATATTTCCCTCACTCTAACTGCCACAAAATCCCGAGATAAAACACTGTTTCAACTATTTAAAACAGTGTATTATCTCGGGTTTTGTAATTTTATGATTTGATAAAATCTCTCTATCTGCCGCACCTCAGAGACGTCAAATAACGCTAATGAGTACTTAACGTCAAAAAATGACAATTCAAAACTAGTTGCTATTCTTGCCGGGTCTATGGTCTAGATTTGAATGAAAATTTTTGACATTAAATACTCACTAAAGTTATTTGACGTCTCTGAGTGCGGCAGTAAGAGTGATTTTATCTACGTCCCGTGCTAGTTCTAGTCAACTGGCTATTATTTAGTCAAAATAATTTGTGGGCTAGCTAGCACTATGTGTAGAAATTTTTAGCCACCAAATAATCACAATCACTTACATAATTCAGATTCAGGTTTAAAATAAAAACACGCACGACCCGTTTAATTTACTTTATTGATCATAAATAACATCAAGTCATGGATACACATCAAAAAAGGTTATTACATACTTGTAAATAATTTTTAAAAGTCCAATCCGTTGCCTTAAATTTAAGGCATAGTGATGCCTTGTCACATCACATATAATAATAAACAACAACGAAATAAAAAAAATATGTTTGTATAAAACCTAGTATACCATAATGAAGTAAGAGAGAGAGGCCGCCATGTTGACTGTTACATTATGACAACTCGTTGTACTTAGCCTAAAATTAACTATAAACATAGCATACAAACATAACTCGAGAAAAGGGAATGGAGATAGTAAGTACCTACCTAGAGTTACATCAATAAAATTATTGAGCACTTGGCGTCGGTAAGGGGAGACTCAGTACCATTTTCTCATGTGACATCACAGTTTACAAAAGTCAATGTAAATACTAACAACAGTAATAAGCGCACCCCGTGTACTTTGTACGGCGCGGGAATCACAAGAATGGTAAGTAGTAATTGTAAATAAAAGTATACCTTACATACTTTCGTTATCTTAGTATAGTGTAATTTAAATAGAGTCGTAAGAAAATAGACAATTTTAATATTTCCAAGGATACACTGTGGGTAGCTTCGATACTGAGTACAAAAAGTTAAATTTAAAGATTCAGGGGGGATGTATAATAATTTTAAACGAAACTAACTAGTCAAATGTATAGAACCGATAAAAATATACAATTAAGCACATCTTAATTGCTAACAGTGATCAGCTAATGGGTTAAATACTGAGCGAAGGCTCTCCACGTTATGAATATAACGTTACAACACATTATTAAGAATAGCCGATAAAAATACATATTGTAAAATGTAACATACAATATGTCACTGTAAAATTAGATAAATACAGTTAGATAATAACCTACCTCGTAAGATTGTACACTGTTTAAATTATGACCCGTAACACACTGCTCACAATTAAACGCGTTAGTTTAGGTAGGTACATGAACCTACGAATAGCACGAGCCGAGAGGGCGAATGAATGTAATAAATTGTTACGGATAACAATTTTTCATAAGTATACACTTTTGGTACGAGATAGATTATGATCTTAACAGTATTTACAATTTAACGATGACTTACACTTAAGTAAGTACGCCGCGGGATCATACCGAGATTACTTGTATCAAAATTGGATTAACGTAAGGCAGGCCAACAGACTGCCTAGGTAACATGATCCTGCGTCCATATTAAATCTACTGCCATTAACTAATGCGAAATTCGCCAAAGAATGGGAATAATTGACAATAATGTCAGAACTATTGATTAGCCACCACCGCCAAACGCAGTTATAAGTACGTTGAATATGGCCAGCGAAATTTTGATTCACTGTTAGATGTACTTAAATGGAGGGATTATCATCAACTTTTTGGATCGGTGTGGATCAAAATTTTTAAACATGTTCTTCTTTATTCTAGTATCTTAAGTCTAACATATAGAGGACTACTACTGCAAAATTTAAGTAATATAATTAACAGAGAGTCAAAAGAGTAATTACGTTTATTATAAGTCAGGAGTATAATTTTATTTGTATAATTTATCGGTCAGTGTTTTATGACTATGAGTTCACATATACCTTAACTGTAACGATTACATATAAATATCAATAAAACATTCAATGGAGACACGACTAAAGTGAAGTGATAACATATACCGGAAGCGACCCGGTCGATTAAATGCTAAGTACGATTACTAGTAATATGAATAGCCATAAAAGTTTCTTAGAAACACAAAACATACAATAGGTCACAATAAAAACCAATGTCAAAATTCAGGCGAGCAAGAAATCTCACTTGTTCTTGTTAGCTAAAACTAATTAAAAAGTAAAGTAACATACACGAAGCTAAATAAAACTATTTGAGCCACTGGTGTAACACCTAATCGAACGTGGATACAAATAGTAATACTTTCATGATGGTAGATCCTTACAACCTTACAACCTAGTGCCACAAGTACGAGTTCTCTTGCCAGATTAACTTCGGTTTGAAACCAATTCATCGTCCCCAGCCCTTTTGTTTGTTTGTTTTGGGCACAGGTCTGCATATTGCCTATCCATAGGGAAGGCCTATGCCCCGCTGTTGGGACACAGGTCTGCATATTGCCTATCCATAGGGAAGGCCTATGCCCCGCTGTTGGGACACAGGTCTGCATATTGCCTATCCATAGGGAAGGCCTATGCCCCGCTGTTGGGACACAGGTCTGCATATTGCCTATCCATAGGGAAGGCCTATGCCCCGCTGTTGGGACACAGGTCTGCATATTGCCCCCATACTCCTCTATCCATAGGGAAGGCCTATGCCCCCGCAGTGTGGGCATTAAAGGGCTGGTGATGATTAATAGTAGACTAAATACCACGGGCGGTAAAACAAAGATGTCTCAGATCGCAAATATTTGACTCCCGACCTGAAGGCGTGGGCGTTTAAAGTGTGATCTGACGCTTTCTTTTCTAACCGCCTAAGGTAAGTTAGTAATTTTATATCACAGGTGGCTAGAAAGTGGGATTATGCGTACGCGTAGCGGTAGGATAATGCCACTTTATGCTCAGGTATGACATAAAATAATGTTTATGTCACACCTGACCATAAAGTGGACTATCCAGCAAAAGTGGACTTTCCCGCCCGCTACGCGTACGGAAAATCCCACTTCCTGGTCAGGGGGTGACATAAAACTATGATCTTACATCGGGCGATAAAAAGAAGGCTTCAGATCGCATATTTATCGTAAATTACTTGCGATCTGAGACACTCTTTGTTTTATTGCCTTTGGTATATAATGTACTATGCTAGCACTATTGCCATGTCCCCTTTTTACGGAGAACTCGAACTGTGGGCACGCAAGCCACGCGCGTTAAGTCTGGGCGAACAACTAATATTATCTAACGTATACGGACACACGACTATGACGGCCGACAAACGAATACAACACAGCGACGTTTACGCCAACATGTGGGGTTCGCTTTACAATACTCCCACGTCGAAAACCACGTAGTCCACCAGTCAGCATTGTACGCAATGGCCAACAAACGTAGCTTTATAAACATTTAACGCCGACGTATCTTACTTACATGTCAATTGACTTAGTAAAGCGAAGTACAAAAGTTTAAAGTTTTTCACGCGCACCCGGACCGAGACGAAATTTAGATTTATTTCATAAAAATACAGCCAATTATATAGTCTTTCAGCAAGGTCTGTCTTAATCAATTTATCCGTTAACCGCTATGCTTGGAGGCCATCATTGTTTAGTATAAAATTACAGTATAGTATTTATTTCAACACTTATGCTAAAAATTTTCATCGTCAAAGTACTCATCGTCAATTATTTTGATATTGTAGTGTTACCCTAGATCACTGAATCGTTGTCCCAAATTTAATTTGGCCGGTTCCGATAACCTTAGCGGAATTTTATCTATTTACTTTCGTTTAGCTGCAGTCGATGCTTAAGTTATTGAATATTCGACCGAGATCACTTATATTCTTATTACCAACACGTTGCTCTCAAATTCCATCAGGGACTTCCCCACAATTAGAAAAATTACTAGCTAATTTTCGATTACAAGTTTAAATGGCAATTATAATTTACTGTTACGAGTGCGACTGTGACAGCGAGCGCGATGTCTTAACTCCAGAAAAAAGGCGGTACTAAATGTTCACTTCACTGTAGGGGAGACTGGGGATAGTTAACTATAGAAGAAGAAAGAAGAAAAAAGAAAGAAGAAAGAAAAGAACATAGAGGAGGTAGATATCTATCATCTCACGATACAGATTTTTTAGCAAACCCGATCAGTCCTTAGTTAATCAGTAGTCGTTCTAGACAATTTACCCGCATTTAAATGGCAAATCAAGTATCCCCAGTCTCCCCTACAGAATTACCCTCGTGTCCGTGAACGTATCCCGCCAGTCAGCGGGACAATGAGTCCCGCGCGGGTTTAACGTAATAGACAGAATGTCCCGTATCTCTGGAAAATTGCAACGCAGATTCACTAAGCTATAGAAGCAAGTAGGCCCTGCATGGCGCCCCGCGTCGTCAGTCTTATTGAAAAGTTCTTACGGTTCAAGTTTAAGCGAGTTCAGTGAACTGTTAATTTTTTTAATAAAGTCTCTTTGCGTGTAAACAGAAACGTTTACTTTTCTATCCGCGAACCCTAGCTCGTAACATTATAAACGTTTCTAAATTCGTTCATATTTCAATGCACCATGAATTGTTATATTAGCACTTACCATAATTTATTGAGAAAATAATCTCCAATGTAAATGCCAATTTGCTGTGAAAATGTGTAACATAATTTTACAGTTTACAAATAATATTTAATATTAAAAAAATAACGCATGACTAATGTTAAAACTAAAATTTATTAAATCTGGACATTGTTATACTAATATTTACTTAAGTACTTAATCTATAATGGACATGTTATAAACTTAAATAAAAAATTTGCACGCCGATTACGATGGAATATGTTGGAATAACAGTAAGTCTAAACTAACTAAACCTTAATATGGAATAAATGAATAAATTATTAAGTTTATCTGTGGATCAATCTTTCTCATTAGTTGCTCATCACAATGTATTAGTAAGTACATTAATTACAACTCTTTGGTTTCATTAAGACATTTTAATATTATTGTAGCGAATAGAATTTGTGCGTCGTTCCGACAAGACAAAAAAAATCTTACAATTACTTTCGAGTCACGTTTTTTTGGGTCAATGAGCGTACGAAAGAGCGTAGAAACAAAATTCTTGTGCATTTATTTTAATTGTATATTTAGTTCCATCGTTAATCGTAAGCTTAAGTATAATGAATTTTCCCAAAACAAACACCAAATATATGTATGTAAAAATGGCCTTAATTCAATTGAATTTTGATTGTGCTGCCCGGCTAGCATGACCACCGAAACACGATATGTTAAAGCTATTTGTCGCTTTGAATGGTCAAAAATCATTGGATTTTAATAGTTCAAAGCTATAAATGACTACATTTTTAAGCTATAGCCTTGAAGGCTTTATGATGTCGCAATTTATCTCCTTAAACTGTCAAAAATCCTATGATTTTTAAAAGTTCGAAGCAATAAACGGCTATATCATATAGTGTTTTGGTAGTCATGCTAGCCGGGCTGGTGTGAATATGTCATGATACATAAAATCAATCCAATTATGTAATAGCTATATTACTTCATTATGCGCTAAATTAAAATAAACATTTTGTACACAAAATTTCATTATTCGCTTGTAAAATGCGTTTAAAAATATATAGGCAGTTTACTAGGCTGGTAGATTTCTAAAATAATATAGAGCGAGAGCCAATAGTATTGTGACACCGGGGTCTACCAAAGTGAACCCTGACTAGTGGTAATTGTTGTTCTAATATGTCAAAGTAAAAACTAATTAAAGACCAATTTTAATAACGTGTCCATTTGATTTTTTTATTCATTGGCGCATCTATAGTAAGACGAATGAAATTTCCATGATCAATCTCTAATTGCTCAGAACAGAAGCTGCACTAACTCAGTGGCACAAGTACTCTCCGAATTTTGAAGATGCTATTAATGTAATATTGAGGTCACTTCATGCATTCTACGTTCGTTCTATCCCAAATATAGCGTTCAATATCACCGTCACTTTGGAAGAGCGATCCAAGGTACCGAAAATCCGAGCAAACTGGTAGGGGTACACTATCTATGGCGATTTGGGAGAAATTGGCGGGGCCACCAAAGTCACAGACAGAACATGTGTTCAGTTTTTGTTTTCACGACTGATCTTAAACCCAACGCTTTCCATTCACTCCTGTCATTTTCCCAACCTACTACGTACTTCGGACGCATCTTCGCCGTTAAGTACAATGTCGTCGGCGACCATAACAAATATATCGAGTCTGTATTCAAATTAGAGTGTGTGATTGTATAAAATATATTAAAAAACGATTACAGAAACTGTTTGCGTCTGCCCTTAAGTATTTTATGATGACAGTACTTGTATTTCATTTTTGCGCCGCCGAAATGTCATATTATTTTAGTAAATTTTCCTTAATAATTTAAATATTAATGCGTCAGAGAAACTATATACTTTTCTAAACGACACGAATGAATACGTTTGGAAAGTAACAGTCGCCTTATTGAGAATAATAAAAAAACAATTGATTTATTCGCTGAACTTGGCACGTCATATTTTGAGTTAAGATTAAATTTTGGGCGAAAGTATCAGTATATATTTTTTTCTATTGTTGAATTATGCAAAAGGCAGTATTGCACACTTACCAACCAAAACTAATAGCAGCGATAGATGAGATCTTTGATGTTAAAATCGATTTTTTTCCCTAACACTGATTACCTAATTGTGTAATGTATATGTTCCTCCCAGCTCCCAACAGCTCTACCCTGTCACAATCAATTGGTACGAAAATTTAAAACTAATAATAACTAGATATAAAACATAAACATAATGATAGATCAAAGATGGTAATGCTACATAATAATATGACGAGAAATGTCGGCCATAGACCTGCTTAACAACTAGTGATTACGTAAAACATCAATCGTATGGTCTAACCACATAAAAAGTTAGATGATTTTTCGTCTTCTGAAACACTAAATTGAAGACGTATATACTTAATACATTCAGATTATAATTGAGTCACTTGCGCACCACGTAGGCGAGTGAGTGCACGTACGTACGTCACAATGAAATCTGAACCAATAAACTTATAAAAAAACGAGTCCAACTCGATCGACGAAAAAAGTGCATACAAAAAAAAGTCAGTCACACTCACACACAGTGAGGCGAGCACTTTGCGTATGTTGCGAGCAAACAAGTACCTGATCTGCCCGTACAGCGGCCCCGCGGAGATCTACGGGATTAAGTCAAATGGTACCGTACAATAGACATCCAGTCGAGAGGGCGCAGATCGAAGACGGGATCGTCGTCCTGGTCGGTGTCCTCGTCGCACGAGGTGTCGGTGCAGACGAAGTCTTCGTAGGTGAGCACGGGGCTCGCGGGCCGCGCCAGGGGGCCATCTTGTCATGTGGTCTCGCGGCGCACGTTCAGAATAGGTCCCCGGCACATCGGGCACTCCTTCAGCTGGGACGTGCACACCGAGCAGAAGCCCCTGGGGTACATGGTGAAACGTTCCGGTTTTTTTATCGATTCACAATTAACTTTACAAAAAAATTTAACTTTAATGTTCAACTTGTGCATTTAAAATGTTCCGAATATGAACAAATAGTAGTAAAGAAGTTTAAAAAGTATGAGACTATCTGCCGCACTCAGAGACGTCGAATAACTTTAATGAGTACTTAATGTAAAAAAATCTCATTTAAATCTAGACCCGGTAAAAATAGCGACTAGTTTTGAATTCTCATTTTTTGACATTAAGTACTCATTAACGTTATTTGACGTCTCTGAGTGCGGCAGTATAACTCTCAGCATTCCATGAATTCATCGTCCGGGTCCATAGTGCGGCTGAGAGGGAAGTCAGTCGAAGCGCCTGGGACTTCTGATCCAAATGTTTAGGTGAGTGTTGACTAGTTGTGAAGGGGGTTACGGGGCCCCTTCACAACTAGTCAACACTCACCTAAACATTTGGATTTCTCTCTCTGTCTAGCACAGATAAGAGTGAGAGCCGCCTTAGACACACGTTCCAGTGTTGAACTTACAAAAGTTCTAGACAAGCCAAGGCCTTTTAGTAATGAATATAGGGATTTAACTGGTATATCCCACGCTAAACAGAAAACAATTTGTGTATTTTTGAGAAACTGCTCTAAAATTTTGCAGGCCGCCTGCCCGACACCAACCCTCCTAGAGACGCTATCCAGAAAACTCCTTTATTCACCTCTAAACGGGTAAAACCGTATTCTGAACTAAATTGAAAATTGGTTAGGAATAATCTGTTTAGTCTCTCACCTGTGGGCGCAAGGCTCGAGGATGCAGCACGCAGTTGCATCAAAGCACAGTGTGCAGCAGTCCTCCTTCACGCTTGAGCATCTCAGCTTCTCGATGTACACGCGCCTTGGCACTATCTGTAAATATTAAGGTCATACATGACAAACATAATTATTACGTAACTACATATATAGCAAGCTTACATTATATACCCAAAATCTTTGTGTAACATGTTGGGAAAATAAATAATGAAATAAAAAAATTACACAGACCAAAAGGTAAGTTTCTAGACAAATGTGTGTCCTATAAAAATTATTTTATAAGTAATAAAAATGACTACGCTCATTTTACAGTGGGTGTTTTAATTATGTTCTCTAGTTAGGTATAATAAGGAGGTAGTTAGCTATGGTGTTTTTAATTGTGAAGCATTATATTCTGGCTAATTCTTGAAAATGTTTATTTCATCTGATCATACTTACTTCACTACTTACTGGCCTGTGGTGAAGAATAATATTATGCTAAAAACTCATATAAAAAACCTAAGAATTAATCATAACTAATAAATTCAAACTCAAAGACTGCAAAGACTACTAAATAATCAATATTCGATCACCGTTAAATTTATCGGGCACAAAAGTCGCAGTACATTGCTAGGTGGTATAAGAGGAACGCTGCTGCCCATTGCTCATCACTGATTTATCCTTAGTCGCCTTGTACAACACCCACGGAAGAGATTTGGGGTGATGACAATTGTATTCTACCCTACTTATAAATTGGACCCGCAAACAACTTAATCCGTGAAACGATTTATTCAAATAGAAAAATCAATTCTAAAGATACACAAGAGTATTTTGAGCTGAAGAGCATATAGGAAGAATGAAATCGCCAGTCAGTACAAGCGTGTTTCTAATGTCTCCACGTGTGCTCGCATTACGTATGGCCAAAAAATTCTCAGTACATCGGTGTGTCTAAGGATATGCGGTTAAGGTTAAACGCAGAGTTAAGTTCACCTCTATTGCGGCGTATCACGAAATTAAATGAACTTATATTACACATAACGGGCATACTGACTAAAGCGGGCACTCTCCAGTGTAAATTTATTTCTATGCACTACTTAAAGGGTAAGCGGGATCCCAAATTTGCACCAGGAAGATGCCTGATAATGAGACTTACAAAAATATCAAGTGTTTAAATAATTTTATACACGAACGTGTTCGTTTTAATCACCGTATACCCACTTTCGGTTGAGTCTTCCACATAAAATGTTAAGATATAATCGTGTTACCACATTTTGCCTTATGACAATGATAACAAAGTTAATATTAGAGCCGACAGTCTTATCAGATATTTATAAAATTGTCGTCATAAAATAAACTTCATTTCATTAATAAAAACTAGGATTTGGCTAGCTTGTAACCTAAAAAACAATGGATGGATAAAATATTAAAAAATACAGTAACGTAAAAAGCACTCCCAAGTATTATAATGATACCTTTTTATCTTCATCCGACAGATGAGCGTGGTCGTTGAAGGCTAAGAACGGCTTGTCCACCGGCGGGTACTTGAACGGCTTGCTGCCGAAATTGAACTGGCACTGCTGGAACGCCATGAAGCTCGCCGCCGCGAAGAAACCGCACCTGAACATGTTATAAATGGTGAAATCGAGACGCTATGCCAAACAAAAATATTCTCCTGTCGTCCCCGCCACCACCCCTCATACCGCAGGAAGGTTCCGCACGAAGTTGTCGGATTATAGCTCGAAGCTTTGAGCACAGTTTTCTCGCGACCAAAACATCGTTAGCGCCGCCGATTTCATGGCGCTTACGCGTATCTTTCAAGCAAGCAGTCGCTTCGTGCGTAAATGACTGAATGAGTTGTTGATCTGCACCGCAACGCACGGACTACAATTCTTGTTTGCGGTGTCGATTCTATACGCTAATAATATTACTTCAATGCACCTGAAACCATTTCAGTTGAGTTCCCGCAGCGAATATTTTTTCTAACTGCGGCACTCAGACACGTCAATCAGCTTTAATGAGCACTGAATGCCAAAAAAAATAATTTAAGGCTCGAGTTCACCAACACATAAAACAGGTTTTGACACTTATTCCATACAGTAAAATGTCAATAACTGACGGTTAGATAATAATCGCCTGTTTAAGTGTTAGTGAACACATCCTTTGTCTAGTTAGACCGTAGACACGGTAAAAATAGCGACTAGTTTCGAATGGTCATCTACGTTAATCTCATCTCAGGCTCATTTACGTTAATTGACGTCTCTGAGTGCAGCAGTAAGTCTTCAAACAAACAGGACGTCATTAATGATAATATATTTATTAAATCCACATCAAATAAATTGTATTTAAATAGGTTCATTGCTGTTTACCAGGCCAATACATGACAATAGAGTTGCTCCCTATTTGTGTGTGTGTACAAACCGTGCGGTCTCGAAGATCTCCTTGAACGGCGGCAGGCGAGCGCCGTTGAGCGCGAACACCACCTCTCGTCGGCTAAAGTCGACCAGGCAGCCGAGCACGTCGCCCGGCTGCCACGGCGGCACCGCGTGTACCGGCGACGCGTGCGCCTTGTGCCACACGAGACGGCGGCACCCGTCGTACGACAGCGAGTACAGGTCGTCGCCGATGCCATAGCCCTCCTGTTGACAAAAGTAAAGTATACGGTGTTTGGCGCGTTTCACTGACCTCTATTATAAAGGGTGTCTCAACGCCGATTTTAAAGTTTAAACACGAATTTCTCGGAAGCCCGCGGGGCTAGCGGGAGGGGAGTGGTACCGTTCGGTAGATGACGAGTGCGGATTTTTTAGTCGCTATGCTGCAGTGGACTGGCGCGCACCGCGCGTACGTAGTAGAGGCGTACTTTTGCAATAAGTTAGCGTTGAGTGAAGCACAACGCAAGTTTTGTAATCCGCCGTTTATGCTGCTGCCCTGTCGCTCTGAACTTTTCTACCCACGACTTAATCAACTGAATACTCGGGGCGTCATTTAAACGACGTTTCCGAGAAATTCATGTTTAAACTTTAAAATCGGCGTTGAGACACCCTTTACTAGTACGCTGGACTGTAGGTTGACATCCAAAACATGAAGCAAATTTGATCATCGCCATCTTGGCGCTGATGGCACTGGTGTGCGAAGGTGAACGTCTACGGAACTAATATTAGAGAGATGCATTTGTAATAAGCAACAAATGTAAAATTTTGTGCCCATGCGATAGGGCGCTCCAAATCGCCACAAGAAACATTTGTCATTTTAGTAGAAGTATTCTGTCCAACATATCTGATAACAGGAGACTTTTTGGTCACTGCAAAATTTTTTAGCAATTTCTCCATTGGAGCAACTCCAAATTCACGAAAAAATATCAGCTGTTTCATACAAAATGATAATATCTACTTGACCCAAATGTATGAAACAGCTGTTATTTTTTTTTTTAAATTTGGAGTTTCTCCCATAATTAAATTTGTTCAGTTTGATGGTATAAACAAATCCAAAAAATTTTTGCAATGACCTAAAAGTCTCCTGGTATATTAGAGGTCAGTGGTGCAATTTAATGAATATGGGCATGTTTCACAATCGACAAGCAAGTTCGAAGTAGCTCACTAGGCAGTTCAATTGACATATATTTTATATTACAACTGTCAGATGATCTGCGAAGTAAGCCACTTAGAACTTACTTGTCGATTGTGGAACAGGCCCTAAATTTACTAAATACAGTATGGGCTAGACTCTTTTCCTTTTCTAAAAATGAAGGGAGAATTTAACAAAAAAAAGGAGTGCTTTGCACGTTTCGTGATGTCAGTCATTTTTTTTTTTTAGATAATTCTAAAATTGTTCCAGAGTGGATTTTGTGCAGTGAAAGTGGTGTTATTATGACGCACAAGCATCCGTGTTGATGTGCAATTATGCAGAATCATTGAAATAAGTCTTGTGATGTGTTTCATCTTGTGGTGAAGACCACTGTAAAAAGTGTTTTCATGCACCATCATGAACTCTGTTACCATTAAATTCTCGCCAAGCACTCCCCAGTTGCGTTAAAATGTGTGACACCGATATTTAAACGTAAGATTCATTTCATTCATACATTTCACCCACTCATTATATCTCATATGACTACAGATAAAATATACACTAAAGACGTGACTGCATGAGCTAGACTCTTTGCCTTCCCTAAAATATAGGGAGAATTAAAAAAAATATATAAAATGGTAGTATTTGGCGCCCTTTCAAAGGTCAAATTAATACATTAAGGTAAAATTTTTGTATCAAAAACTCGAAAATTGTTTTAGAGTGGACTTGTGCAGTGAAGGTCGAAATCTCATAATAAAAAACACTCCGCCATACACACTGATGTCAGCTGGTTCTCGGTTTAGTACGAGGAAGAGATGTTTTTTCGGAGATTTTGGTCCCTTAGCGAAAGTTGTTCAGTTTGATGGCCTGAATAACCCCTTTAAATATGACTACACCTCTGTGTTACACCCAGTATAACAACCGGAATTAAGCGAGGCAAACTTACATGGTTCAAGAAATGACTGTTCTTGGTGGCCCAGCCGATCTGCATGACGCCCGGCGTGACGATCGTCACCTCGTAGTACCAGCAGCCCTCGTCGACCGAGTACGTGCACCGGACGCTCTCGAACGAGTACGAGTCGCATCGCGCCTCCAGGCCGTCGCCCGACAGCTTGAGGTACTCGCTCACGTCGTGCGAGTTCAGTATCACGTTGATGCGGCTCATGTCCTCCACCTCGTACGAGAGCTTACGGCCTTCGATTAGGACTGGAATGAAACGAAACACGTCAATGCCTGGCTGCTTGAGACTTAGTTAATCTAAAGCGCAATACACACTGAGCCCGTCGGGCCGCCGACACAGCCATAACACAACCTTTTTCGACACGTGGCAATCACTATACTCCGTCCAATCCTTTATGCTCTATTTGAGAGTTCTTATAGTGATGGGACCAAAAATGGACTAGTATATACGATATCGATAATACAAATTCCCTTTTCACAGCGAACTAAATACAAAATCTATTAATAAATGCATTTGCCGAAGTAACTGCCGAAAACAGGGATAATATTGTTGGAAGAACCCAAAATAACATTATTTCTGATTGGAAAATTCACGTGGTCTTAGATAACTTAGAAGAACAAGAATTAATAATAAATGTGATGAGAGTTCATTGAGTGACAGTGACGATTCATATATTGATTCAAAACATTATTATGTGTCATTATAATTCTATAAAATTGTATAATTGTTTCACTTCATATCGATCTATCTATACTTATTTTACTTTAATTACATTAGAATGCTACATTATACTAAGCTACTTTTATTCCGCGAAAAATTTACGCGAACAAAGTCGCGGGAACACATGTAGTTCCAAATGAATACCGATACAATATTGATATGTCAATCTTTATCCTAAACCATCACAATGCAACATTCTAAGGGAGCTGTCAAATAGAGCATCAAGGATTGGACGGAGTATAACTGCAAATAAATTTCATATCTCAACCGCCGACATGTTGCTGACAAAATTTTCCGACTCGCAATAAGTGAACCCGCCAACCAACCCGCCGACATAGGTCGACGGCCCGGCGGTCTCAGTGTGTATTGAGCTTTATGGGTTTTCGAGACGGTCAATCAGCTTGAGTCAATCTCGTTCATTTTCTGTGTTTCTGTTCTGTTGCTAGGGCTAGACTTGCTAGGGCAAACATATCTTTTTTTTATTTATGATGGTGGCGAGCTTATTGCCATATATCGGGCACATAAATCGCATTTCAAATTTATATTGCTAGGTATTACTCATTGCCCATTACTCATTGCTGTGTTTACCCTTACTCGCCTTGTACGATACCCACGGGAGAGATAGGGGTGGTGGCAATTGTATTCTGCTCTGCCGTCACGACACGGCATAGGCACCGGAAAGGTGCTAGTGATGAATGAATGTATAGAAAAAATATGGAAAGGACCATGTCGAGAGAACGATGAACGGAGAGTGATTGGAATGACATTCCAATCCATACTGCTCAAGGTTTTGGCTTAGGTTTTACAGCCGGCCGCCTGCATGACACCAGCCCTCTTTGGGTCATACACATATTCAAATGGACATCACAGTGACTATAGTTAATATAGAATATACAAAACAAGGCAAGACGTATATTCTGTAGTCACTATCTGTGACCTGACAAATACGTGGCAAAAATTGGAACTCCCTTACAGATCGATTTTTGGTTTTTGATCGACTAGTTGGTTTTGCGATACTAAACCCCCGAATACAGAAACGCTACTCAAATTTTGAGCACTGCTTGTAAAGTTAAGTGGACAATACCTGTATGGAGAACGTCAATTTGGACAATACATATATAATCACAAAGAAATTTGTGGTTAGAAAAAGTTCTAATCAAGGTCTTTGTTACGTACTCCTTTGTAGTATTGTATAGTTTTGTCTATGTTTTTCCATATCACTGCTCGCTTGAACATATTGTATTTTCTACATTTTTATCATTATTATACATTTCCATCCACTTTCAGGGTTTCACTAGTTCGATCTCCGCTACAGTCTTGGTTGGTTGAGTGGTACCTACAGGCATTTGCGCGGAATGCGGAGGACGTGGGTTAGATTCCCCAGAATAATTTTCGAACTTTTACTAACCGCAAATTTCCTTGTGCTAAGTTTTCAAAAACGTATATACCTAATGTTAAAATAAAAATCGGACTAACAATACTTAAATGCTAAGTAGGACTCTAAACTTTGCGCAGCGTTTCTGTATTCAGGGGTAAGTGTATTGGCAGCCGCAACTCACATAGGTTGTCGAGGACCCACTTAGCGCAGAATCCGACCTGCCGCCAGATGAAGTCGTCGTGCCTGGCCATCTCCTCCAGCGGCAGGAGGGGGCTGTCTGGCTCTTTGGCGAGCCGACTCTTGATCGACAGCTTGTTCTCTGTCGTGTGAGCGAACTTCTCGAGAGCGATCAAAGCGAACAGCACCACGCGCGGATCGCACCGGGTCCTCTGCAAGACGAAACATATGATTATAAAATCATTATCATATCATTATAAAATCCAACCCGCAGAGGACGGGGGTGCGATTCCGCTTCAACACTATAATAATAAAACATATATATACAGTCAACAGCACGTCAGACTGCCACAAAATGGCAAAATTTCTCAATCGATTTTGTGCTCTATTATTACAAAGTTAAGGTTGACAATCGATTGATGGAATTTGACAGTTTTGGGTAGTCTGAAGTGCCGTTGACATAATAATGTTTTTTTATATTTGCACGAGCACTACACATTTGAAATAAGACTCGCGTATAATTTGGTGTTTGGCATATTAATTATTTAACCCGACGTTTCGATCACTTTACAAGTAAAGTGATCGGGTTAAATAATAAGTCGGGTTAAATAATTAATTTGCCAAACACCAAATTATACGCGAGTCTTATCCGAAAAAATTGTTTTATTTCAAATGTACATACATAAATCACGCCTATATCCCCGAAGAGGAAGGCAGAGGTGAACTAGCACCCACGTTTCGCCAACTATGTCAAGTCCCATGTAATAGGTGGCGAGCCTATTGCCATTTATCAGGCACAAAAGTAGCAGTACATTGCTATCCTAGGTGGTATAAGAGGAACGCTGCTGCCCATTCCCAATCATATGATTAATCCTTAGTTGCCTTGTACGACACCCACGGGTGAGATTTGGGGAGGTGACAATTGTATTCTACTCTGCCGTCACCACACGGCTGTCAATGTCGGCATGTCAAAATTAAAATAGCAATAATGTTATAGAAACATATTTTTAGACGGCCGCCTTGGTCGAATGCTCAGATTGCTGGGTATTGGCCAAGAGGTCCCGGGTTCGAACCTGGTAGGGGCAAACTTTGTGATGACCACAAATGTTTGTTTCCGAGTCATGGTTGTGTATATGTTTATGTAGTATATTTTCAACATTTATATACATAATTATATTAAAAATATGTCCGTCATCTAGTATCCATAACACAAGTGCTTAAGCTACTTACTTTGGGGCTAGATGATAGGTGTGAGTGTAAAAAAAAATATTTATTATTATTATTATATTAAACTCAAGTTTCCGAGTGATTTGCAACGAAATTCAATTTCTATGTAATATACTGCTACTTTTGTGCCCGATAAATGGCAATAGGCTCGCCACCTATTACATGGGACCTGACATAGTTGGCGAATCGTGGGTGCTAGTTCACCTCTGCCTACGCCTTTGTGGATATATGCGTGAATGTCACCCCGTTTTCCCACAGGGGTAGACAGAGATCACTTCTTTGCACTTGCTACGATCCTTACAATACTTCTTTCGCTTCATCCAATCTCATCAATCCCTTCATGCATGCCCGTCGGTTTCGGGTACTCTTGACCTGGCCCCTTTTTAATAGACTTTCAATTTGATTATGAAAGATCCGCCTAGGCCTTCCCCTTCCCATTTCTCCATTCACTTTCGCCATGTAAATCCTTTTTGTCATTCTCCTTTCATCCATTCTTTCGACATGTCCAAACCATGCGAGCATCCCTTTCTTAATCCTTGTCATAACATTCATTGTCATTACACTTCGGGGATATATGCGTGATTTATGCATGTATGTATGTATTTTACAAACCAGCAGTGTCAGCAGATAGTCGAGGGTCTTCTGCGTGAGCACCGCCACGCTGTTCGGGCCGGCCAGCTTTTCGGCGATGCACCCGAGCACCACGCATATGTTGCGCTCCTGCTTTATGTTCTGGGCGACGTCCTCGGCGCGCTGGGTCGACAGCTCGAACAGCTGCGTCACCTGAAACAATGAAGGTTTAATTGATAAACACACACAAGGTTTAAGTACCTATAGACTACAGTTACTCAGTGTTTTGCCCACTGACCTCTATTAAACAAGTACGCTGGACTGTAGGTTACACGGAACTATTAGAGAGATGCATTTGTGATGTTAAATACAAGCAACAAACGTTAAATTTAGTACCCATGCCGCACGATGGGGCGCTTTAAATCGGCACAAGAAATATTTGTAAATTTAGTAGAAGTATTCAGTCCAGCGTATTTATATAATAGAAGTCAGTGGTTTTGCTGGTTTTCCTCGCATTCAAAACGATATACCATGTTTAGTTACTACTAGTTAATTAGAAAGACGGCAAGGGATCACAATTTGGTTCAATTCGTTCTGTACTCACACTCTCTTTTCTAGTGTACATTCATTCATCACAAGCACCTTTACGGTGTGATGGATGATATGAATCAAAAGGTGTGTGAGTGGATGGCTTGATGGCGTCTGACCGATATGAGTGGAAGAGGACACATACTGCGCCGACCTCAGGTAGACTGGGAACAGGTCAGGGAGCGGAAGGAGGAGTTCTCTACTCACCGGATAAGCCAGAAGCAGGGTACCGAGATCTAGGGAGCTCGCTAGTGCAATAGCATGGCGCGCTTGGCCTGCGATTGCGTACACTAAGCAATGATCGCTAAGGCCGGTCATTGGACATTGGCCCAAAAATTTACTTTCGGAAGGCACGTTAAGGTTTCGGAAGGCACGATGGTTACTACGGTTTTTTTTACAATTAGTCATTCTGAGATTTATTTTACGTACACAGATGAGCATAAATAGCAAGTAGAATATATTTTTAGGTGAGTATAAATGTAAATGCCAAAAAATATTTCTTAAAAATATTGTTCCAGTGTCGTTTCTTTTAACTGGAGACAATGCATTGAGATATTTATAGAATGAATGCATAATATGCATCACATAACACTGTAGATGCCTTATTCTGTAAACATCGTACCATAATAGGTATGCAGTAGGTATATCGTTATGGGACACTGCTTACCATGAATACTGCTTAAAGCATTAGTTTATGCAAAGTAAGCGCTGTCAGCTTGATAGCGTTCCCCGTACTGCACTACAGTTTTTCCTTCAGCAGAATGTGTGGGCAATACCCATACGAAGCAGAGAGGTATTCAGGTCGATATCTTGATGATTCACAAGTGTATTGCAATTATACAAGATATTAATAAATGAATATTTAATTAAAAAGTTATTATATTTATTTTAGTTCACTCCTCCAACACCCACAAAGAGGGTTGGTGACTGGTGTCAAGAAGGCGGTCGGCTGTAAAACCTATGCCAATACATTGAGCAGTATGGACGGAAATGCCGATTTACGATTAGAATTCATACATTTATTCATCTTTCTGGTACTTGCACCTTTCTGGTGTGATGGATGATATCAAACTAAATAGAGTGGATTGAAACATAATGCGCCGACGCCAAAAAACTGTAAACAGGGCTTTGGAGATGATATTATACGAAAAAAGCCGCGTGGTGACGGCAGAGTAGAATACAATTGTCACCACCCCAAATCTTTCCCGTGAGTGTCGTACAAGGCGACTAAGGATAAATGTGAATATGATTAGGAATGGGCAGCAGCGTTCCTTTTATACCACCTAGGCTAGCAATGTACTGCGACTTTTGTGCCCGATAAATGGCAATAGGCTCGCCACCTATTACATGGGACTTGACATATTTGGCGAAACGTGGGTGCTAGTTCACTTCTGCCTACCCCTTCGGGGATATAGACGCGATTTATGTATGTATGTATTATACAAAAAAAAATATCAGTGACAGTGATAGGTCACTTATCCGGATGTGCTTTATTTGTTTCTATAATCGCTTACTGAGATAAAAAATAGGTTTAACGGTCAGTGTTTGAATTTAATTTTTACCATTTACATACGACAATTATTACAATCCAAAGGCCGGTCATGATAGGTATGTATTAGTTTAAATGTATTAGGTACACTAGGCATCTTCGGGTTTTGCAACACGATGTATTGATTTACGTTGACTCCACCCGCTGCCACCATTTTAACAGCCTTCGTTGTCTGTGGTCGGATACCACATGCGTGTATACCGCATGCATGTATACGCATGGGTATAAATAAGGAAACCCGCCTCCAGCTAAACACATCAGAAGCTTAAGTGAACAATAAACAATTACCCTGATAACCGACTCCCTGGACGGCAGAGGGCAATCGTCGAACAGAATCGTGATGGCGGAAGGTCCGAAGGGGTCCTCCAGCGGTATGACCCTCACCATCGAAGACACGACCTGGATCCAGCCCTCCTCCTTGTCAGCAATCACGTGAAGCTTCACCAGGGACACAGGTGACTCCTCATCGCTGAAAACAAAGAGATATTCAAATTACTCGTCACACAATAAGTTTATTAAATTTTCAATACCTATCCCTTACAAGGAAGTATACATTTACATTTTACTTGTTACTTATTTATCACAGAATCAGTTTCCAGAATTGTACGTTGAGTTACGAAACAACGTAAAGTACCTATCATAACAACGATCGCGATACATAAAAACAACTACCTACTCAATTATGTACCTGGTAATACTATAAAAATACTAGAGATGGCGCTAAGCTGTTGTAACGTGTTTGGTGACACAATATTGTTTATTTTTTTCCTAATGCTTATTCGTACTTTAATTGACTTATTATACTACAATGCACAGCATTCATTGGGTTGTTAAAAGTTGGTTACCTACATAAATCAATAAAGTTCAACAATGTAAGTATAGCAATGCACAAATGCGCCAGCGCATAGGTCCGGTAGCTGTCGATAAGCAGCATCGCTAGCTTCGATGTGTGTCGCTATTCGCTCAGCAAATACCGATGGCGAATTCTACGAAACGTTACACCATACTCGTAAGCACGAGTGCTTTGTTTTGGTGATATTCATATTATATTCATAACGTTTTAATTTATAATTATCTGTCGAATAGAAGTAAAAAAAATGATTATTTTCCAGGAGATGGGCGAGGTGCTACTTGATTTTTTTAGTAAATAAATAAGATAACTCATGACCGTTAGTTCCGTTATTTTACTTTTGTTAGATACTTAGAATTGTCTTCTGTAGAGAACGACATTGCTAAATGCGACATAAGAAATTCAGTAGCCTTTTACGCCACCAGATGGGTAGGTAGGCAGGAGACGCACGAATTCTGCTCTATATGTGATAAAATCTATTCGGGGATATAGGTGTGATTTATGTATGTTGGTATGTAAAATAGAACCAAATCATTTGTTTGCTTGCTCGTTGGACGACTAAATAAGACTAATCAGAAATGTAAAGTCTATATTGATCATTCTTGTACTGAATAATAAAGATTGTACGAAAACAGCCTACTACTACTAACGATTATTTATTACTCAATCCAAATTGTTCAGAACTTTAAGGACATCGTAAGAAGATATTATTTTAGCTTCTTGCCTGGTCGCTTAAGGTTTAAGACGAGATGGTTACAATGGGTAGAGCTGCCCCAGTCTATCTGGGGCCCGGCGCAGTAGTTTCCTCTTCCATTGATATCGGTTAGATTTGTTGGTGGTTTGCCGGCCACCATTCGGGCCCTAAGGTGCGTATTGGTGATGAGTCGGTGCTGGCACATTCAACGTTATTTTTTCGCTCCCAGGCGAGCATGGAAGACTTTGTGAAGACCATGAAAGACTTTGTGGGCAAGTGTAATATTTAAATCTTACTGGGCTATATTATAATAATAATAATTGTTGTTGTTTGATGGCATTATAATAAGGATTAAATCATAAAGGATTAAGACCTAGGCAGTCACTGTCAGGTTTTGTACAATCAAGGAAGTTTCCGGCCGATCTCTTTTTGACCCTATTTAATTGCAATATTAACAAAAACAGGTCGACTAGGAATTTCTCTGATAACAGGTTGTTACTACATAGCCTTCCTTGTGAATAGAATATATTTTATAAAGCTTTAACCAAACAAAATGGTAAATTTTCCAAACAAGGAAGATAATGATATCATTTAAACTGAATAATTTAACTATTCGCACAGCATTCGCCAGTACATTACAAGTTACAACCAAGGATAACATGACACAAATCAATTATGAGGAATGGACAGCAGCGTTCCTCTTACACCACCTAGCAATAGCAATGTACTGCTACTTTTGTGCCTCATAAATGGCAATAGGCTCGCCACCTATTATATGGGACCTAACATAATTGCCGAAACGTGGGTGCTAGTCCACCTCTGCCTACCCCTTTGGGAATATAGGCGTGATTTATGTATGTATGTATAACATGACAACAATGATGAATGAAATTTGGCCATTGATTGAAACAAGTACATTAAACATGACTAGGGTAGGGAGACAATAGTATATGAAGTGATGTCTCTGTGCTTAAGTTATACTTATAGCCTACACATCAAATAGCGCATTAATAATTACAGAGTGAAACACATTTTTTTTATTAATGAGATTGTGAAGTGACCATGTGTTGGTGACAACAACGCGGTGACCTAATTTCTTTGATCTCGAGCATTATCAACTAATTATTACTAGAGTAAAGAAAAGTTTGCTTTTTCATTTCGAAAATCCTAATTTGACCTTTATCGTCTATAGACTTATTATCTCTGCAATGAGCCTTCGAAATCACGGACATTATTAGATATTATTGACGGTAAATGTCTCAGTTGTTCATTGCATTTAAGTTCAAGCTCTCATGAAGGACTAGCGTATATATAGATAAACGATAGTTTAATTTATTGTCTTCACCTATGGCTACAGTTTTTGGGCTATTTTTATTGCTTAATTTATAAGACCAAACAAAAAATATGATATACAGCATATTTTTAATTTATCAGTACAATACGATAAAGCGACCAAAACTTATAATTACAGATTGCATTAACTTGAATTGTATGTCTCATAAATGAGAGGCATAAATATTGGATTAGGTGCGCGGAATACAGAATAAAAAAATACGTAACTTCCATACGTATGACACACCCAATAGTCCCTACTAACTATTTTCTTTAACCAATGCGGGTCAGGAACTAATGACGGGTATGCGACGCGATTACTTGTTTTGACAATAAATGGCTAGCGAATGAGTGTGTGTGATCGTGTGTGTGAACGAGTCATAATTTGTATTAATACTAATATAATTAAAATAAAACAACTTTTAATTGTATAGAAAACGCTAGGATTTTACTACATGCCCGACATCTTATGAAATGACAAATTCGAATTTTAACGGATCTGAATCATACACGGTTGCCTAATTGAAGTCTTTGCCCCGTAATACTCGTCCTCTTTAAATCAATTCTACTTGATTAGTCAAAATCAGGGAAATGTAAAAAGCTTATTGGAGCATTAATATCGCGGGCAACTTCGTACCTAAATTATCGTACCTACTGCATTCATGAAGTAGCCGAACTGATTTTGAACAATTGTATTTGTAGTTATTGTAGTTTCTTTTGAGATTACATGTATTGGAGAGAAAGTGAGGGTGGTCCCTTCGCTTTCTCTCCTTAGCGAAGGGAAAAGGATGAATAAAATAAAACATGAAACTTTGTAATGTTAATAACCGGTTAAAATATCTGTAGATCTGGCTAAAATGTGAAGGCCCTTAAATCAATCACTAGTAATTAATAATAACGAACGCCAGAAATAAGATAAATCGAACTTAATAGTGATAGGTACTTGTTTTAAACACCGTACAGGAGCGTCGACTTGACTACATCAACAGTTATTTTAACCGGGTAGTAAGTCACAATTAAAGCACTATTAAAATATACACGTGTTAGTAAAAGAATCTCTTGTTCATTATTAGGTAGTCGCGGGTCAATTGCAAATTGATTGAGAAAATTATACAGACTCTAATAAATCGATGTACCGTTAATTAAACTACAATGACAATAAAATATGGCGACTTTTTGTCATAGAATCAAGAGAATTTGTCAAATAAATAATATAATTTAAAAAAAATTGTAACTAGCTGTGCCCGTGACTTCCTTCGCTTGGATGTAAGAAAATAACATTTCGTACCTACGGCGCACAGTGGTCCGGATTTAACAAAATGCGGCCCTAGAGATAAAAGTCATCAAATTGGCTTGAAAAAATTCCATATAATAGGAAATCAGATTAATAATAGAATTTAATATGACCATTTTTCATTATAAGCAATAGAACTTGGTAAAAAAAAATCGGATCGAAAAAAATGTATGGAGTAAAACTATTTTTTTTTAAATTCTCGATGTGTACACAAGTGTTCATAATATTAGTACTTTTATATCAATGGGTGATGCTTATTCTTATATTCGATAAAGAAATTTCAAACAGGAACTTGCAGTCTTGGCGGTAATACCGATCTGAAGTTACAATATTATAATTATGATTATATTTGACATTAAAGGTTTTTGTTGCTTATTTTCTCAACCAGTATTACAGTTTATCAATAGGGATAGTGACAGAATTCACAAAAAAGTCCTTAAGAGGACAGAAACTATATAGGAAACCACAACTTAGTATTCTGTTTCTCGTACCATAGTAAGCATTACTGATGCATTAACATATCACTCTGTTTAAGACATTCAATTCTTGATTTGTTCCATCTCTTTCATCTATACATCTGTTTCACATCTGATTCTATCTCTTTCACTCTTTACTCAATACTCTGTCTTTTTCATTCAATACTTGATCCTGATTGGCCGAATAAGATGGTTGAAACTCATGCTAAGTGAAAACCTATGAATCACATAAAACAAACGGGATATCGTAGTAGCGCATCATTCGATATCCAACTTTTGAAGAAACAACTACTGAAACGCTCCTGAATAACCTACCAATTCAAATCATGGCTCGATTTTGCACTTACCTGGACTTCTACGTATTACTACGGGAAGGGGACCTCAAGGACCACAAACGACTACATCAAGCAATTTTGGACTGCATTTCATTCGAAATTACACACGAAGATTCTGAGATGTTATCGAAATTTGCAAGAACTTTCACAGTCAACTTAAACCGCAGATGGATTGCGGCACATAGAGTCCAGAAATCATTCATGAACAAACATAAGGAGTGGTTAGAAACAAGAATCCAGTGGCCGAAATGTAAATCCGTCAACCTCAACGAAGCCTTTGAAGAATATGAAAATTATGAAGAAGTTAACGAAGAAGATCAACGTTCAGCCGAACCATCAGGCCGCAATGAGCTCGTAATTGCATCAACTTCCACCTCACGTGAAACGGGAACTTCTACTGAAATTCAAACAAGAAAACCATTTACAGACTTGGGGAATAAGCAGAAGAAAAGGCGGTCGGGTTCATTAATTGACTATCCAGAAGAGGAGTTGTGTTTTGCTTTGCTTGCAAAACTTAAATCTAGCGGGAAGGACGTACTTGCCCGAATCATCGATCATCTCATAAAAAATCCTGAAGAAGTTGAAGACGTTCATTCATATTTAAACAAGAAAGAAAAGAAGGATACAATGCAAGAAGATCAAGCTTTGGCTCTAACGACATCATTGGACCTATCAAAGTGGAAGTACCTAGCTTTAAGGTCTGCGATCTCACATTGCAAGAGTTCTCTGCAGTTTCCATCATACCACAAACTATTAGAAGCTAAACAAAGATGCTATCCAGATTCCAGAGACATTGAAATATCAGAAACCGGAGTTAAAGTTAACCTACAAGCACTTCTTAATTTGACTAGTCAAAGGATCCTGCAAGTTGTTGGTGATACCTCCAATATTTCCAGTGGAAGTTTGAAGCTAACTAGCAAGTGGGGATTCGATGGCTCTTCAGCACAGAGCAATTATAAGCAGCGAAGTGGATTTGATGACTCATCGGTGTTCATGACAAGTCTTGTTCCTTTGAAGCTCGAGTCGGACGATGTGATTTTATGGGAAAATCCGACGCCTTCTTCAACGTTTTACTGCAGACCCGTCAAGTTTCAGTTTGCCAAGGAAACAACTGACTTTGTTAAGCAAGAAGAAGCTGCACTCAAGGAAGAAATAAGAAATTTATCTGTTTCAAGATGCGGTAACTTTGAAATAAGCCACGAGCTGCACATGACTATGATTGATGGCAAAGTGAGTACTATAATTACCGATACTTCATCTGCGGCTACTTGCAATATATGTTTGCAAAGCCTAGTGAGATGAATGACCTATCGCAAATGTATTCGAGACCTGTTCGAGATGACGTGTATCAGTATGGACTCTCAACACTTCATATGTGGATCCGAAGCATGGAGTGTATCTTACACATATCATATAATTTAGATTTTGAAATGTGGTGTGCACGAGGCGAGAATAAGAATCTCAGGCAGCTTAGAAAGAGCATGGTGCAATCTGAGTTTAAAGAACAAATGGGACTTTTAATTGATTACGTCAAACAGGGGTTCGGAACTACCAATGATGGAAACACGGCAAGAAGATTTTTTCAGAACTACGAGAAGACAGCTCAAATCACAAAAATAGATGTAGATGTGATTAAGCGCTTTGCAATTATATTGCAAGTGATATCTTCTGGGAATGCTATCAACATCGAAAGATTCAGAGAATACTGTAAAGGGACAGCTGAGCTTTTTTTACATCATTACCCCTGGTACAATATGCCATCTAGCATACATAAGTTGCTCGTTCATGGTGCTGATATATGTAAACATTTCTCTTGCCTCCCAATTGGAATTTTATCAGAAGAAGCAGCTGAATCGAGAAACAAAGATTTTCGCAATACTAGGGAGCGTCATACAAGAAAAATAGGAAGATTACAAAACAATGAAGACATTCTACATAATTTTTTGATTACATCGGATCCTTATATATCTCATATAAGACCTAAATATGCAAAACTCAAGACATCAAGCTTGTTTCCCGAAGCTATGCAGTTATTGATCTGTGATGAATTGATAGAAGTTGAGGATCTGGCAAATACTACAGAAAATGTGCCCGATCCTTTGGAATTTTCCTGATCCTTTGGAATGAAATTTTCATGATTTTCCAAATCTTTTAAAAAATAAAATTTTCTTGTCTTTTCTTCATTCTCAAAACTATCCAAAAGCCTCTTTATGGGTTATTAAACAGCCCTTTTTAGGGCTTTTTAAAAGCTCTTTTCAGAGCTAGCAAATGTTTTCAATGTTTCAAAAAAGAACAAATTTCTGTAACATACACGTTATACGGGGGAAGGAAACGCATTTATAATTAAATTAATTTTAATATTTTAAACTACATCAACATCTGTCTGATGTGTAAAACAGACTGCATACCTGCAAATATAATTAAGAAACAGACGTAGGTATTTATTATAAAACTGAGTTTAGATGATTTATGCTCGCCAAGACTGCAAGGTTCTGCTTGAAATTTATTTATGAAATACAAGAATAGGCATCACTCATTAATATAAAAATAGTACATTTGTGAACACTTTTGTAAACATCGAGAAAAAAAAAAATTTCAGTTTTACTCCATACATTTTTTCCGATCCGATTTTTTTTTACCAAGTTCCATTGCTTATAATGAAAAATGGTCATAGTAAATTCTATTTTTAATCTGATTTCCTATTATATGGAATTTTTTCAAGCCAATTTGATGACTTTTATCTCTAGGGCCGCATTTTGTTAAATCCGGACCACTGTGCGGCGCCCCGACTCACACCCCGCATAGTTCTGATCCTGAAGACTTTTAACTCGGTAAAAATAACAATGGAAAATGTCTACACGAGTCCGCACTTTATGACACTTACTGCCGCACTCAGAGACGTCAATAAACTTTAATGAGTATTTAATGTCAAAAATTTTCATTCAAATCTAGACCCGGCAAGAATAGCGACTAGTTTTGAATTGTCATTGTTGACGTTAAGTACTCATTAACGTTATTTGACGTCTCTGAGTGCGGCAGTTATACTATTCCTGTTATCCATTCTAAGCCAACAGAAAATAGCATAATTATATAGTAATTAGGTAAGTTCGTATCGTAAACTAAAAACACTATCCCTAATGTAATTATTTTCTATATTTACCTACTTTGGAAGCAGAATCAACACGTACCGTATTAATTGGGTATTGACGTCAACCGGGGAGAGAATAAGTCTCATTTATTTTTTCCAATAATTAGCGAATTACTTTTGATCACACTACGCTTGAGTAGAGCTCAATCGCACGTGTCTTGCTCGGTCTGTGATTGCGTAAATTAAGCAATGTTCAATAAAGCCTGATATCGGATGGGTGACATAAATGTATTATCCGTGCTTTGAAAGGCACGCTAAGCCGTTGGTTCCGGCTGCATCTGCAGTCATTGGTGGTTACTAATCACAGATTATAGCCTATTCTCCTTTTATTATTCAATTTATCTATAATATATACTGATTTTTTATGCCTTGTAGCGGATGTATTCTGAATTTCAAATGGGCACCTCTAATCTTAGGTTTCTACTCCTGTTTGACCATGACAGGCATGTAAATCGATACTATGTAGATAGTGCCTGCTGGCTCTATGACGAGTAACTCACGACTAAGCTACCTACCTCAACCGAATATAGTAGTAGGTATAAATCAGTAACGTGGTAGGTCCTCTACCTCTGCATGCACTTACCTACTCGTGCTACAAAACACTAGGCACTTCCAAAGATATGATACAGTTCTACAACGCAGCATTTCAGTATGATAAATTGTGAAACAATTATTATTAATTGTTATTAAGTTAAATGATTACTTCAAAGAAATTTGTGGTTATAAAATGTTCGGAAAATTAGTCTTGATGCGGGAATCGAACCCGCGTCCTCTGCATTCCAGGCCGATGCCTATCCTAATCTGTGTGCATTGTCGTATACACTCGGCGCAACGTTAACATCTTGGTTGGTCGAGTTGGCCGAAAGACAGGCATCTGTGATAATTTATCTAACATTTATATACCTACATAATGTTAAAAAATAATAATAAAAAATAATGTTAAAAAAATAAAATAAATAATGTTAAAAAAATTCGTCTTCCTGCCCTGTTCCCTGGTCCAGGTATTTGATGTCAGCGCAGTATGTTTCCTCTTTCATTCATATCGGTCATCGTCATCAAGCCGTCCACTCCCTTTTGATTGATCCATCACACCGTAAAGGTGCTAGTGATGAATGAATGTATAGAAAAGAGATGGCACGGACCATGTCGAGAGACCGATGAACGGAGAGTGATTGGAATGACAACATTCCAATCCATACTGCTCAAGGTTTTGGCTTAGGTTTTACAGCCGGCCACCTGCCTGATACCAAGCCTCTTTGGGTATGCTGTTGTTGGTGGTTTGCCCTCCATCATTCGGGTGCTTATTGGTCTACACCGGGCAATCTCCCTTAGTCGACTTTCGGTCCATTCTACGCTATTTGTTCGCTCCCAGGCCAGCATAGAAGACTGTTCAAATAAAAATAATGCTCAAACAAAAAATACAAAATTAATAAATACTTGTCAACGAACGAAGCAATGAGCCCGAGCATTTCTAGCACCAGTTTGTCGATGACGCTGGCGTCCGGGATTTCTGCATCCTCATCCATCACCACGCTAGTGCCGGGTACCACTGCGCGCGGCTCGTCATCAGGGGGTTTGCTCTTGCACCAACACGAACCCATTATCTGCAACAATATGGACAATTTACTGTAACATACATACATAAATCACGCCTATATCCCCGAAGGGGTAGGCAGAGGTGCATAAAACGCCCACTTTTAACCAATTATGTTATGTTAGGTCCCATTTAATAGGTGGCGAGCCTTTTGCCATTTATCATTCATTTTCCAACTTTGGAAGTTATTTCAAGAGATAGTTACCTGTTTTTTGGAGGCTTCTTCGCTTAATGTTTATACTAAGATCAATAAAAAAAATACATAGTCACTATTATTCCATTCCAAAAGGAATTCTCGCTTTAGCGCACTTTCGTGTCGAAAAATTTTAAAATATTTAAAAATGCAGTGAATAATATGAATTAACAATTACACAATGCAAATGTTCGAATTGCTACCACACAGGACGAATGAGCTGAGAGCAGTATTTCAAAACAGCGCAGTGCACTCGGCCGTCGACACACACAGACAGAGCCGGCGACGCGACTCTAAGCTCGGATTGCGTTGTATGTAACACAATGTAATGTTCTAGCTTACAAGTTTGGCTGCTCTCTGTGTCTGTGTAATGTGGCGGTTGTGTGAGTCCGTCGATAGGGACTTTTATATTTAGTTGGAGTATGTACTGCACTAAGCATTATATACAGTGTGGAAAGAAAGCATGGGCCCTGGAGGGAAAGTACCTTAAACCTTTAAAATAGCTCAATTTGCTGAAAGACAACATTCCTTTATTTTTAAAAAGAAACATAACTACATTCATAGATTTCTCAAAAAGCTTACCCGAACCGGTAAACGAACCAAAGAAATAATTTAATAAATTAACCCTCACCATTTTATTTTACTAATCGATGCAGTCGATGTTAACGATAAACTTTCTCTAAGAAACATAGGGTCTTAGAAAGAAAAAACATTATGATATGTAACATTTATTTTACCCTCGATGCCCTCGGATCAAATCAAATCCTTAATTTTTTATTGTTGCTCGCGATTCTTGTTGCTAATTGGAATTAAAAAAAAAATGTTTGAAAATTTGTTAATGGTGGAGATTTTAAAGGCAATTTTGAAATATGAACGAACATCTTGGTAATTTTTATTGACTTTGTTTTGTTTTGCTAATTTGCATTTTGCAATAAAGTACCTATTTCGTATTTAGTAATTATTAAAACATTGGCGTATCAGGAGCAATTAGTTTTAATATAAACATACTTTTCAAACTACAATGATTACAATTTAGCTATTCAGTGGTATGGTAAAAGGCATCCGAAAAGACAAATACCGTCGAGAAAATTTTTGGCGCAAATGGTGAAAATCTATTAAACATTTACTATGTTGGAGGTTTAAAAAACATTTAGTACGAAGGCCACAAGAACATCGTAATCTGCATATTTTCATTCCATATTAGTTTATGCATCTCTCAATTCTAATAAAATAAGATTCTCATAAGGATTGAGAGTATTCGAGAGTAAAAGTAAAATAAACTTCAGATTTTATGTTTTTTTTATTTCTAAGACCATGTTTCTGAGAGAAAAATTATCGTTAATATCGGTTAGTAAATAAAATGGCGAGGGTAATTTTAATTTTAATTTTTTTGTGGGTTCGATTCCCGTTACAGGTAAGCTTTTTGAGAAAACTGTGAATGCAGTTGTTTCTTTTTAGAATTAAAGGAATGTTTTATTTCAGCAAATTGAGCGATTTTAAAGATTTCAGGTACTTTTCCTCCAGGGCCCATGTTTTCTTTCCACACTGTATACTATTTGCTACACAATACAATTGCCATTCGAGGTTCACAACTTTAACTAGTATTTTAATGTGTTATTAATTATATGCCAGCCCTGTAATACTGGTGGACCACAGACCTTCCCAATGGACGGAATAATAAAGAGAGGCAGGGCAAACTATTACCACGCAGGCTCATATCAAAAACATTCGGGAGTTGAGATTTAAAGCACAAAGAGAGAACAAATTGATTTCATCTCCGAATCTTCCTCTATAGTAACTGTGAGAAATATTTGAAAATATGCCAAAATCATTGAGATATCCGATGATGCAAAAAAATATTATTAATAGAAATTGTGACTTGGCGTGCGTGGCACTGAAATATTTACAACGAAGTAGTTAAAAATTTCATAATCAATATTACTTATTTATTTATTATTTATTACACATGAGTAAAATATATAATTACACATGTAAGTACAAAATTTATATTAGTAAAACTGTGAGAATTAATATAATTTGTTATAAAGATCAAACATGAATAGTGACTTGAAGTGCGAATTGTGATAAATCAAACTTTTTCGCAAAACTAGCTTCGAGTCACGTTTTACATGATTTGAGTTTGGATAAGACCTAAAGCCTTTTTTATGACTCGAGTATTTATTTGAGCGCTGAGGAACGTGTTGAAGCTCGGCTCGACTAGAGACTGAGTTTAGTACACAGACCCCCGAATACTGAAACCGTACTCAAATTTTGAGCACTGCTTAAAAATATAAGTGGACAATACCTGTCAGAATTTGTTTGGAAATACGTCAATTTAGACTAAAATGTAAAGCAGGACTCAAAGTATTCCGGGAAGTCTTGTAAAATTTAGCGTATTAAAACCTCAATTTTTTAACAACTCTACGTCTCTAGGGTTATTTCCTGCTTTCCTTGCGTTTTTGAGGTGTGTTTCTTTTGTATTTAAGAAGCCAACTATCCATTAATATCTACAATTACCTAAATATATATACAGTAAAATGAAAACCTACACCAAAAGTCAATAGGCGTACATACCTTTTAATACTTGCACTACCCTCTATTGCGAATGCCTCAATATGACTGAAGACTTTCTCAAAACTTTGCACAGAACAGATACTCTGGCGCCTGCGTCCTCCTTCAGATATTTAATTACTTAGACACAACATCTGCCCACGCGAGTAAGATAACAAAGCACATAGTTCGAAGCAATCACAGGTATGACACCTACGCTTAAATAAGTCCATCTAAGTAAGTACACCTTTACAGAAAAGGGAATTGACAATGAAAGCTTTCATTGTTTAATTAAGGCGATACGTCCATGAACGTTATTTCGTCCTTAAAATGAAGAGTAATGCGTAATGGTCTCCCAAAAACTGACTAGTGAACAAAAAAAAAATTTTTGTTAATAAGGCAATGTTTAAGCGGGGAATTCACTACACGGAAATGCCCGCGGGCATGCCTGCAGACCAGGGTTTGAAGTGATAAGTAGACTTTTCCGCTCACTACGCGTACCTTCGGAAAATCGCACTTTATGGTCAGGAGCTGACTTAAAGCTATAAGATCAAAAAGAAAGCCTCAGGTCGCATATTTATCGTCAGTTACTTGCGATTTGAGACATTTTTTGTTTATGTCGCCCTTGGTATAATGTACTATGGCACCCCAAAAGTATGATCAGGAAGTAGGTACGATTTTTAAAAATACAGTGTAATCAACTCCAAGTTTTGGGCGGTTCATGATGCAGCCACACCAAAGTTGCAATGCCGATTCAGATTGAAAACAACGAACAATCAACAAAGTAATTAAGTAGGTATATCATGTTAAGCAACGGAATATATTTTATACACAAGTAAAAACACCCATTTAGAGCCTGTTTCACAATCGACAAGTAAGTTCTGCCAAGTAAGCTATTCAGAACTTACATAACGGTTGTCAAAGAGACACTAAGGGCTTGTTTCACAATCAACAAGTAAGTTCGAAGTAGCTTACTTGGTAGTTCAATTGACATATATTTCATACTACAACTGTCAAATGATCTTCCAAGTAAGCTACTTCGAACTTACTTGTCGATTGTGGAACAGGCCCTTAGTGTTAAAAACACCGTTGTGTAAAGTTTTACTATTTATAGAAAATTTAATGGACAGGTATTTAAGTGAAACTTTCAGTATCAAACTATAAATACTGCCTAATAATGATTTAGCTAAATTAAGCAGACAAAACATTGAAACAGTCTGGCTAGGGCGGCTACAGGCAGCAGCTCTGTGCGGCTGGACTATACAGTCATAACAAACGTCCGACAGGTCATTGACATCAGTTTCTCACAGACGCCAATGGCGTCGCTGTACTGAATTGCGTCCCCCCACGGCCATTTTATTTTTATTTCAAATACATATAAAACAAATTTTGACTATTACTATTATTTGAAATAAAACGACTCTTACGGATAAGACTCGCGTATATTTAGGTGTTTGGCATGTTTATTATTTATCCTGTAAAAGATGTTAATTATTTCAAATGTTTAGGGCTCCTGCAAATATGTATAAGAGAATATTACATTCCTACAAGCTGACCCTGCAAACTTTATTTTGCCCCTATAACCTAGTTGTATAAAAAATAACTGACAACCTATTCTCAGACCTACCAAACATAATACAAAAAAATTCATTTGAATCCATTTCAAGCCATTTCAGAGGAGAAAAACTGTGACATGAGATTTTTATATATCTGTATTTTTGTATGAGTTTTAGATATTTGTTTATATATATGTATAGTAAATGATTCAAAGTGATTTTTCATGCTGGCCTGAAAGGGAGAAAATATAACATAGAATGTGCCAGACTAGAGGTGTAGTAGAGAAATATTCAACTAAGAATATTTCTTAGTTGAATATTTCTCTAACTCTTTTTTTTTTCTATTAACTCACTCTAGAGGTGTAGTAGAGAAATATTCAACTAAGGGAGATTGCCTGGTCTAGACCAATAAGGACCTTGAGGCAAATGATAGAGGGCAAACCACCAACAAATGCATACCCAAAAAGGGTTGGTGTCAGGCACGTAGACCGCTGTAACATGTACAAGCCAAAACCTTGAGCAGTATGGATTGATATGTTGTCATCCCAATAACGCTTCATTAATCTGTCTCTCAAAGTCATCCTTTTCAAATATTTTCTTTATTATCAGTCATTACTTTTTTTATCATTCACACATTTACTTTCCGTTGTGATTTAACCAATATTATTTTAAAACACAATGGAACACTATTACTTGTGGTGTTCTTTTTTTAGTTATTGCAGTGACTGGCAATGGTAAAAATGTTATCTAACTTAAAACAAAAGACCAAAATGCATAATAGTCACAAGAGAGCTAATATATTCAGGAAAGGATAAAAGGAATTATATCTTTTATTCTTAAAACACATTACTATAATAAGTCTTTTTGTATCTATCTCTAAGGCTTTTCACATTCTTTTTATCTTCTAAGTTCGGACAAATCTATAAGTAAGGGTTTGGCAACAATGCAGATTGATCACCTCGCCAATTTCTGCTAAGAATCATAGTTTTAATGTCAGTAGGTTTGCCAAATCTCTATCAGCCGACATGTATGTATTTTATATTAATAAAAATGAATAAAATTATAATAATTCAAATAACTTACACATTAATGAGATACTTTTATTACTCTTACATGTGGAAGAAAATCTCAAGATGTGCAAAAATGTCAAAGGTCACTCCATCAAAAATATGAAATTGTTGCAGATCTAGTTAATTAATTTAGAGCTTCTGATGATAAGACCCGTGGCTAAACATCTCTGTGGATGGCCTATGTAAGTATATGTTTTTAATTACACTAAGGGCCTGTTTCACAATCGAAAAGTAAGTTCGAAGTAGCTTATTTTGCAGTTCAATTGACATAAATTTCATATTACAACTGTCAAATGATCTCCGAAGTAAGCTACTTCTGACTTACTTGTTGATTGTGAAACGGGCTCTTATTGTACAAAATTTTGGCATTTAAACATCAACACAAGCCCTGTTAACCATATGTGTTTAAAAACTAAAGGATATTAATTAGTGGTGGTGAATGATGCAACAAGAAACGAAGATACATACATACATAAATCACACCTATATCCCCAAAGGGGTAGGCAGAGGTGAACTAGCACCCACGTTTTGCCAATTATGATAAGTCCCAAGTAATAATAGCTTATTGCTATTTATCAGGCACAAAAGTCGCAGCACATTGCTGGGTGGCATAAGAGGAATGCTACTGCACATTCCTCATCACTGATTTATCCTTAGTCACCTTTTACAACATCCAGGGGCGAGATTTGGGATGATGGATGACATTGTGAAAGTGCAAATGCAACAAAATGTGTAAATAATCCTATCTAATATTACTTTGCAATGAAGAACAATTAACACAATGAAATTACATACATACATACATAAATCACTCCTATATTCCCGAAGGGGTAGGCAGAGGTGAACTAGCACCCACATTTCGCCAATTATGTTAGGTCCCATGTAATAGGTGGCGAGCCTATTGCCATTTATCGGGCACAATGAAATTACTTAATTGAAATATTACTAGTTATAATTATCATTTACAAAAGTCAAAAGTAACTACTTATTTGAGTAAATATAGGGACAATAATTTATTGAAAAACATTTTACTGGAAATTTTACTAGTATGTATGAATAGTATGTTTTTTTCACTTAAAACAACAAAAGAGTGAATGGACTGCATAGATTTTAATATTCTTTTCTTATTTTATTTGTTAGGTATTATATATGTATAGCTTATGAACCAAACTCTTTGTTTCTACTACATTCTTTCTACAAATAATAAAGATCAATTACCACAAAAAAGAAAACAAAATATGTTTATTGTGAGCACATTCCAATATTTGTCTACCCAATCTTAAGTTATTTAAAAACTTACAAACGTTTTTGATCTAAAATTGGGAAAATGGCTTCCCCACAAAAGGAATTCACATAATTAATGTCATAGTATTCTGTATTATTTCCAACTATCAGAATGTTGAAAGGGCTAAAAATGCACTGCAATTATATACTGAAGTTTATCAGTACATTCTTATGGAAATTCATGTTTTCCATTTATTTTATTATTATATATTGACCTTATGTCTGAAAATTTGCATGCATATGGCTGTGCACCGCAATCTATGAAAATCTAGACGAGACATAAAAATTCGACTACTTACGTTATTTGGCATTATTTGTAAAGCATAATGATAAATAGAAAGTGAAAACTAAACTCACATTATCGAAGTGACGAAATAACACAATTAGACGTGCAGGTTCATAGACTTTGAAACTAAGTGCACCGGGAAGCGATCAATCACATTATCATGTACCTATATCGTATGGATAGATCTGCCCACGCATTGCAGTAGACAATTAAAATCCATACCTGTACCATAACTATGGCGTCCGTATGGTGCCCACGCCAAAAATAACACCTAAATAACACTAACTAGCTTTTACTTTATATAGTATTTGTTTGAAATGTAATAAGTTTTGCTATTGTTGGCATTTAGGGATATCTAAAGTTTAACATCTGTTCATAATCTTTACTCTAAACATAACACTTACCGTTGCTGATCTGGCATATCCCACAAAGAAAAAGTTATTATGAATTATGAACACACTCAATAACAATTATATTTATCAGAATGATTAAGTGGCTGGCAAAATTATTCTGGTAAACAGTCTTGTAGCAAAACAACCGATCACAATACATACAATACAAATAAAATGTCAGACTCAGAATGTCAGGCCCCCCCCCCCCTCCACATTTTTTAGTTAGTTTTAAATTCTCCCTATATTTTAGGGAAGGCAAAGGGTCTAGCCCATACAGCCAAGTCTTAAGTGTATATTTTATCTGTAATCTTATGAAATAATGAGTGGGTGTAAAGTATGAATGAAATGAATTTTACGTTAAAATATGGGTGCCACATATTTTAACGCATCTAGGGAGTGCTTGGCGCGAATTGAATGGTAACAGAGTTAATGATGGTGCTTGATGAAATGGATAAAACCACTTTTTATAGTGATCTACACCACAATATCAAACACATCATGAGACTTATTTTCGATGATTCTGCATAATTGCACATCAACACGGAGCATCCGTGAATATGGGTGCCACATATTTTAACGCATCTAGGGAGTGCTTGGCGCGAATTGAATGGTAACAGAGTTAATGATGGTGCTTGATGAAATTGATAAAACCACTTTTTATAGTGATCTTCACCACAGCATCAAACACATCATGAGACTTATTTTCGATGATTCTGCATAATTGCACATCAACACGGATGCTTGTGCATCAAAATAACACCACTTTCACTGCACAAAATCCACTCTGAAACAATTTTTGAATTAGTGAAAATAAATCTGACTGACACCACGAAACGCGCCAAACACTCCCCACATTTTTTTTTTATTTTCTCAGAGGAGGCAAAATATTTTAGCCCATACAGCAATATCTTTAGTATAAAAAGAGAAAGAGAGAGAGAGAGAGAGAGAGATTATGGTAGGCCTGTATTATATTTCACATTAAAATGAGTGAATGAAATGAATTTTACATTAAAATATGGGTGTCACATATTTTAACGCATCCAGGGAGTGCTTGGCGCGAATCGAATGGTATAACAGAGTTCATGATGGTAACTGATGAGCTAGTGAAGACTACTATAAAATTCTCAACGTCAAACACATCACAACACGACTCTTATAATTCAATGATTCCTCATAATTGAACGTTAACACGGGTCCTTAAGCATCAAAATAATACCACTTTCAGTGCGTAAAATCCACTATGAAACAATTTCTGAATTATTAAAACAAAAATCTGGCTGACGCTAATAATATAAAAGTGCGCCAGACACATTTTCTTTCTCAGGGAAAGCAAAGAGATTTAACCCATACAGCCATGTAATTATTTCACATTTATCACACGTCAACACGGATCCTTAAGCATCATAGTAATGGTTAATTTTGACAGTCAATATTATGATAATACCTACCTTGTACTTTCACAATACTGAGTAAATGCAAGCAGAGTCAATCTGGAAAATCATTAAGTTACAAAAGTTTGAGCGGAACACTCGATATTGGCGAAATCATAAAGGAAACGCCAGAGAAAAAAGAAGAAGAAGAATATACTACTTTCACTGCACAAAGTCCAGTCTGTTGTACCAAAGAAAGTGATATTTTCATACCCCCATCTCGGAAAGAGTGTTTTTGCTTTTCGATATCTGAAAACATCATAGAGAAAAGTACCTAATGAAAACATCATTAATTGTTATTAGACCTCCATGGTTGGTGCCGAATTTACCATGCATCATATTTTAATTTGTTAAAAACTTTAGACCCCGTAGTATTATTGTCCTCTATGCTTTAGACATTGTCCTCTATGCTTTAGATTCGGAACCATAGAGGACAAGCTCGGAACCATTTATATACTCTTTGGGAACCATCTGCGGGCCTAGCACGGGGACGGGGACAAGTCTCTCTCCACCACTTGACAGTGTTTTGTCTCTGGATTTAGTGGGAGTTAGAGCGAGTAGAAGAGATTTTCTTTTCCACAAAGGAGATGTGTCCACGTCCCGTGCTACGGGGGCTACTACTATCAAAATATCAAACTATGCTATTTTGGTAGAGTTTGTGCGGCTTCAGTGTAGGGGGCGAACATGGATTCTGTATTATTCTATATTGAAAGCTACAGTGCGTCCACAATTATTTTAGCTCTGCCGTTTCTATTCACGTTTCGTGTGAGAGAAGGATACTAATGTGACATTTCCTTAGGTTAGAGCAGGATGGTGAAAAGTGTCAGAGGTAAAATAACTGTCAAGATTGTACTTAGATGTTTTTTTTGCATTTTAAACTTGTGCTCTTTTGATTCCCTTACTAACGCTTAGGGTTCTAAATTGAGCACGTGGTTATAAAGCAACTTTGCACTAATGTTTAACAAATAATTATTACGGCGGGCGCTCCAACTACTGTAACGGACAAGCTTAGCGTATGGAATATTGATTTGAATAATTTATAAATTAATTAACGAACATTACTAAATAAGTGCAAGCAACAGATTTATTTGGTTACACGTAAAGAGATCTCACGCCTTCGCTCTACAAAAAAAAATCACAAAGGGGCGCACGTGTTGTACTCGAAAACAATTCCGGTTAAAAATTAAAGTGAACCTTATTTTGTCTAGCGTAACGGTCGAAATTGGAAAAGAAGATATTATTATGTTTTGGAAATACTACAGGTAACACAAGTAAAGGTTTGACTGAATGCGATTTGCAAATTTGTATCTTATTAGTGGGGCTTAAGGCCTATAATTGTAAGTTTTAATGCATATGCGCATGGGCAGGGGCGGCTATCCTACAGGTCGGAACTTGTCTATACGTCTGCGGCTCCGGGGTATAAAAGGGGATGTAAGGTGGGGGTTGGGGCAGTCTCTGCAAAAATTGAGTGAAATGGTGGTTTAGTGGGCAGTCTGGCCGCATCGGTGAGTTTCTTTTTTTTGTTTTCTATTTGGGTGGATTTTTGTAAAACTTCAATATTTACTGTTTATTTGACTTGAATTAAAATCTCAGTTTCTTTAGAGTCTGAATATTGAATGATTTTCTGTGTTTAAAAGTCAATTTAAAATATTTAATGGTTTAATAGTCTAAAATATATTTTAGAGATTTTATTAAATTACAAATTATTTTTTTTAAAAGTCTTTTCTTTAATTTTAAAATTAAAATATTTCTTCATTAGTTTTCTATTAAATTTTGTTTATTTTCTCTCTTGTTTTGGTTGTTAGTGATTGGTCTATTGTAAGTTGGTTACGAAATTCAGCTAAACTTAGAACAGGCGAATCAATAACAGTTTAATTTGTTTATTTTAATGTTTTATGTTCTGTGTTATTCCAAATATAATACTCATTTATCACTGGACGTAGATGTAAGGGTAGTGGAAATTGATTGGTCAGCGAAATTACTTTGCAAATTTTATTTTAAGCCACGGTTCAATTCTCGTGGAAAAATGGATCTATTTATTGGGTGTTTTAATAGTTGTTTGACTTAATTTAATTGTGTAAGAGTAGTGGACCAATCTGTAAATATTTACACATTATATTGTTAGGTAAAATTTAATGATTTATTACTCGGAAGAGGTTAAAGTAAATCATTATACCAAGGAATGAACCCATTAACTATAGTTACCTAGATAATAAGACATATTATTTATATATCGGGGTATATAACACCTACATAACACTGTAAAATTTTGTAGCATTTGGATTTTTTCAATAGTCCCGAGATGAAATTGTAGAGTAATCTCAAGATTTTAGTTTTAAGTGTTAGGCGAATCTATCCAAATAGCTGAGGTTTTAACCTCTTAGTCACCTTGCAAAGCTCACAACACACACATTTTAATATAAATAAAAATGAGTATTATATTGGAAATAAGTTGACTGTAGTTGGGAAAACCCCCAAGTTAGGTACTGTACTTTTGTGGCGTAGTTTTAAATAAATAATAATAATAAAAAAAAAAAAAACCATTGCAAGTTACCAAACGTAACTATAGGCTAACAAAGACAGGATTATTAATTCAATCATACTATCTTTGCAAGAAAGATGGCACTTCCTGGTGAAGGTTGTTTTTTGTGTTGGAAGCCTATTTTAGTATTTATTTGACATTATTATTATTTTGTTGTGTTCAAGTACAGGTCGCGTTTTGCTTTATACCTTGACTTATTTTGACATCTAAAACTTTGTTCGAAACTAAATAAATAAACACTAATAATGAAGGCTACTCTAGTTAGCGGAGGCAAAACTCAAGGGGAACCGAGGGATAGTTTATTTTAAAATATATATGTATTTATCGTCAAAGCGGCTAAGTAGTCCTTCTGTTATTTGTGTAATAAAAAATGGTATGGACAACAAAAGATAAATCAATTGTGGTTGGAATAGCGTGCTGGGGAGGATGGTGTAGTTTTAAGGCCCGCTAATTTTTACATTTCAGCCTCTACGTGTAGTTTTAAGTATTACCTAGGTTAAGGAAAATTTTGTAGTTAGAAGCACCATCCACTAGTGATCCAGATATTCTTAATACCACTTCATACCATTTCGCGATTAAATATAGTTATAAGTAAATAAATCGTTATTCTGGGATAGGTGGTGGGAATTTATTATGCTTCTTACAGATTCAAGGAAAAGTTCCCGTTATTCCAGATAGGTCTGGGGTCTCCATGCTTGTGGGTTATTAGGTAGTTAAATTGGGGGTGTAATTATCTAGAAATTTCAGAAATAGCTGGAGACCCAAGACCGAGAAGACTGCGTAGGTTTGTGCCTTTTATTTAGGCTGGCTTGGTCTGAATTTTGCTGTTAATATCTCATAATTGTTTTGGCGATCTATCATTGATTGTTCAATTTATACGTAATAATAAATTGTATTCGGAACCAAGCAAGTCAGGTCATTTCAAAATTGAGTGATTTTGAGTAAAAAGAAAACACTATTATAAAATTATAAATATATAATCATTCAATTTAAAATGACTAGGAGGTGGTATTCTATCTGGGCTTTGTTTTACATTTTCTGTGTTCTTTATTCATATTCTTTGTTTTACATTGATGGTTTTATTATTTTATGTTTTGTTGTGTTATTACGGATTAATCGATTAATCGTGACAAACGGCATCTTGAAATGTAATTATCGGTGTGCGTACTTAAACCAACAAAGATCGATTTGAATCTGTTGGTTTACCATTTTAATACATTTTATACGGGCTTCAATATCAATATTCAATTCGGTCGTATTTATAGGGTATTTACGTTGTCCTATTAAAAACCAAAAGAGAAACCAAAATAATAAGAGGTAAATTATAACTCACTGACATAAAACAACATGATTACGTATTAATTACGGCTAAATTAACCTTGAACCAAAATGAAATAAAACTTAATAACTTGATTTTACACTGAAACTTTTACTGTATAAACCAACCTTAACAAATTATCCGAACTTTAACTTAAAGCAATATTTCACACTTCATAACTTAACTAACCTACTTAATTACTAAGGCATTCAAGAACTATCTCTATAACTAAACTATATGACAATTTATTATAAAACTACTTAATATTCTATCGAAAATAAGGTTCAAAAATGTATTTATCGAGAACTTATAACTTCTTTCAATAACATTTTATTGTATATTTAATTATATTATTTTATGTTATTATATATTTTATTTTAGAAACATGAGTATGGAACAGTTTGGGGACATTTTGCTATGGATATACACCTGGTTTTAGTTTGGGCATAGGTTAAATAAGTCAAATGTTGAATAAAGACTTTGCGTACCAAAATAAAACCAATACTCTACATGCAGCCGAGACTATGACTCAATACACTCTACATGCTCCAAAAGTAAGCGTGGGATACATTGGTGCGACTCCATTGGACGACTCATTACGGCGATCGGACAGGATCAGAGTGTTTCTTATTCCAACGCAAAAGGGGAAAATCTAGATTTGGGAAGGATGTATTGCGATGCAATGCAAAACAATACATTGCGAATAGCGCTGGCTGAATTCACAACTCAGTGCCTTTACAGAATTTGGGTATTCCTTGTCGGAATAATTTACATTCAGCTTAGGATGACAGAAGTTTGGTGGAGTCAATCTTAATGTGTTTCACTCTTATATTTTGGTTTAAAATCACACCACACTCACAGTCCATGGCAAGGTATCGGCAAGTGTCTTCATACTCAAAATGTAGGGTTAATAATAAGGAACTTCCTTATTTATTTTTAATGCAGTTATTAGTTATTAATTATTATAGAACGGTATTTTAAATTCTGTGGTTATAAGTTCTCTTATCCTGCTGTTATTTCATTCTCATATATTCTAAAAGAACTTTGGTTACTACATCACAAATTGGGTACTAGACGATATTGGCCTTAGGAAACTAATTTTTGAAAAACTAATTAATTGTATGCTGTCTCGTATAACTTATACGAATATCTATATGTTCTTACTTAATATATAATGTAGATGATATTTTACGGTAATTTGTGAGGGGGGTTCAGTTACAATTTGGTGGTACCGTGACCAGGATTAAAAAAAAAAAAAAAAGATTAATACAGCATTTAAATAATAAAACATAGTAGGTCTAATTGGCCTACAATTTGTTGTCCGTGAAATGGAAAGAATTAAGGAGAATGAAATTAATATGCGGCTAAGAGAATCGGGGGTGAGGCTAAAAGAATCGGAGGTGAGGCTAAGAGAATCGGGGGTGAGGCTAAGAAAATCGGGGGTGAGGCTAAGAAAATCGGGGGTGAGATTGCAGCTAAAATGAATGTGATAGTGTACATTTAAAACTTATTAAATACAAACCTTCAAAAAAAAAATAGCAGCATAGAATAGGCGAAGTTAGGAAGATTCTATTTCTATCCATTAATAATTATGTAGGGAAAAATTTTATTTGGCTGAAATCCTTCGTTTCACCAAACAAAAATTTTGGGGGTGATTGTAACGGACAAGCTTAGCGTATGGAATATTGATTTGAATAATTTATAAATTAATTAACGAACATTACTAAATAAGTGCAAGCAACAGATTTATTTGGTTACACGTAAAGAGATCTCACGCCTTCGCTCTACAAAAAAAAATCACAAAGGGGCGCACGTGTTGTACTCGAAAACAATTCCGGTTAAAAATTAAAGTGAACCTTATTTTGTCTAGCGTAACGGTCGAAATTGGAAAAGAAGATATTATTATGTTTTGGAAATACTACAGGTAACACAAGTAAAGGTTTGACTGAATGCGATTTGCAAATTTGTATCTTATTAGTGGGGCTTAAGGCCTATAATTGTAAGTTTTAATGCATATGCGCATGGGCAGGGGCGGCTATCCTACAGGTCGGAACTTGTCTATACGTCTGCGGCTCCGGGGTATAAAAGGGGATGTAAGGTGGGGGTTGGGGCAGTCTCTGCAAAAATTGAGTGAAATGGTGGTTTAGTGGGCAGTCTGGCCGCATCGGTGAGTTTCTTTTTTTTGTTTTCTATTTGGGTGGATTTTTGTAAAACTTCAATATTTACTGTTTATTTGACTTGAATTAAAATCTCAGTTTCTTTAGAGTCTGAATATTGAATGATTTTCTGTGTTTAAAAGTCAATTTAAAATATTTAATGGTTTAATAGTCTAAAATATATTTTAGAGATTTTATTAAATTACAAATTATTTTTTTTAAAAGTCTTTTCTTTAATTTTAAAATTAAAATATTTCTTCATTAGTTTTCTATTAAATTTTGTTTATTTTCTCTCTTGTTTTGGTTGTTAGTGATTGGTCTATTGTAAGTTGGTTACGAAATTCAGCTAAACTTAGAACAGGCGAATCAATAACAGTTTAATTTGTTTATTTTAATGTTTTATGTTCTGTGTTATTCCAAATATAATACTCATTTATCACTGGACGTAGATGTAAGGGTAGTGGAAATTGATTGGTCAGCGAAATTACTTTGCAAATTTTATTTTAAGCCACGGTTCAATTCTCGTGGAAAAATGGATCTATTTATTGGGTGTTTTAATAGTTGTTTGACTTAATTTAATTGTGTAAGAGTAGTGGACCAATCTGTAAATATTTACACATTATATTGTTAGGTAAAATTTAATGATTTATTACTCGGAAGAGGTTAAAGTAAATCATTATACCAAGGAATGAACCCATTAACTATAGTTACCTAGATAATAAGACATATTATTTATATATCGGGGTATATAACACCTACATAACACTGTAAAATTTTGTAGCATTTGGATTTTTTCAATAGTCCCGAGATGAAATTGTAGAGTAATCTCAAGATTTTAGTTTTAAGTGTTAGGCGAATCTATCCAAATAGCTGAGGTTTTAACCTCTTAGTCACCTTGCAAAGCTCACAACACACACATTTTAATATAAATAAAAATGAGTATTATATTGGAAATAAGTTGACTGTAGTTGGGAAAACCCCCAAGTTAGGTACTGTACTTTTGTGGCGTAGTTTTAAATAAATAATAATAATAAAAAAAAAAAAACCATTGCAAGTTACCAAACGTAACTATAGGCTAACAAAGACAGGATTATTAATTCAATAATACTATCTTTGCAAGAAAGATGGCACTTCCTGGTGAAGGTTGTTTTTTGTGTTGGAAGCCTATTTTAGTATTTATTTGACATTATTATTATTTTGTTGTGTTCAAGTACAGGTCGCGTTTTGCTTTATACCTTGACTTATTTTGACATCTAAAACTTTGTTCGAAACTAAATAAATAAACACTAATAATGAAGGCTACTCTAGTTAGCGGAGGCAAAACTCAAGGGGAACCGAGGGATAGTTTATTTTAAAATATATATGTATTTATCGTCAAAGCGGCTAAGTAGTCCTTCTGTTATTTGTGTAATAAAAAATGGTATGGACAACAAAAGATAAATCAATTGTGGTTGGAATAGCGTGCTGGGGAGGATGGTGTAGTTTTAAGGCCCGCTAATTTTTACATTTCAGCCTCTACGTGTAGTTTTAAGTATTACCTAGGTTAAGGAAAATTTTGTAGTTAGAAGCACCATCCACTAGTGATCCAGATATTCTTAATACCACTTCATACCATTTCGCGATTAAATATAGTTATAAGTAAATAAATCGTTATTCTGGGATAGGTGGTGGGAATTTATTATGCTTCTTACAGATTCAAGGAAAAGTTCCCGTTATTCCAGATAGGTCTGGGGTCTCCATGCTTGTGGGTTATTAGGTAGTTAAATTGGGGGTGTAATTATCTAGAAATTTCAGAAATAGCTGGAGACCCAAGACCGAGAAGACTGCGTAGGTTTGTGCCTTTTATTTAGGCTGGCTTGGTCTGAATTTTGCTGTTAATATCTCATAATTGTTTTGGCGATCTATCATTGATTGTTCAATTTATACGTAATAATAAATTGTATTCGGAACCAAGCAAGTCAGGTCATTTCAAAATTGAGTGATTTTGAGTAAAAAGAAAACACTATTATAAAATTATAAATATATAATCATTCAATTTAAAATGACTAGGAGGTGGTATTCTATCTGGGCTTTGTTTTACATTTTCTGTGTTCTTTATTCATATTCTTTGTTTTACATTGATGGTTTTATTATTTTATGTTTTGTTGTGTTATTACGGATTAATCGATTAATCGTGACAAACGGCATCTTGAAATGTAATTATCGGTGTGCGTACTTAAACCAACAAAGATCGATTTGAATCTGTTGGTTTACCATTTTAATACATTTTATACGGGCTTCAATATCAATATTCAATTCGGTCGTATTTATAGGGTATTTACGTTGTCCTATTAAAAACCAAAAGAGAAACCAAAATAATAAGAGGTAAATTATAACTCACTGACATAAAACAACATGATTACGTATTAATTACGGCTAAATTAACCTTGAACCAAAATGAAATAAAACTTAATAACTTGATTTTACACTGAAACTTTTACTGTATAAACCAACCTTAACAAATTATCCGAACTTTAACTTAAAGCAATATTTCACACTTCATAACTTAACTAACCTACTTAATTACTAAGGCATTCAAGAACTATCTCTATAACTAAACTATATGACAATTTATTATAAAACTACTTAATATTCTATCGAAAATAAGGTTCAAAAATGTATTTATCGAGAACTTATAACTTCTTTCAATAACATTTTATTGTATATTTAATTATATTATTTTATGTTATTATATATTTTATTTTAGAAACATGAGTATGGAACAGTTTGGGGACATTTTGCTATGGATATACACCTGGTTTTAGTTTGGGCATAGGTTAAATAAGTCAAATGTTGAATAAAGACTTTGCGTACCAAAATAAAACCAATACTCTACATGCAGCCGAGACTATGACTCAATACACTCTACATGCTCCAAAAGTAAGCGTGGGATACATTGGTGCGACTCCATTGGACGACTCATTACGGCGATCGGACAGGATCAGAGTGTTTCTTATTCCAACGCAAAAGGGGAAAATCTAGATTTGGGAAGGATGTATTGCGATGCAATGCAAAACAATACATTGCGAATAGCGCTGGCTGAATTCACAACTCAGTGCCTTTACAGAATTTGGGTATTCCTTGTCGGAATAATTTACATTCAGCTTAGGATGACAGAAGTTTGGTGGAGTCAATCTTAATGTGTTTCACTCTTATATTTTGGTTTAAAATCACACCACACTCACAGTCCATGGCAAGGTATCGGCAAGTGTCTTCATACTCAAAATGTAGGGTTAATAATAAGGAACTTCCTTATTTATTTTTAATGCAGTTATTAGTTATTAATTATTATAGAACGGTATTTTAAATTCTGTGGTTATAAGTTCTCTTATCCTGCTGTTATTTCATTCTCATATATTCTAAAAGAACTTTGGTTACTACATCACAAATTGGGTACTAGACGATATTGGCCTTAGGAAACTAATTTTTGAAAAACTAATTAATTGTATGCTGTCTCGTATAACTTATACGAATATCTATATGTTCTTACTTAATATATAATGTAGATGATATTTTACGGTAATTTGTGAGGGGGGTTCAGTTACACTACCTACCAATCTTTTTGAGTTTTGTAGGAGACATCTGTCAAAATTAAATAATAAACAATTCTTTCCGCCGTGTGGTGACGGCAGAATAGAATGCGACTAAGGATAAATCAGTGGTTTGGAATGGGCAGCAGCGTACCTCTCATACCACCTAGACTAGCAATATACTGTGACTTTTGTGCCCGATAAATGGCAATAGGCTCGCCACCTATTACATAGAACTTGACATAGTTGGCGAAACGTGGGTGCTAGTTCACCTCTGCCTACCCCTTTGGGGATATAGGCATGATTTATATATGTATGTAATTTATTTCTTACAAAGAAATGCTAAATTCACTTAAATTCATCAAACGCCTGAACTGTAAAGGTTGACCAGCACCGCCTCGCCTCGTACTTTATTTCAATTTTATGGAGGCGGAGCACAGTAGGCCTATTCCCTAATTTTTTTTGACAGTTGAAAGTGATTATCACCGAACTATTTACTAATACATTGCTGTTATCACAGGACAAGTGTCACAATAGCATTATAATAAAGTAGTAATGGATACGTAAATAGTTCGGTGATCATCACTTTCAACTGTCAAAAAAAGTTAGGGAATAGGCCTACTGATATATCATCATATCTGTGAGGCGGAGCGTTCACCCGCGGGGCCCGCGGCGACCGCGGTGACCGCCTGCGGCCCGCGAGAGGACCGGGAGACTGCCTGCTGCCCGCGAGTTATTCACACAACGACAATACGTCTCGATACGCCGCTCTCCATGTCAGCCGCATGGTTTTCGGACGCATGGGTTGGACTATAAGTAAATGATTATAATATATTTTTCACTTCTCATGCTCTGAAAGTGCTTATTTGTGCAGGATATAGGCTGCACAAAATCGAATTTTGTGCTCTAGGGCGTTAATGCTCTAGAGCACCTATCTGCTCATAAATGTGTCTATATTAAGGCAAAGAAAATGAGCCATGCAGCCAAACACAATAAGAAATTCAGAGATAGAATTTGTTATTTTATTATTTACTTTAATTAATTTGCCTAATGTGTTTTTTTAAGACATAAAAGATATTAAAATTTCAATTCAAGTAGGTACGGTAAGTTATTAAATTAATTTACGAATATTATTTTTTCAAAATTAATTGAATACTTGGCTGTGTAGGTCTGTAGCCCAAGCCTAATATCAATGGGAAAAACAATTTCCTTCAGTATTCAAAACTGTACGGAGAGTGTTTGGCGCGTTTCGTGGTGTCAGTCAGATTTTTTTTCAATAATTCTAAAATTGGTTCTGAGTGGATTTTGTGCAGTGAAAGTGGTGTTATTTTGATGCACAAGCATCTGTGTTGATGTGAAATTATGCAGAATCATTGAAAACAAGTTTAATGATGTGTTTGATGTTGTGGTGAAGATCACTATAAAAAGTGGTTTTATCCGTTTCATCAGCCACCATCATGAACTCTGTTACCATTCAATTCGCGCCAAGCACTCCTTAGATGCGTTAAAATATGTGACACCCATATTTTAACGTAAAATTCATTTCATTCATACATTTCACCCACTCATTATTTCATAACACTACAGATAAAATATACACTAAAGACTTGGCTGTATGGGCTAGTCCCTTTGCCTTCCCTAAAATATAGGGAGAATTTAAAACTAACTAAAAATAACTAATTTTAGTTTGAATTTTGATGATTTGATAAAATGTTATGATAAACTACTGTTTTATTTCCTCGCAATCGAAGTGAAAAGCAGAGTTTTTCACTCGTCCACAAAACCATTTTTATCCTCGCCATTACTGTCAGCCCTCGCCGTCAGCTCGGGCTGCTAAAAGTCTTGGACAAAAATGATTCGTTTTGTGCACTTGATAGAAAATCTACTATGTATCGCCGATATTTTTATTTATTTTTTATTATGTGTAAGAATGCATGTATAGGAATGGGGTAGCAATAGGTATATGAATTTAACGAAGTAATTGCATAATGGAAAAAAGTGCATCATTTTCATCTTTATCAATTGAAAAATAATAAATCTTTATAAATTGGAAGAGGAAATGATATTTGCACATGGAAGTCTCTTCCAAGAGACTAAAAGCGTTGTCTAAAATAAATTTATCAGTAGATCAGTCGTGTTCTCCACAATTAACGAATATTGGTTCTGCTAAACATGGGATACATTAGAAAAGGCGTCCACGCGGCGACCGGGGACGACCCTGCCCAGGGTGCACCGAAGTTCCGGGACCTCCACGTGGTCCCGAAACATCGCACCCCCGCGGCGTCCCTGCGGCGACCCCGCGGCGTCCACTCGCGGCGAGGCGGTTGAGTGCGTAGTCGTTGAGTTAGCGAAATTTTCTTTAGTTTTCTTTCCTCTAGTTAGACTCTAGAACATTCTACAAAGTATTCGGAAGCCTATGAAAACACACAGGTATACCTACAGTTACACATAGCTCCGTTAGTGGCAAGCATGTCGCGAACTTATATTCGCACTTATATTCGCTTCTATTGAATTTACAATTCCGAAGAGTAACTATCAACATTCAGAGCGGGCCTTTCATTAACACTATAGACTGGATAGGTACAGGATAGAACAGCTTATTATGTAGGATTGTATATGTTTTGGGTGAGAAATGTTTTGTCTGGACAATAAAAACCAATATTTAATTTTGTAATGACAAAGTGTTTCCAATTTGCATTGGGCCAGCGTGGTGGGATGTGGCCCATTCCCCCTATTTTCTTTCATCCGAAGGGAAATCCTGTGCCCAGCAGTGGGGATATTAAAGGGCTGATGATGAGAGTTAACTCAGGGGTGTGATGTGAGGGGTGCGAAGTTCCGAGACCTCCACGTAGTGCACCCTGGGCAACGTCTGGTCTGACTTTCGGACCAGACGGCTAACTTCGGAACAGAGGTGGTACGGCCTTTGGTCGTAGGTGGTCTCCAATGGTGGTGCCGGAAGAGGCAGCGTTGGCTGGTCGATGCAGACCCTGGTGCCCTCACTGGTGCGTTGGACCTCCCACCTAAGACGTGGGGGTAGCGGCGCATTTGCGCTTCGGCCACGGGATGCCCACGGCCTTCGGAGGGAGGGCAATGCGTAGACCATAGCCATAATTTTGACGCTGAGTTTCATCCAGGCCCCTTTTGTCACCACTATTGGAGACGTGTGTGGGGCCGCGTCGGGGCGTTTGTCCGGCGGCGTGTGAGAGAGGAGGCCTCTTGTGAGGCCTGCAGGGAGGGGGGAGGAGGGCCGCCTCCTGTCCCTCTGTTATCAGAGGCCGGGGGTGTAAGCCCGTGAAACGGCCCTTTTCAGGGCCAACTAGTGGCTGTCCCCAATTGTGGCACCGGAAGGGTCGGCGCTGGCTGGTCGATGCGAGAGCCTGGTGCCTATACGGAGTCGGCTCACCACCCGTCGGTGGTGTTCACGGCGCTCGGATGGTTCGCCTTTGGTAGGGGGCCAAAGCGTAGACCATAGCAGTAAATTTAGCGCCGTGTTTACCCTTCTGGCGCCACTGTTGGAGACGTGCGTGGAGCCGTGTCGGGGTGTTTGTCCGACGGCTGTGTGCATAGGTGGGAAGGGTTATCTCCGGGCTTGCCCGTTTGAGGAGTAAAAGTTCGTCCGCTGAGCCGGGAACATTAGCCCGGCCGGGAACTTTTGGGGAGGGCCGCGACCCTGTGATACGGGTGCTGCGGCGGTAGGTTTGAGGAGGGCCCGCCTTAGCGGGCAACGCGATGGGGGATCGATGGATGGGAGACTTCGGTTATGTCCTAGGCCCCCATCAACGCGTTGAAGGTGTATCACCCAGAGGACGTTTAGTGGCGTATGGAGGGCACCTATACCCTCGAGTCCCACATACCCTTCAAGGCGGAGTTCCCGCCGCTGCGAAGGGAGGTATGCTAACTGCATTTTACCCCTGCTAAAAAAAAAGGGGTGTGATGTGAGGGTAACGTTTGAATATTTTTGACATCATTTTTGAATCAAATAATGGCAGATACGATATGTCCAAACAAATGGTAAAGGTGCTCAAAAAATATATTTATAGTAGGTACTGGGTACTGCTACTGAATATAAACGTGTGCTAATTAATATGTACAGCTAATATAATCAAGACAAGGTTTTGAATTTTCGTTGCTTCTAAACATAATATTATAATATTTTTACGCTGCTATTTACGAGGAAGTGTTGAATTCAATTTCAATGCTCAATAAGAACGCATTAACTTAAATATTGAAGACGGTTGCATATAAATGTTAGAAAATAATGGGGGAAACATGATTATCGGTCTAACTTATCTCAAGGCGAAACTTAATACATAACTATGTTACTTGATTGTTAGAGTTAAAAGGCTTATTAAGTCAAGCTTGCCTTTAATCAGCTAGTTCTCTTTTATTGTATAGTACTAAGATCATTCCCTTTAATTTATTTAACTAAGTAGGTATTAGTAAGTGGTCGCAACTCAGACGAAGAACATGCTGGCAAAAACATTTTGATCCTCATCATAAATAACAATGATCAGTCATAAGTAAGATGTGGTGAAGTTTTTCTGTTTTTGCGCAAAATTTATAGTTTTCTGCTAAAATTCGTTGTTTTGTGATTAGATATTTTGTTGCAAATGTATCTTTGTTGCAAATAGCATAAACATAACAAACATATACCTACCGTGCAAGAACAGTATTTATTTGACAGGCCACGAGTAAAAGAAAATAATTCCTATATTTTTTTACCGTGGTCTTAGGCACAATAATATTTATTTCCTTTTGATTCATATCTTCTATCACACCGTAAAGGTGCTGGTGATGAATGAATGTATAGAAAAGAGATGAAAAGAACCATGTCGAGAGACCGATGAACGGAGACAGTGATTAGGATGACAACATTTCAATCTATACTGCTCAAGGTTCTAGCTTAGGTTTTACTAGCCGGGTTTAGCTAGCCGGCCGCCTGCCTGACTCCAACCCTCTTTGGGTATGCTATTGTTGGTGGTTTGCTCTCCACCATTCGCGTGGCCCAAGGTGCTTATTGGTCTACAACGGGCAATCTCCCTTAGTCTAGTTTTACGACACTCCCGGGGTGAGTTGGAACTGGCACATTCTACGTTATTTTTTCGCCCCCAGACCAGCATGGAAGACGAAAGAGAATAATAATATTATCTTTATTACAAAACTCAAAATTAAATGCAGCATATAAGTCAGTAGTACTAACGTCGCCAAAAAATAATCTCTATCTTTTAATGTCATTTGATGAATGCATGTCAGCATCTAAATGATGGATTAGATATACATACATAAATCACGCCTATATCCCTGAAGATCAGGCAGTAGGCAGAGGTGAACTAGCACCCACGTTTCGCCAATTATGTTAGGTCCCATGTAATAGGTGGCGAGCCTATTGCCATTTATCTGGCACAAATGTCGCAGTACATTGCTAGGTGGTATAAGAGGAACGCTGCTGCCCATTTCTCATCACTAATTTATCCTTAGATTAGATATACATATTTAAAAACATATATAGAAGGATAATTCAAGAACATTAGCAAACTTATTGTCATAGTTAAAATTATAACATAGAATGATAATTAACTAAAAATACTTAAGTTTTTGTTATTTGTAATAAGATTTTCGTGTCAAGTCACGACAACAGATCATTTTTAGATTGATAATAATAATTTTCATCCCACCATCTCGGAAAAAGCGTTTTTGCTCTTCGATATTTGAGTGCAAAAGCCGTTTTTATCCTCTAGAGGTTAAAGTAAATTTGAATTTAGAATATCGTGTGCAATGAGTTTGTGAATTCAAAACATCATTATACATATTTATTTCTACCTCCATGGTGCCGAAATTGTCATGCAACCTATTTTAATTTGTTCAAAACTCAGACTCGGAACCTTCTTGGTGTACTTTTTTGTAATTTGCTTTGCGCGCGCCATTTTCTTTTCACGTCACAAATTTGTTAAAACCTAGGAGTACCGTGACGGTCAATCAGCTTGGCGTCAATCTCGCTTTAAACATTTTGATCGTCTACAACGCTTGCTGGATGCTTGAGTCAAACATTTAAAAGCTTTTTAGGTCTGTTTGATTTGTTTACGCTAGCAACGGAACAAAAACATACAGAAAATCAACGTGCTTGACTCAAGCTGATTGACCGTCTCGGAACTCCATTAGGACGGTAATTTTTATTAGGGACTTACAGGTGTGTCTGGATGAATGTTGCGGGTGTGGCTGGGTGGATGGGTGGCTGTTGGAGGTGTGTCTGGGTGAACGGGTGTTTTGAGGGTGTGTCTAGGTGAATGGGTGTTTTGTTGGTGTGTCTGGGTGAATGGGTTTTTGTGGGTGTGTCTGAATGAATGGGTGAGTATTGTGGGTGTTTCTGGGTTACTGGGTTTTTTTGGGAGTGATTAGGTGTTTTGTGAGTGTTTCTGGGTGATTGAGTGTTTTTTTGGGTGTGATTGGGTGTTTTGTGGGTGTTTCTGGGTGAATGGGTGTTTTGTGGGTGTTTCTGGGTGAATGGGTGTTTTGTGGGTGTTTCTAGGTGAATGGGTGTTTTGTGGGTGTTTCTGGGTGAATGAGTGATTTGTGTGTGTTTCTGGGGAATGGGTGTTTTTTGGGTGTTTCTGGGTAAATGGGTGTTTTGTGGGTGTTTCTGGGTGAATGGGTGTTTTGTGGGTTTTTCTGGGTGAATGGGTGTTTTGTGGGTGTTTCTGGGTGAATGGGTGTTTTGTGGGTGTTTCTGGGTGAATGGGTGTTTTTTGGGTGTGTCTGAGTGGATGGGTGTGAATGTTGTGGGTGTTTCTGGGTGGGTGTTGAGAGTGTGTTTGGGTTAACGGGAGGGTGTTGTGGAAGTTTCTGGGTGAAAACAGAAACTGCTGTGATTGTATTTTTTTTTTTTGTATTTTACAATTTCCTCGTTGGGGGGGATGAAAAGTTACGTGTTGCACTCGAGTGCAAAGATTTTTCACCTTGTGCTCTTTTGATTCCCTCGCTATCGCTCAGGATTCTAATTTTTGAATCACTCGCTACGCTCGTGATTCAATTTTAGAATCCTTCGCTAGCTCGGTCATCAAATTTGAGCACGCGGTTAAAAAACAACTTTGCACTCACGTACAACAAATAACTATTAAGGAGTTATTGGCACTTATAGATAAATTTTTGATGTGCTGTGGTGTCTTTACGAGAAAAAAAATCATATTTATGTTGGTATTAATACATACATACATACATACATAAATCACGCCTATATCCCCGAAGGGGTAGGCAGAGGTGAACTAGCACCCACGTTTCGCCAATTATGTTAGATCCCATGTAATAGGTGGCGAGCCTATTGCCATTTATCGGGCACAAAAGTCGCAGTACATTGCTAGGTGGTATAAGAAGAACGCTGCTGCCCATTCCTCATTACTGATTTATCCTTAGTCGCCTTGTACGACACCCACGGGAGAGATTTGGGGTGGTGACAATTGTATTCTACTCTGCCGTCACCACACGGCACTATTAATACAATATCCTATTACACTTTCAGCCCCCTTTGTCTAAACTACATGAATATACTTCGTGTATTTTTAATATCCGTGGATTCTTGGCCCAGAGAAGTCTTTAAAACTAAAGGAACAAGAATTCGCATATATCAATATTACATAATTGTGCAAACCATGTTTACAATTTCTGGAGAAATCAATTATATCTGGAGTAATTATAAAGTTCTCACGTTTTTTCTATTGGGAGACGTGTATATATCATTTTTCTTGACATTATTAATGTTGGTAAGTTACCTAATGCCGGCCCCACATTAGTGTCGTGAATTCACGCCCACTGATTTTATTATACACGTATGTGGTCAGTGATTCACGCCATGAATTCACGGCACAAGTGCCGTCCACATTTAACGCGCGTGAACCCCGCGAAAACCGTCCACATTCAAGTTCACGACAAATACAGTTTATGGTCTAATTTCACGCCTGTTCACGGTGGTTCACGGCACTTATGTGGAGCCGGCATAAATATATTTTCATCAAAAAAATTTAATAATTTTACTTTGCCTGTGTGGTTCTCATAGTTTAGCTAAGTAACTTTTTTATTTGCAGTACAGGACTGTAATGCCCCTTTTTAAGAAATATGGTGCTATAATTGAGAAGTTTGTTAAGAAATTTCACCTGATACATTTTCAACATAAAGGTGGTTACTACGAAACGGTTAGTGGAGTCTCATCATTTACTTAAGGCGACTAAGGATAAATCAGTGATGAGAAATGGGCAGCAGCGTTCCTCTTATACCACCTAGGCTAGCAATGTACCTACTGCGATTTTGTGCCCGATAAATGGCAATGGGCTCGCCACCTATTACATGGGATCTAACTTAATTGGCGAAAAGTGGGTGTTTATTCACCTTCATTGTTTATTCACATAATCACGCCTATATATCCCTGAAGGGATATAGGCGTGATTTATGTATGTATGTATCATTTACTTACCCTGTTCCCAGTTTATGCGGGGTCGGCGCAGTATGTTTCTTCTTCTATTCATATTGATCCAGCCTGGCTAGGATGACCAGCCAAACACGATATGATATAGTAATTTATCGCGTCGAATTTACAAAAATCATTTGATTTTCGACAGTTCACAGCGATAAATGACTATATCTTTATAATACAGCCTTGGAGGCTTATTCAATTCAGGCTTATTAAAGTGTTAAAATCCAAATTTGTTTACTGTTCAACGCTATATCATATCGTGTTTCTGTGCTCATGCTAGCCGGGCAGGTGTCATCAAGCCATCCGCTCTCTTTTGATTCACATATTCCACCTCACTGGAAAGGTACTACTGACGCATTAATGAATAATATAAAAATGGTCGAACGGATCATGACGAGACACTGATGAACATAGAGAGTGAAACTTATCTAATTAATCATAACAATCATTTTTATTACTGCTGGAAGGATTTAAGCGACATAATACTAAACTCGAATTTATTGCTTAAACGCGCAGTTGCGCACTAATTTTCATTTAATTTTCGTTTTCAGACGTATATCAGAACAAACAAATTATCAAAATATTTTTCATTTGTAATGATGTTTCTTCTGATTTCTGCTATGGCATTATTTAACATCTCTCCTTTATACAACAACATACGTAACGGTGTGATTTCGCAAAACATTAAGCCTAATTATACCTTGCAGTTTTCTGTCTATTATAAATGGCCAGGTTACGACCAAAACGATCACTATGCATTGACAACGATTCTAAACTTTTGGTGGTCATACATATGTGCAGTATTAGTGTGTGGCAATGATATGTTATTATCTTTAATCGCGTTTCAAATCATGGGTCATATTGATATATTAAATTACAATTTGAAACATTTTCCTGTACCAAAAATAAAACACGATAAATCGATAAATCCAAATTCTGCGAACTGTAGACACAACAACGTCACTCATGCTCATTTATTTGATAAAGAAGAAAATAAAGAAATTCGTATGCATATAAAAAGTTGCGTTGACCACCACCGATTTATTACGAGGCAAGTGAAACAATATTTTACACAAGTAATTTTAAACAACTCATTTACTTTTTTAAACAGTTTTCGTTACTTATTCCAGTTTTACTAAAGAGGTGTAAAATTTCTTTGGGCCAATGTTAGCTTTGAATTACATGTACCAACTGGTCAGCTGCTGCCTGCTATTACTAGAATGCTCTAATTTGGTGAGCTTTATTTAATTTCTAGCATTAAGTAGGGTTAATTTTATTTTGCTACAACCATTTTTGTAATGCCACAGTGAATTTCCCATAAACTACCTAAGTACCTAGAAGTTGCTGGTGTTATAAATGGCATACAACTCATCACTTGTCTATGTTACTGTAAAAGCCCGAACCACGATAAATCCTATTCCGGTAAAACATAAGATTTACCAACTCTTAATGGTAAATGTACGAATAGTTCCGTGAATATTTAAATATTTTATTTATATTTATATAAATATTTTTTTTTATTTTTTTTTTTTTTTTTTTTTTTTTTTTTTTTTACACTCACACCTATCATCTAGCCCAAAGTAAGTAGCCTAAGCACTTGTGTTATGGATACTAGATGACGGACATATTTTTAATATAATTATGTATATAAATGTTGAAAATATACTACATAAACATATACACAACCATGACTCGGGAACAAACATTTGTGGTCATCACAAAGTTTGCCCCTACCAGGATTCGAACCCGGGACCTCTTGGCCAATACCCAGCAATCTGAGCATTCGACCAAGGCGGCCGTCAATATCGTTAATTTCGAACTTTTACCACCGTTCATTTGGCAAATCTTTTAGCATTTACCTCTAGGCACGATATATGTTGAGAAAAAAAGGTTAACACACATCACTGGCACTCGCCGGCCGCTCTCGCGGCACGCTCGCACAATTGATAAAATTCGTTGTCCTTTACATCTATCACAATTGCAATAACTTTTTTCAGGTGTGTTTTAGCTACGACTCTTACACTGTTACACGTTATAACTTATTTTTCTTAACATATACCGTTCGTATTCGTAACATATACAGTTCTTAAATACGATATTATCTCAAAAAATGACGGTTATCCGGTTAGCCTCATACACTGAAGCAGCACAAACTGTACAAACTGTACCTATAGGTACCTCAGTTCACCAACACGTAAATCAAGTGATTAAAATATAACTGCCAGATTTTGACTGTTCTTCTATACTGTCGACAATGGATTATAATCGACACTATATTTTATTATTTAAATATATTATTTATTATATATATAAGCCAGCCCTTTAATGTCCCCACTGCAGGGGCACGGGCCTTCCCTATGGATGAAAGATTATAGGGAGATTTTGGCCATAACCCACCACGCTGGCCCAGTGCGGGTTGGTGGGTATTAATTAACGACTGCAGATGCAGCCGGAACCAATAATATATATATATATATATATATATATATATATATATATATTATTTAAATATATATATATAGCATAATATATATATATTTAAATAATAAAATATAGTATAAATATAAAGCCGTGTGGTGACGGCAGAGTAGAATACAATTGTCACCACCCCAAATCTCTCCCGTGGGTGTCGTACAAGGCGGCTTAGGATAAACAGTGATAAGGAATGGTTAGCAGCGTTTCTCTTTAACAACCTAGCAATGTACTGCGACTTTTGTGCCCGATAAATGGCAATAGGCTCGCCACCTACATGGGACCTAATATAATTGGCGAAACGTGGGTGCTAGTTCACCTCTGCCTAACCCTTCGGGGATATAGGTGTGATTTATGTATGTATGTATGTTTTTATAATTGTACTATAATTGTCATTTATGGGGTACAAAGGTCGCAGTTCATTGCTAGGTGGTATAAGAGGAACGCTGCTGGCCACTCCTCATCACTTTTTTATCTTTAGTCGCCCTGTACGACACCCACGGGAGAGATTTGGAGTGGTGACAAGAGTAGAATACATTTGTTGTATTTTACTCTGCCGTCACCACACGGCAATTTTATGATTGTATGATCTGTATACTACTAACTCTTGATACTTACAAAGAATATAGTTGTTAGAAAAAGTTCTAAAAATTATAGTCTTGATGCGGGAATCGAACCCGCGTCCTTGATACTTACTTATTATAATTTGTGATTTTGGCAGAGAATCAAAAAATGGCGTATTCTTCTTATTCTTGTTCAAATGATTTGGTAATTAAACATTTTAAAATAGTAAATAAATCGTTCTTTCAATAAACAAAATATACAAAGACAGATTTTTTGAAAATTACGTGTTATATTTCACGAAAAGGTATTTTTTGCATAACAGTTTATTCTTAAGTATTTAAATGTATAACGGTACTAGTGATATGTTGACACAAAAACATTATTCGAATTGCAGTATTTTGAAATATCAATTTTAATTTAAATTAGCAACACCACGGGGAGGGGAGTATGAGGTACGCGGGGGGTTGCGAATCGTTTTTGGACACAGTGAACGCCACACGTCATCGGATGTACGTTTCTTCTGTATTTGAACATTTAACTGCCGCACTCAGAGACGTCAATTAACTTTAATGGGTACTTAGTGTCAAAGAAATCATTGCAATCGAGACCATAGACCCGGAAAGAATAGCGACGAGTTTGGAATTCTCAGTTTTTGACATTATGTACTCATTATCGCTATTTGACGTCTCTGAGTGCGGCAGTAAGAGTTATTTTGAAGTATCAATTGTTCATTTTAAACTACGTTCGTATAATATTTCTTCTTTGTGTTTCTACAGGAACCTGATGTCATTACACGGTACGGGCCACTCACAACCGTCATATTCGGACAGCTAATCCAAATATCCGTTGTGTTTGAGGTGATTGGTGCAAAGGTAAATTAAACAATATTTGTTGTATATTTACGTGGAACCATAATGTATATTTTGATGAACTGGATATTTACAACTTGATGCGAGAATCGAACCCGCGTCCTCTGCAATGCAATAGACGTAATATGACTTCGATGTGGATCCGATTAGCAAATATTCAGTTCAATTAAAATATTTATTTCACACAACAGTGCCGGCACAGTGCCGACACGTGCCGATCAATAAAATATCCATCAGTGTCAGTAAAAACTGAACAGTGATCACTGAACTGTCACTGACGAGTACGGATAGCGTCGTACAAGATCTTCTCCCATTCATCCTCTTCCATTCATGTACGTCAGACGTGATCAAGCCATCCACTCCCTTTTGATTCATATCACCCATCACACACCATAAAACGGAACGGACCATGTCGAGAGATCGATGAACGGAGAGAGTGATTGGAATGACAACATTCCAATCCATACCGCTCAAAGTTTTGGCTCAGGTTTTAAAGCCAGCCGCCTGCACGGGGCAATCTCCCTTAGTCGCCTTTTACGCCACCCATGGGATGAGTCAGGGCTGGCCTATTCTACGTTATTTGTTCGCTCCCAGGCCATAGCGTCCTACAAGATGTATGCTACAATATAATTTTTCACTGACAATGATGGATATTTTACTGATTGGCACGCGTCGGTAGGTACTGTTGTGTGCGAATAGGCCTTTACACAACGATTATTTTCGATTCCAGAGCGAAAAAACGATAGAAGCAGCGTACGCCGTGCCGTGGGAGAGCATGGACGCGAGCAACCAACGCTCGGTGTGTATCCTGCTGCACCGCGTGCAGACTCCCATACGAGTCACGGCCATGGGTCTCACCAGTGTCGGCGTTGAAACCATGACCAAGGCACGTTTCCGTGTATTCACTATTACTCACTATTATACTGTACTCACTGTTATGGATAGTTCGTTTTTAGCTGAGGAGCTCGCGCAGGAACTGCTCTAGCGCAGTGGCATAGTGCGCTTGACCTGCGATTGCGTAAACTATGCAATGTTCGCTAAGGCCGGCCATTGGATGGGTGTCCAAAAATTTACCATACCGAATTCCTCCATGCTTCGGAAGCTCAGAGTAAATAGGACTGGAGTTTTGCGTTTGTTTGAGACCATTTTTTGCGGGGGGTGAGGTTACTACTACCCTGAATGCCAGCACACAGAAACAAAAACTTTTTGCGTATTTACAAACGCACACATGCATAATACGACACACATTTTTAAAATTCATGCTCACATACTTAAAATCACTATTTTCACATTCTATTCAAACACACGAATGTCATTGTGTGAGTAGTGACATGACATAGCACGAGAATATCAATATCGATAAATCAGTTTCGTTCAATGAATGAATGCATTAATTTTGCGTTAGTATTCTTCAAGACTGGGAATTGTTAAATACTGGGAATTGGTAAATTTTAAAAATCAAAATATTTGGAACTTAATAGGTAATAGTCAGGAAGCTAAGCGTGTAATTACCAGTTGCATACGACGTTTTTCAACACAATTGCGAGGAAAAACAAACTTGTATTCTATAAAATCTTCTTCTATTGTTAGATAATTTCTGAAACTGAGACGGCTCAAAATTTACAGAACATATAGTACTTGTTCTTGTAAATGCCTAAGAGACGTGCCTATTACAAGCATCAACCCATTCTTTCGTATGCTGTATTCTTTAGGAAAAATAAAAATTAAAAATTAGATGTTTCGGGAATGTGAAAGCTTACAGTATAAATACCAGCAATTAGGATACCGGCTAGGGGCAGAGGTATTTTTGCTTTAACTACACATACCGATCATTTCTGATTTTAATACTACAATAATATTTTCCAAAAGCTTCATTTATGTACGGAAGACTTTGGTGCCACATATCTAACTCCTAGTAAATCGAAGTATTGCACTTGGACCACCGGGTTTTTTAAAGGAAGTTTTTTTATTTTTTTAATATTAATAAAATATAAATTTAACTTAAATGTTGATAATGACATTTAGCTATCATCATACCAAATGTCATCAAAATCCGTCTCGTAGTTTATGCATGATGCGTGCACAAACATACATACAGACAGACAAAATGTTAAAAAATTGGAGATTTCACAACCTCTTCTCTCATACATACATACATAAATCTCGCCTATATCCCCGAAGTGATAGGCAGATGTGAATTAACACTCAAGTTTTGCCAATTTTACATGGGGCCTACCCATGTAAAATGTGGCGAGCCTATTGCCATTTATCGGGCACAAAAGTCGCAGTACATTTCTAGGTGGTATAAGAGGAACGCTGCTGCCTATTCCTCATCACTGATTTATTTGAGGATTTGAGGTGGTGACAATTATATTCTGCTCTGCCGTGACCACACGGCAATTACTAACATCATATATGCCCGCGTCCGCTGCTATCCGGGCAGGTGCCTGACCGCTCGGCCACCCAAGATACTAATTAACTTGCCGAAATTCTTCTAACCTTTACACTTCACGTTGTAAGCCAACGGGTACCCCCGCAATGTAGAAATAAATTTCAAACATTCCAAAGCAGATATTTTTACAAATACCGTGCGTTCGGTTAAGCTTGGGTTTGCTTTATAAACTATTTGATTAATATATATATAATAATTTCGTCAAGTTAATTAGTATCTTGGGTGGCCGAGCGGTCAGGCACCTGCCCGGATAGCAGCGGACGCGGGTTCGATTCCCGCCTAGATCATAATATTTCGAAATTCTTTTTCTAACCATTAAAATCTTTGTACTAATTTTTCTAACATTTATATAATGTTAAAATTAAAATCAAATAGATCATAAATGCCATTTGGTTTAAGGTGGACTTGACCTGTTTTATTCTATATCTCTATAGTTTTATTCTAGGATTTCAAAATTAAAGGAACTTCAATTCATAAAAGTATCATAAATTTAATCCATATTAAAAAATGATCAATATAACCTCAGGAACACAGTATATAGATTTAAATCATAATACATATTTTAAACTTAATGTTACTGTCATTCATTCATTCATTACTCCCTCGTAAAATCGCAATATCGATGACGTTGACATCACTATTAATGAAGTGCAATTCAATTAGGGTTGCTGATTACAAAAAAAAAAATACAATTTGTACTGTGGCTCGAAAAAAAATTTAGGTTTCTCAGAAATAATCGGCTGTGCTGGTACCTTTTTATCCATGCTTATTTTATATAGTCAGGGACGCTGTATGCATATACAGCATAGGTACTCTTAATGTTTATGAGCACCGCCCAGCATGAATAAAGGGCAAAATAGTCTTATTATTGTTTTATTTTATTAATTAACTTATGATTTTATATTTCCATGCAGTGTGGCAAAAAATAGGCTTCAAGCGGCCACAAAAGTGTAGGTAGGTATGTACTTAATACTAAACTAAATATAAACACGCAACGTATATAGTTAAAACGAAATTATAATTGGTAATTAATTAATACAAAATGACAAAATTACACTTATTTATTAACAACAAACTTTTTTTAATTATTGTCTAATTAATTGAAATGATACCGATAATGTTCAACCCTAGGTAGTCTCGTGGGGAGTGCGCTGGAAGATCGTTTGATGACGTCACGGCCGCACTCCCCACGAGACTATAGCGCGAAATTTGAAATTGTAGTATGCTAAAACATGAAATTATGAAGTAAATAAATATCAAATCTTAAAAATAATACTTAAAAATGAAATGTGACGCCATCTTTTTGAATACGAGATGTTTTCGACTTTATTTACGGTAAAAAACAGCACAGGCAGGCAGGCATTTTAGTGGGAGCTCTTTACGGTAAGACGTTCTGATTATTGTGGTTTTAAAATGGCGGCTCAACTAGTTTTATATAACGCACAGGCATCCGATGCTTGTGCGTTTGGCAGAGGTGAATGTTAGGCAAAGGCTACTCCAGTCCTATTTACTCCGAGTTCGGAAGGCACGTTAAGCCGTTGGTCCCGGCTGCATTTGCCGTCTTTAATACCTACCTACTCGCATTGGGCCAGCGTGGTGGGTTATGATGGCCCAATCTTCCTATATGGCCCGTGCCCCAGCAGTGGGGACATTAAAGGGCTACATGATGATGATGTGCTTTTTTATTCGTAAATACTGATTTTTTTTTATTTTTTTCAGATTTTAAAGACAACTTTCTCTTACTTTGCCTTCTTACGGTCAGTGAATAACTAAAGAACATTGAGTCTGCTTAACTGTATGTATAATTAATCTTATTTAACATTTTGATGGAAATGGTCTATCACTTGATTAAAATAATTATAAATGAATGAACATTCCGTATTTTAAGTTGAGAGTCTAGGAAATAATAATTTAAAAAAAATTACCGCCTCTATCTGGGTTTGGAGAAAAATGTAATCTTTAATAAAAATAGTAGACAATAATTTGTTTTTTTAATATTATATACATACAGAGATGGATACAAATAAATATTTCACTTTTACTGTTTTACATCATTTAAGCATGCAGCAATTGTGCAAAGATTTAGTCAAATTGGCACAATTAGGCACATTATTATATAATCAAAATTCAAAATCTTAACTTCTAATATAAATCAATATCAGAATGTTACGATATAATAATTCAATTGGATTAATTATTATTTTTAACGAAAAATAACATCTCGCTAAATCTTAACGTAATTATATTTAAATCCACATTACATTGTCACCTTGTCACATTATAAATATATGAATGCAATTGTATTCATTATTTTATATCGGCAATTAACAACTTGTAAATTGCCGTTGTGTTGATTTTTTTTATTATTTGAATTGTGTTGATTCCGCCTGGCCTTCGGGTATATGCGTGATATACGGTTTGTCCCTCGATATAGTGCAATCCTGCAAGGGGGGGAAACTACATCATAAATTATCGACAAAAAACATAGAAAAAAATGAGAAATTATTGCTTTTTTTTATTAATTTATAAAGATATTTATTAATATTTATGGACTCTATGAACAAAAAACTCGATTCTTAAAAAAGTAGTGGTTCTATTTATGTAAAATAAAAATAATAATTATGTCAAATACATTTGAAATAAAACAACTTTTACGGATTAGACTCGCGTATATTTAGATGTTTGGCATTATTATTTATCCCGACGTTTCGATGTGTAGTGCTCGTGCAAATATAAGACAAAATTAGGCCAAATACTTCGTGTTCATGATAAAATAACAAATATCCCACAAAACGCCGGATATGTAGTCATAAATTTTATTTTTTGTACAAAAAAATGCACTTTTTTAAGCTAATTTTTAGAATAAAATTAAAATTTCGTAAAGCAAAGTGCATATTACCATAAATTTTTATGAGTTATTATTATTCTCTACCATATAAGCTTTCAAATAAAAAAATCTAGACTCTTAACATAAGTAATAACCTGGATATACATTTTTAAAGTTGACCATGAGTATTAAAAACGACTATGATTAGTCACGTAATAGACCCTTTTTTTCTATTGTTGCTGTGCTTGTTCTGTTTTTTGCCTAATAGAGATAAAGGAGCAGGAAGGGGTTTTTCACTCCTCATGATCATAAACTTTTGTGCCCGATAAATGGCAATAGGCTTGCCACCTATTACATGGGACTTGACATAGTTGGCGAAACGTGGGTGCTAGTTCACCTCTGCCTACTCGTTCGGGGATATAGGCGTGATTTATGTATCAATGTATCTTTCCCGCGACTGAGATGTGTCCACGTCCCGGGCTCCGGGTTTACTCCCGCTGTGCAGGCAGTAAAGTGACATTTTATGAGCATACATACATACATACATAAGTCACGCCTATATCCCCAAGCCCAGCGACAACAATAGAAAAGTTTTTAATAATCATAGTCAACTTTAAAAATGTGATTCGAGGTTGTTATTTAAGTTAAGAGTCTAGATTTTTTTTATTTGAAAGCTAATATGATAGAGAATAATAATAACTCATAAAATTTTGTGGAAATATCTTAATACGTTAATAAAAAATTGCAATAATTTTTACAATTTTTTTTTCCTTGTTAATTTATGATCTAGTTTTACCCTTTTGCGGGATTGCACTTTATCGAAGGACACACTGTATAGTATTTGTATTAGTATGTGCATTAGTCGAAATGCTAACATGCCGCATTAAGGGCGCTTTAATTTCGTTCCATTTCAAGTGTGTCGTAACTAACGCTTTTTAGTCGTAGGACGAATGTCGTTTCTAGAATTCCTATCGGGTCCTGACAGCAATTTGTTGCTTCACGGCATCCTGTCGCTTGCAGATAAGTTGCCGATAGTTTGTTTTGGGTGTTGTAATACTTGTAATTATAGCTTCTATGTGGACCTAAATGTGTCCCTAAATAAATATAATTATTATTTACCCCCTTTTATCTCCCTTCTACCTAATTGTGATAGTAAATAAAAAATAAAAACAACAAGTTGTGTTTGGACAGTAAATTTATAAATTTAATTTAAAATAACAATTGGTTACTTATTATAGACACCATTAGGTACTAGTTATATGCCTTGAGAATGAAAGGACACAAGTAGTATAATGAGGTTTAATTTAATTACATTAGCAGACTATTAACTAAACCAAGATCAAGGGGTTCGGTTGGAGTTTGTTCTGGTCGATAACGAGTGGGACATTAGTTGGGGTATTTAAAACTCTATTACTAGCTTAAGCTGGATGTATCTCCGAGCCGGCAGCCGCCTCCGTTGATTAGTAAGGTACATGACTTGAGTGTGTAGAGGAGCGTAGTAGAAGTGTAGTAGGGAGTAGTAATTTCTCAGCCAGCTACCAGCTCTTTATTAACCACAGGAATGATGTGCCTCCGCTATGTCCACAATCAACCAGACAGCCTTGGACCTCTTTGCACCGACAGCTATGTCGAGTCAGGAGTTTCTTAACCCGTATCAAAGGACCCTGAAGTAGTGCAATATAAAACGTCTCAATAAATGCAATACACATCCTAATCACAAACCTAAAATTGACATGAACATGAATTCCAACATGTTTTGCTAAATTACGAACGCTATTACGTTAGAGCAGGTAGCAAATACTTAATAAACTAAAAAGAAATGATATTAATAATCAATTTTAGATCAAATAATATCGATAATTGCCAAAAACTTTACTTTACCTTTACTCGACTTACCTTAGACATCAAATAGTATTTAAAGACTGTATTAATGTATAACACTGCTGTAATAACCTATAGTATAAAGAAAATATTAATATTTTACCCAACTATATAATATCTATCCGTCAATGTAATTATGCCTCAACAAACTTTGACGATATTGGTAGTTCGGGTCTGGTGTATTTTATATTATCTACCCCTTGCTTCAGGTAAGCATGCTTTCCGAAACACGCCGAAACCCTGGCGTAATAAGATTTTAGAATAATAGATATTATTTTGTTTTTTGTTTTTAATAATATATTTTGTACTGCATTATATTAAGCCTTTAAAATAAAACTTGATCATAAATATAATGAATATTAGAACCGAATAATATTTAGAACCAAACTGATAACTAGTTTACAGTTCATAGCTCTCAGAAAATAGGAATGTTGTAATTCAACTGTGAGTACCTGCTAATGTAGTCTGGGCTTCAAATGCTATATCAATTACAAGACTTTCCAATGCCTAATCAGTATAAGAACCTAACTAGCTACATGAATTTTGTTTGCTTCAAACTGCAAGTCAAACAAGGCTTGGATTAGTTCATTTTCCGATGCAATATCAATGTATGTTTGACGGCCGCCTTGGTCGAATGCTCAGATTGCTGGGTATTGGCCAAGAGGTCCCGGGTTCAAATCCTGGTAGGAGCAAACTTTGTGATGACTACAAATGTTTGTTTCCGAGCCATGGTTGTGTAGTATATTTTTAACATTTATATACATAATTATATAAAAAATATGTCCGTCATCTAGTATTCATAACTCAAGTGCTTACGCTACTTACTTTGGGCTAAATGATAGGTGTGAGTGTAAAAATATTTATTATTATTATTATGTGTATTGTGCATACATTCATATTGCTAAACATTATTTCTATTCATATTGCATAATATTATTCTAAAAATATGTCCAGTTGTGGGAGTCGATTATTCTTCAAACTCGTTTGTTATAATTATTATCTTTGTTTTTGATAGGGTAATTCGTTTAGAACAGGCTGATCTGAAGGGGACAGTACAGAATCCATGCTAGAGGAGCTGTGGGCCGTCACTCCTGCCACTTTATGTAAGAAACATAATTATAATTTATAAGTAGAAGTTCAAAGTTACTTCTCGGAAGATTCGAGGGTTAGTTGTTTAATTGTTTCTAGAGCTTCGCCAGTAAGTTAAAATCTTTTGACGTTATCGCAACATTGTTTTAAGGTTTGAAAGACTAATGACGTTTTCGCAAACTTATTTCATTAGACACTTCGTCATTTTGTTATAAATTTGTTGGCTGAATGTTATGTCTTAATAAATTGTATAGGTATTTTAAGGAAGTGTTATTCAAGTCTGGAACTCGGGAACAATGAAACCGGGTCATACAATCATCAATTAACAATTTCCATACATTTTGCTTTACTGACCGCACACCATGGTATTTATTTAACTATGCTAGCATTGGTAGTATTCAGGTTGTCAGTCATTTCTGTTTTAATACTGTGTTGTAATATTATTATGTTGAGATGGATGTGCGGAGTGACAAAATGGACATGATAAGGAATGAGTACGTAAGAGGGAGTCTGAGAGTGGCGCCAGTAACAGAGAAGATGAAGGGGAGCCGTTTAGCTTGGTACGTTGGACGTGATGCCACCAATGAGAGTAAGAATGTTATGTAAATGAATGTTGATGGATGTCGAAGTAGAGGATATTTTATAATATATTATGTACATAAAATTGCCAAGCCAATTTCATTACACCCAATATAAAAATTAAAGCTCATTAAGCGTTGGGGTGTGCAAACTTGTCTACTTACCGTTGATGTAAGTTAAGTACTTTTGGTTTGAGCTTCGCACCTAATTTCTTGAGCTCAAGTCGCTTTTATTATGACAGTAAGTAAATGATCTGCATTATTTTTTATTATATCAAGACTTTCAGCTTTAAGAGATAAAAGTTACGATTGGGAAGCCTAAGGAACATCCTAACTGACATGACATTATCCATGCTCCCTGGTAGGGAATCTTATTAGAAAATGCTAGCGACAGTAATGCAGAATAACTCTGTCAACAAAGTCAAGTTAAAAAAAACATTTTAAATAAATAAAAATGGGTCATTCTGTAACGGGATTTTAAAAACTGCAGTCCTCGAGAAGATAAATAAAGAGATGCATTGCTTAATTGGCGATTTCCTTCTTATTACCAGTAAAGATGAATTAACAACTAAGTTAGCTCCCATGTGGCGAGCCTATTGCCATTTATCGGACACAGGAAATCGCAGTATATATACAGCCTTGAGGGGCCGTCGCATCGGGGTCGTAATCATCATATTTTATTGATTGGACATTTATGTGCGGAAGTTTTACGGAAAATGTTAGAATGGAATTTCTAACATTTTCCGTAACTTATTTACTTATTAATAACAAACAAAATTACAAAGTGCAAGTTGTCAAATTACTTTATGTAGGCGTATTAAATGGTAAAAATATTAATTAAAAAATTAAAGTGACTTCAAAAAAAACCTTAAACAAAAACTCTACTTAAAAACACTAAACAGAGAAAAATATATTTTTTAAAAACACAGGTACGAATTAAGAAACTCCTCCTTTTTGTGAAGTCGCTTAAAAATGATATGCTTAACACAGATATTAATTTTAGATTTAATCGACAACAATAAAAACTAAAGAAGTTGAAACGACAAAACTAATAGTTTATATTGCAAGCAAGGGACTATATCTCGCAGCTTTCACAAGGCAAATATTACACATGTCTGTGTAATATTTGCCTTGTGAATCTCTCTGTGAACATTTCCGAGTACTTCTTCAAAGATTTGTGAATTATAAATGCCGTTTACGTTAGGTCTAAAAAGTTTGGCGGAGGAGTAAAAGCGACGACCGCTTAGGCAGACTGAGTTCAACTCTGGTCCTGAATTTCTGATGGAACCAAACAAATGTCTACGGATCTGCCTATTGTGTGATGTTTTAAAAATATTTGGACGTCTGACGTCCGTACACAGAGACGTCGGTTAAAGGTTTCCGCATACGTAACCGGTAAATTATCCGGACGAGACGTGCACGGGGTTTTTTGTAAGAGCTCTTACAAAAAGCAACGTGCCCGTCCCGTCCGTGTCTCCGTGGCATATTATGTCACGGAGACACGGGGCTGGATAGGCACCTTCCCCGTCCCGTCCGGCGAATTACAAAAAAATGTTCATTTAAATCTAGACCGTCTATCTACATATTATAAATCTAGACTATTGCACCGTCCCGGGCTGGTCAACGATACAAGTAAACTCGCGAAGTACCATTGAGGTATGCTAATTGGAAATTAGGAACGATGACTGACGAGAGAGCTAGCAAAAGTAATGAGCAGAGCTTGACATAGCAACATATTAAAGATTTTCCATAATTTTCGAAATTAAAAACTTCATTTTGCCTATTGTACCTACCAATAAACAAAATATATTAAGGACAAGTTTCATTCCGATTTTTTTCTGAACCTAAGCATCCATTTTTTAATATCGAAAGATAACGTATAATATCATAATTAAGGTATAATATATTGACGTGGTGAATACCGCGATACAGCTTTTCTATTTGCCTATCTGAAATTCTTGTAAAAAAATAGTCATTTAAAACAACCATAACCAAAAAAGAACTAAGAACACGATTTCTCATGAGTCACAAAATTATTTACAGTCATTTTTCAAATTTCCCTGAACAAAATTTGAAATAAAATGAAAAATTTTATGATCTTAGTTTCATTTAATATGCTAGGTTATTTAGGGAAAAATGATGCTTATGAGTAGCCCTTAACAACTTCTTCATTTAAGAAGTTGAAAAACACGTACCTAATCTTTTAGTTAGAAGTAATAAAGATTCTTGATATGTGCACATAAATTGAGTATTAAACCCAACTATACAATATTATATGCTTTCATATTCGATTTTAAAATGAATGTACCATAATAAGAAATAATATACAGGGCGTCCCACGGCCATGCCACACGGAGGGAAAGTATATTAAATATTGAACGTAGGATATTTTACTAAAAGAAGACATCGTTTTATTTTTAATAATAAGCAGAACTGCATTCACAGATTTTTTAAAAATCGCCTACCTCAACCGGGAATCGAACCGGCCAAATGTGATAGAAAAATTACTTGTATTTTATAATAGCGTTTGAAAGGGCTACTCATAAGCACAATTTTTTCCTAATAACCTAGCATATTAAATGAAACTAAGATCATAAAATTTTTCATTTTATTTCAAATTTTGTTCAGGGAAATTTCCTCTGACTTGGCCATGCTTCCAACAATTAACATTATCATTTCAAAGACCTACCCACTTGAGATACGATTAATTTTTTTTTCATGAATTATTTTAGCATTTGATAAATTAATTTTTTTTAAATAAAATGAAAAATTTTATGATCTTAGTTTCATTTAATATGCTAGGTTATTTAGGAAAAAATAATGCTTATGAGTCTTTCAAACGCTATTATAAAATACATGTAATTTTTCTATCACATTTGGCGGGTTCGATTCCCGGTTGAGGTAGACGATTTTAAAAAAAATCTGTGAATGCAGTTCTACTTATTATTAAAAATAAAACGATGTCTTCTTTTAGTTCAATATTTAATATACTTTCTCTCCGTGTGGCATGGCCGTGGGACGCCCTGTATATACTACGTGGACAGTTGAGAACAAAATCAAAAGATTAAATTGTTCTTGAAGTCACTTTCTATTATTCGTGAAAGAAGTAAATTTTGCGTTGTACAATATTTATTGCTTAGTGTGCAGTGAACCTCGTAAATGTTATAAGCTTGGAATAACTCCATTCAGACCACTCGGAAAAAACTTAATAACTTCTTTTGATTTCGAGGGAACATTGTCAAAATGAGAAACAGTTTTACTAATGGAACAAAATATGTCTACGCGAGTTGTTTTTAATTGCTCTAAATAATCTTGGCAGCAGATAAAAAAGATTTTCGGCGAATGAAAAGTAATGACGATTTGTAACGAAATCAAAGGTGAGGACCTTTGATTTCGTTTCGACTCATTTCGACTTGCTTATTTACGGTCACATACTTACTCCAGTCCCCTTTAGTTATTAGCTCATCGGAGTGTGAAAGACAAATATTAAGAAATAAAAATTACGATGTTCGGTCGGTCACCCCTCCCATTTCTGTCGCGTCATATAATATAATGGCAACTAAGGGCTGACGCACAGTACAGTGGATGCCTACTCCTCGGCGATACACGCGCGACTGCGTTGGAGGTTATTAACGACTGCAGATGCAGCCGGGACCGATAACTTAACATGCCTTCTGAAGCACGGAGGAGCTCGAGATAAAAAAAATATCTTATTTACACGATATCAAAGACGATATACATTGGCTATGAAAAATGCTCAAGGCTGCGTTACGCCATATTATGTGCGCTGGCCCTTAGGCTTATGAATAGAACGGAGTCTAAAACAGCTTCCCCTGGGATATACCGGCTAGTAATGCTAAGAGTGACTGCAAATAGATTGCAGCTTAATCTAGAATTGCACGCAACGCAAGACTTATAGCGAAAGCAGAGAGGTATACAATATTGGCTTCCGTATGGTCCAATGCGTTGTCAAGAGGATTCGGATTGCCTTGCTCTTTAAAGTGAGTGAGCACCATAGATATGAGAGCACTGTCCCTTAACGGATTAAGTTATATTATTATAGATAGATGCGGGCAGTGCAGGAATGATAAGCTTGAAGAGCGAGGCCTATGCCCACCAGTTGGTGTCTAGTGGCTGAAATTATGACAATACATATATACATACATAAATCACGCCTATAGCCCCGAAGGGGTAGGCAGAGGTGAACTAGCACCCACGTTTCGCCAATTATGTTAGGTCCCATGTAATACGTTGCGAGCCTATTGCCATTTATCGGGCACAAAAGTCGCAGTATATTGCTATTGCTAGGTGGTATCAGAGGAACGCTGCTGCCCATTCCTCATAAATTATTTATCCTTAGTCACCTTGTACGACACCCACGGGAGAGATTTGGGGTGGTGACAATTGTATTCTACTCTGCCGTCACCACACGGCATTATGACAATGCCACCTATAAATACTTTGTTTGTTTCAAATACTTTAATGGAGTGTTGCAATTGTAAAAATAAAAGCAGTCAAATACCTAATTATACAAACACAGTGTTTAAATTCTTTTGGTAGCGTTGCTGTTTAATTAAGCAAACGTAACATGCCTTGTTCGTCTCAATTTTATTATGAACACAAATAGCATTTTGTTTTGCACGACCTATCAATACGAAAAATGGTTCTAATTCTATAAACGGAACAGTAATAGACAACATGACATGTTTATTTATTATTGAGGTTTCCCGATCTCGCCTACAAAAAAATAATAGGCCTTTTGCTCGTCGGGACACTGTTGTACATTGACCTGTGATAAAGCGAAACTATGTTATAAAAATATGCGGGTATTATTACATTCTACATAACAGATAACTCATCTTGGGATGTTGTTGATCTGTACATTGAACTCTTCAGTTCTTCTTCTTCTCCCTGCCCTATTCCCAGTCTATCTGGGGTCGGCGCAGTATGTTTCCTCTTCCATTCATATCGGCCAGATGTCATCAATCCATCCACTGCCTTTTGATTCATAACATCCATCACACCGTAAAGGTGCTAGTGATGATTGAATGTATAGAAAAGAGATGGAACGGACCATGTCGAGAGACCGGAGATGAACGGAGAGAGTGATTGGAATGACAACATTCCATTCCATACTGCTCAAGGTTTAGATTTACAGCCGGCCGCCTGCCTGGCACCAACTGCCTTGAACCCTCTTTGGGTAGGTTATGCTATATTCACATACTACCTTTAGGATACCCACATTTAAAGCAAATAAATGATTTGATTTGATTTGATTGGTGGTTTGCCCTCCACCATTCGGGTGCCCCAAGGTTTATTGGTCTACACCGGGCAATCTCCCTTAGTCGACTTTTACGACACCCATGGCATGAGTTGGGGCTGGCCTATTCTGTTTTGTTCGCTCCCAGGCAAATAGAAGACAAATAGGTGAATGACCTACATACACATAGCTACATAAATCGCGGCAATATCCCCGAAGGGGTAGGCAGAGGTGAATCAACACCCAACGTTTCGCCAATTAGGTTAGGTTTCATGTTATAGGTGGCGAGCCTATTGCCTTTTATCGGGCACAGGAAATCGCGGTGCATTGCTACATGGTCTAAGAGGAACGCTGCTGCCCATTACTCATTGCTTTTTTAACCCCTAGTCGCCTTATACGACACCGCGGGAGAGATGGGGTGATGACAATAAATTGTATTATGCTCCCACGTGAATGACCTACAATTCTTTATTCGTATTAGACATGTGCGTTAAGTACAAGGACACAGAAGCACCGATCTAGTTAAGTAAGTGAACTAAAAATACGCATTTAGCACGCGTAGCTAGATAGGCTTTTAGCTATCCTGACACACTGGTAGGTACTTTAGCGATCTCAGAACGTCAACTCTGTCATCCATTCGTGCTTACTCTGAACCATTTAGGTACATACTACCGGATAAAAAAGTCTTTCTATTTGTGTTACGCAAAACTTTAATCTACTTGCGCTATACGACTTTTTACAAGTTCAACTGTGAGGGAAATGCGAACAAGATGGACATAACAGTGTCCAAGAAAGCAACCCAATAATTAATGAGACTTTGCGACTTAAACTATACTATAGTCCGACAACTTCGTGCGCAACCTTCCTGCGGTATGAGGGGTGGTGGCGGGGACGGGGCGCTTTGGATGTTGGCGGGGGTGGGTGATGCGGGGAGGAGGGAAAACTCGCTCCTCTCCTCCTCGCCCGCCCCCGCTACCATCTTCTGTGCCTCGTCCCCGCCACCTTCTCGTACCGCAGGAGGGTCGCTCACGAGCTTGTCGGACTATAACCTTACCTAAACCCTGGGTCTTGGCTGAGAGTGTCACCTACGCAAAATGTCATCGTGACAATTTTGTCACTGTCGCCATAATGCAACTTTCGCAAAACGACATTTTGGTACAATGTCACTTTCGCAAACGCCACTCCAGCATATTTTTTTCATCTATCATATCGATAATTGGTTGTTTGTTATTTTTATGCAGATTTTTATGTTTTCTTTATTGAATACCTACCGGATTCTGCAGCGATAGTATATTGATCCTAAGAAAAAAAATACTGCCAATACCCTGCTATCTATTGTGGACTATTCGTCGCCTATGTTTGGTTCGAGACACAACGAACGAACGAAATTATTTTTCCTAATCGTCAACAGTGTTTATGACGTAATGTTACCAAACGGGTAGGACCCTGCCAGTAGACCCTTAAAGAAAAAGTAATAAAGTAAGTCAGACGGAAAGTACTCGAAACCTAGCCAACATTGATTGCCTAGATACAAATAGAAGCTAAAGGAGTTTGTATGGATAACGCAGTCGCAGACTAAGTTATGAATAAATACATACATACTTAATATTAATGTGAGGAGCTCGCTAGCGCAGTTGCATAGCGCGCTTGCTCTGGGATTGCGTAAACTAAGCAATGTTCGCTAAGGTCAGTCATTGGATGGGGGACCAATAATTCTTCCGTGCTTCCGTGCACGCTAAGCCGCTGGTCCCAGCTGCATCTGTTGTCGGTATTACCCACCGACCAGCACTTGGTCAACGTGGTGGGCTTGTAGCCCGTTCTCCATATATTATTGCATCCATAGGAAGGTCTGTGCCTCAGCACTGAGCATAACATTAATGGGCTGGTAAAGATGATGATACATAACGTATACTTAATTAAATCGATATAGTTTAGTTGAAAGCCTTGTAGGATAATGATATAAATAATATTTAAAATCAATGTGTAGTGACCTCAAAATTTTATACCAAAAGTGTATAAGTATGACCTCAAATATATAATTGTTTATATATAGAGAGAGAAGACAGGTAATGCATTGCATTTACCAGCTATGTTACTGCCCATGTAAGGGGCAAGTCCAATCGGGCCCGTTAATCAGTATTAATGGGCGATTATCTATGTCATTGTTGTGTGGTGACGGCAGAGTAGAATACAATTGTCATTGTCGCCACCTCAAACCTCTCCCGTGGGTGTCGTACAAGGCGACTAAGGATAAATCAGTGACGAGGAATCTTTTATAGCTCCTAGCTAGCTATAAATGGCAATAGGCTCGCCACCCATTACATATGAACCTGACATAGTTGGCGAAACGTGGGTGCTAGTTTACCTCTGCCTACCCCATCGGGGATATAGGCGTGATTTATGTATGTTTGTATGAAATCTGCTGCCCAACCCTTTTCGATTTTATGACACCCGTGGAGGAAATATGGGGTGGTGACAATTGTAATCTGTCTTAAATTTTCACGAGCACTACACATTTGAAATAAAACAACTTTTACGGATAAGACTCGCGTATAATTTGGTGTTTGGCATATTAATTATTTAACCCGACGTTTCGATCACTTTACCGCGACCACGGCCACTGTATATTAATTATTTAACCCGACGTTTGCATATGCATATTAATTATTTAACCTGACGTTTCGATCACTTTACCGTGACCACGGCCACTGTAAAGTGATCGAAACGTCGGGTTAAATAATTAATATGCCAAACACCAAATTATACGCGAGTCTTATCCGTAAAAGTTGTTTTATTTCAAATTGTAATCTGTTTAGATCTCACCATACTAACTGTGGTAAGTATGTAAAGTATCATCATAATCATCATTAGCTCTTTAATATCCCCAACGCTGGGCACAGGCCTTCCCTATGCATGGAATAAAATAGGTAAAATTAAAGTATGGCTAAATGCAGTTAACATACATACATACGTCACGCCTTTCTCCCACAGGGGTAGGCAGAGATCACTTCTTTCCACTTGCCATGATCCTTACATACTTCTTTCGCTAAATCCAATCTCACCAATCTCTTCATGCATTCCCGTCGGTTTCGGGTTAACATCATACAAAATAAAAACAAAAGTTAAAAGAACAACTATTTAACATCTGACTAATTGTGTTTGAGTATAATTTCGAAACTAAAAATATACTTCTGATTAACGCAAACAATCTTGCACCAGTGCAAATAGCGATTAATGTGCATGTTTTATTAGTGAGGTGTTTTATTACCACGCTATTTAAGCATTGTAAACATGGATCCATAAGTTGATTCCCATACTTCACACTGGCTCTATTTACAGAGAAAAATGAAATTTAATTCCATGTTTGCTAAACAAACGAGCTACAGACGTGAAACACGGAGAGGGTACAGTTACCAACACGTCAAACAGTGCCTGGAATGATTATGCACCTTTAGTGCAATACCTTAAGGTTGAAATGCCTTTGGATAATTTTTGACTATGCAGGCATGTTTTGTAGATTATGCATGCATTCCTGACTGAATATTAAGAAAATGCAACGTTTTGTTTTTAATTACTACTTACTCGCCTGTTGAAGCCAGTGATTTTTTTTGGTTTTAAGAGTTATTCCACAGCGATCTTAGCTTAGCCTAAGTAGGTACTGTCTCAGGGATGTAAAGCAACTTAACACCCGTATTCACAAACAATATTTGTATAAGTAAAGAAGCAACACTGTGCGAAGTAAGACATTTCTCAATACGTTCTGTCACTCAAGTATTGTCTATGAATGGGTTTCTGGAACCCTGTGCGTTAACCCACCTCTTAGTAATGTTTATGAATACGGGTGTACATCTGTCTGATGAACATGATACTTAACCCCAATATAAATATGATTATTTATAATAATATTATAATATGTGCAAAACAAAGGCGCTTAACCTTTTGAGAAGGTTAACTGCTGCACTCAGAGACGTCAATTAACTTTAATGAAGACTTAATGCCAAGAAATTTGATTAAAATCTAGACCATAGATAGACCCGACAAGAATTGTGACTGGTGTTGTACTGTCAGTACTCATTAACGTTAATTGACGACTCTGAGTGCGGCAGTTAGAGTTTTCGTTTGTTTAATCGGTTTGTTTTATATTACAGACCACGTGTACGTAATTAGTTTTTTACTGTTTTTACATAACATAGGTAATGTACATACATACATAAATCACGCCTATATCCCCTAAGGGGTAGGCAGAGGTGAATTATACACACCCACTTATCGCCAATTTAGCTAGGTCCCATGTAATAGGTGGCAAGCCTATTGCCATCTATCGGGCACATCAATCGCAGTATCTTGCTAGATGGTACAAGAGGAATGCTGCTGCCCATTACTCATTGCTGTATTTACTCTAAGTCGCCTTGTACGACACCCACGGGAGAGATGGGGGTGGTGACAATTGTATTCTACTCTGCCGTCACCACACGGATATAGGTAATGTCTATTTATTATTTAAACTTTACTCTAATTTAAAGATATAATTTTCAAGGATACGAAATTGAACTAATTAGTTCTGAAGGACTTTTAACAATAATATTACAAACTTATACGGGTTCATCTACCAAAATAATGTTGATGAAACTTCAAGATTAAAACTATTCAAAGTATTTTGCTAGATATTGGACCGATGTGAATTAGGTTGGCAAATTAATGAGTTAAATACGACTAGTACTTCATCTCCCCTTTTAGTGCAAACTCTTCCTGGAATTTCAAGAGTACTGTTTGCTCATTGATTTTCTGAAATAGGGAGGAACTTATATATCTGTTTTTGGTGTTTATGTAACTCATTGCATATGTAAAGTACGCAGGAAAAGAATTCCAATTTTTAGAAATGTGATTTATTAATGTGACGGTAGAGTGGAATACAATTGTCACCACCCCAAGTCTCACCCGTGGGTGTCGTACAAAGCGAATAAGGATAAATCAGTGATGAGGAATGGGCAGCAGCGTTTCCTCTTATACCACCTAGCAATGTACTGCGACTTTTGTGCCCGATAAATGGCAATAGGCTCGCCACCTATTACATTGGACCTGCCATAGTTGGCGAAACGTGGGTGCTAGTTCACCTCTGCCTACCCCTTTGGGGATATAGGCGTGATTTATGTATGTATGATTTATTAATTTTGACCATATTAGTCGTGTAGTGACGGAGGCCGAGAAGAGTAGGTACTATTGTCGCTACACCTGAGTCTGTCGTAGGTTTCGTAATATGTACAAAGGCGGTACTGTGATTAAAGTTCTCGGTGAACGGCTATAGACTCGTCTCCTGTTACATGGGACCTGGATTGAGTAGGCGAAACGAGGGTGTTGAAAAGGGCATGACTACTATGTATGTAAATTTTGACGAAACTGAAATTAAAAACTGCCTTTGTTTGAGAAGTGGTCAAGTAAGGTAGGTAAGGTAAATGATTTTACTAACTCTGTAGGCATTTTTCATTAAAATTAAAGTACCTAAGTACTTTGTATAGGTATGGTATATGTATAGGTGACACTTTCTTGCCTTATAATAACCCCAACTATGTTCACGAGTTTTAAGTCACTTTTAGTCACTGATGTAAATATGTTTCATAGACTGGCTTAAGTACGAGTAATCGTGAAGAAGCATAAAGTACGTAGCCTGCGTCGTTACATTCGCTCTTAAAAGTATACTTTCCTTAGCAAACGACAGGATGCTTAGTAGGAGTGATTGTGGTAGTTCTAAAGGCGTGGAAAACTAAAGCGTATGTGTTAAGCTCACTAGATGATGGACACACTTGCCTAATAATATAAATATTACACAACCTAAATATATAAATAACCATGACTTGAAAAATATTAGAACCTGGTCGATAGCCAATCACTTTTGACTATTTGAGCTAATTTATATTATTATTGAAAAAAAAATTTAAGCTTTTGAACCATAAATTAATTAAGTTATTAAATATGTTTTTAGAAAGAACAAGTAACCAGATTTTTTCAGGAAAAATTTTAATATTTTTTTTAATGTGCCATTTCTTCTATAAGCAATCTGGGGCAGTCACGAATTTTCCAACATGTATTTACAATGTTTGCCTTACCATGCAAACAAAATGCGATAAAGCTAGAAGTTTCACTTTTTAATAGGAAAATTCCTGGTTTCAACTATGAAAATCTGCGGGCCCCGATAGCTTTTGTCGCATTCCCGACAAGAGCAAAGTTTTCAGCAAATATCACACAGTATTTAAAAATTCTCACTGTATTGTTTATATAAAAAATTGGAATGGTCTATTAAGATTGACATAAAAATATATGAAGTAATATAGAAATATTTATTGTAAATCACGAATGTTACATGTTAGAAATACATAATATTAAATTATATTAATACAACAAATGTAATTTTTATGGTACAAAACTATAAAGCATTTACTTAAAAACAATCATTTTGAACCAAAAATGGCTTTATTTTATTTAAAATGTAAATGAAAATTCATTTACAAGTAATAGTCTAGCCGTGATCCAGTAAATTTAATAAATGTTAGTTTATTGTACACATAAATAAACTTAAAAACTATTTTAAAATAGAGAAAACGATTCCACCTAAAATTTTGTTTAATTCTAGAAAAAAATTAACATTAATTTTAAAAACCTAATTTCAATGCAAATACATATATATAAAGAAATTGCATAAAAATATAAATTTCTTCACATTATTATTTTATGTATTTCATAATAATTAATATACTAATGGTTAATGACAATTAGTAGGTATATAAAGTTACTGGACCTCAACTAGGCACTTGTAGTAGAAATTTAATGAACATTTTAAACTTAATAAATATTGGAAGTTACTAAGAAAATTACGAAAAAATTGTCCATTGTCTTGTTTTGTAATTTTCGCTATCTTTTTTGTTGGCTTCCACATGTTCTCAGATTGGCAATAATAGTAAGGTTATACTGCGCGGAATTCCGAAACGGGCACGTGGCATCTAGTACACGGGGAACTTTAACCGAATTATTAGGTAGGGCCATCTCCGAGTTGTTGTTGAGCGGTGTGGTGAAGACTGCGAGTGCCCTACCCTGGTGCTTAGTGCGGATGGCCGGCTTGACGGCGGCAGCTACGGGCACCACGAAGTCGGCAGAAGCGATCGATAGGGGCGGGCGCGGCGCTGCAGTCGGCTCGGCCGCTAGCCGCCGTCGACTCCGCGCGACGAGAACGCGACGCACGATATTCCGGCACCGGCCCGCGCCGCGAGAGCACGCGACGATGCGCGGCGACCGCGCCGCGCGTGACACGCGCCACAACAAAGATCACGATAACTTAAAGTCGTCACTTAAAAAAGGGAACAAGTCCAAAAAGCACAGGGTGGTCTTCGACGAGACTGCCAACGAGTTTTTCGAGGCCGACTATATTATTGTGGTCCGAGATGAATGTGGTTTTTCTGATGAGGGCGAGAACGAGGAGTGCTCAGGGTGCGGAGCGTGCGAGCGGTACCAGGAGCCGGAGCCGGGGGCCCTGAGTCCCCCCGAGGGGTACAAAGACATGGGGCTGTTCAACCGGGATGGGACCCTGCGGGAGCAAGCGTGGTGGGAAGCCGGCGACGTGGTGTTGGTTGGGGAGCGCTCTGGCACCGTGTTTACACCGCAACACCTGCAACTGCTCCGTCGGCTGCAGAGGGAGAGGATGCTCCGGTCCACCATCTGTGCAGACTGCGACGCACACGCTGCTCTCCACCAACCACTCGGTGAGTCACCTCTGTCCTTGGCAAGGACGAACACACCGGGTGCCCTTGCCTAGCTTCTGTCTCATGTTACTAGTCCTACCAGCCTGCGTTGTTCACCAGTAAACCGAGGCATGCGGCAACCGTAACGCCGGCATGACCGATAAACTTCGCAGAGAAACCTTATGGTGTCCTACGTAGTTTACGCTCGATTATTCACAGTCCACGTCTTCTTAGTCATTACGAATGCGTACATGTATTATCTTATTTAGAAAAAAAAGTTTCCTTTGTATGCGTCGCGAATTTTTTGTTTGTTGCTCGGCGAATGCTTGGTATGATTACGCGTAAACATTGTCAAGAATGTGTCACAATACTTTGATCGATCTATGTGGAAGCGGCTGAAGCGAAAAAGACAATATCTACGCCTGTAATAACAACGAACCGTTCATCTGACACTGCACAACACCATTTGGGATCTTTATTAGAATAGGTGACGTAAGAGGTTTCATGTTTCAAAACAGCCCGGTGTCTATTGTGCTCGTCTAAAGAGAGAGCACTTGATGGCGATATTCTTTTGAAAAGTTTCACGGTTCAGCAAATTCTGCTCAAAAACTGGTTGCGGGAACTGCAAGCCGTAACCGCTTGGTAAAAACAACTTTGTTGACACGTCACACTTGTATAAACTTAACATGCCGTTATCTACATGTTCCATGGAAGACACCTTTATTTTCCTTTCATATACTAATACGATTGTTTAATTATCGTAATTATTATACAACATTGGTCTGATAGTAAAACACTACAAAATTTATGCGAAACCACATAAATCATTGCTAACTATCGTTTTTAAACAACACGGTCATTTTGTAATTCGTCTTCGGAAGATTACGCAAACAAAGTCACCGGCCAAGCACACCAAAGAGATGTAATTTTTCTTTGAATTAAGAATTGAGAAATGTTCTTCGAAATAAATACGTAGGTACGTACCTATATCAGTTATTTAAAATCACCTCTATTTTAAAATACTTAATTAACATACACGATAAATACTATCGAAGTCGTAAAGGTTTCGACAATAAAGATCGTATATTAATTATAATAAAGCAGCCTTCGTTAAGATATCTCTTTTCCTTAAATGTTTTAATGAAATAAAATGCCACCGTTAGCATAATAATTAAAATTTTCTCCACTAAGATAAAGTTTTAAAAGTAGAATTCAAAAAACTATTGCTGGACCTCTCGCGGCGCCGCGGTCGCGATCCGTGAAAACTTTCGAACGAGAAAAAGTTTGAGGTCATTTTTTAAAACACAAAAAAAAACGAATCGTACAAATGAGACTTTATTGAATCGAACGGGATCAAGCAGGCAATTGAACAAATAAATGCGTCCTAATTCGGTATGCCCGTCACACAATAATTTCTACCTCAGTGTGGCGGCACATCTGTCGAAATTACGACGCCTCACTACGGCCGCTGAAATTTCGGTCGCATCGTGTTCCGATTAGCATGACACAACAAAACAAATGCGACAGATAAAACCGAATGCGTCGAACGCGCGTCTTGTACATCTTTGCACATTCTCGCGGAAACCGAACCCAGTTTACAGGTTGCGCATTACCCCTGGCAATATTAGCTAAATCTTAATAACACGATTGCGCGTGTGTTGGCCCGACTCGATAATTGTTGCAGTCTGAAAGAAATCGGAGTGTCCTGCACTGCTGTGCGTTGAGGCATTGCTTGTCAGTATTTTTTACGTACCTATATATAACGTGTTAAATCAAATTGACTCAGCTTAGATCCAGAGGTTGGTGTAGTGTCAATACAATCATTATCCCACCAGTTTTTTAAATATCCCTACTGATGTGGATATTAAAATACTGATGATAACACAAGAACATAGATTGGTATTGACGAATGTATGACGTATATATTACTTTTCATCAGCGCAGTCTGACAGGATTCCTTTCTTTCCATGACTCACTTCGAGGCCCGTAAAAGTCGACCAAAGGAGATTACCTGATGTAGCAATACTACATATAATACACTATGATGCACCCGAATGATGGCGGGCAAACCAACAATTACAACAGCATACCCAAAGGGGCGCTTGGCCTGCGATTGCGTAAATTATGCAGTGTCGCTAAGGCCGGTTATTGGATGGGTGACACCAAAATGTATTATCTCGAGTTCCTCCGTGCTTCGGAAGGCACGTTAAGCTGTTGGTCCTGGCTGTATCTGCAGTCGTTAATACCCACCAACTCGCACAGGGCCAGAGTGGTGGATTATGGCCCAATCTCCCTATATTCTTCCATCCATAGGGAAGGCCCGTGCCCCAGCAGTGGGGACATTAAAGGGCTGGTGATGATGATGATGATGACCCAAAGGGAGTGGTGACAGGTAGGCGGTCGGCATCAAATCCTAAGCAAAACGTTGACCAGTATGGATTGGAATATTGTCACCCCAATAACTCTCTAAACCGTACTTTCAATGTTATCCTTTCCAACAAACATGGAAACCATTTTTCTTTGACACACACGTTCTAATGTTTAACTTTGACGATTCACGAGTGTAGTGATACCTAAATGAACAAAATATCACTTGTCTATAAATTCAATTAAAACTAGCTCTTTTCGTATGTGACGGATGATATTATAAAATATGAATGAAATTTGAAAGGAAGAGTAAACGACCACACTACACTACACAGATAACGAGGGACATTCCCAAGGCGACGATGTTGACAAGATTACTACGACAGCAATGAATTTTGGTTTAGGGACTAATATTTGTCACAAAGTGCACATTAACAAGCTTAAACTACTATCAAGCAGATCCTATTAAAGTTGAACTTCCAACTTTTATTATCTCCTAAAACTGGTTTGAACGAATAACAAACACCTAAAATATATTCTGGCTAAACATGGGATCTTCGAAATCTTGTTTCAAATAAAACTACTTACTACATACTTTTCAAAGTAATCTTTTATTTTATTGGCTTATGTTGAGCGGGTGCGAGCGTAAATAAAAACTATTCAATAAAAATCCTCAGTTTTCTTACGTGTAACACTACCTTTAACTATTTTAGTTAGACATAGTATTTCTATCAGTAAAGTAAATTAAGGAAACATTGTAGTTGGAACTTGATTGCAAAGTCGAAGCAAACGGGCTGAAGTTTTCAGAAGCAATGTTTGAAAAGACTAGTCTTAGGACGGGTGACCGATGTGACAGCTGACAGTCGCGCAATGGGTCCCATCTTCTAATCATTCACTAATATTTTTCTATCCATGGAGATTTGTGGCCAGTGCTTTACGAAAAAACAAAAGTTAGGGAACACGATAGACAACCTAACAAATCTTTACTTCTAAAAATAACCATCTAACAAGAGATTTAAAAAAATTGAGAAATCCGTATGAATATGAAATAAGGAAACAATAACAAGTATCATATACGCGTAAAGTTCCACAATGTAAAATATAAAGCTCCTGATAAGAGGATTATAAAACACAACTGAATCGGAAAAGCAGTTTTAATCGAAGATAGATTTTCCTGCCCGCTTTCATTTAAGCCTTATTTTAATAATGGTAAAATAGCTACGGTGGAAAGTGTTGTAAATAGCACTAGGTGTTATTCGGTTTATCGGATTTAAGATAAAGCGAATAACACCAGTGCTATTTATAACTCTTTCCGCAATTTAACACCAGTGCTATTTACAAAATTTGTGTTTTATTCCAAAACGGCTATCAAGCTTGACTTACGTGAATTCAGATTCAAATTATATTTAAGTCGAGACATCCCTTTGTCTCTATATATTTTACAGATTCTACCTATAAATATGCGAAAAGGTGTAGCACTATAGGATAATAACTCTACCTATGCGTGGCAATGAGGTGTTTTGCGCGATCATAGCTTTAAATTTGGTTTTTAAAAAACCTATCGATTGTTGTCCGAGTGGCTTTTCAGAATAAACGCAAACAGAGATCAAAGAATTGATACTTAAATATTGTTCTAGAATAAAGGGTCCATGTAAATCTAATTTCAGAATACGGACCTCAAAGATCTGGTGATGACGATCCAATGGCCGGTCTTTGCGATCATTGTATAGTTAGTTCATAAACAATGGCCGGATGCAATTCAGCTACTCAAATACAAATGGATCAATAAACTTTATAAAACACGAAACAGCCAAATTGGATTTAGATTGGCACAATAATCACTGGACAATAATTCTTTCGCAAATCACGCCTTACCTAAACTTGCGGCCATTTGAAAAATGTACTCGTCCTTAACGTTTTCTTTGCACGCTAAGGGCATGGCGGACGAGATACTCGAGTTTTTTGAGAGTCACTTAAGCTGGCAGATATTGCTTCTTTTTAACAGAAGGGTATTGACTATTTCGCTTGATGAGTACGTGCAGCAAATACAGAGGGGTGATCTGGACAAATGTTTAAATTGTGGCTGCGGTGTGTCACCGTGGAGACTTATTTGTTTTTCAAAAATTCCACCGATGCAAACGATCTGCATTCAAATGTCAAACAAATGAATGTCACGAAAATAAAGTACTGTCAAGCAACCAGGCTGTAAGCAGATAATTTGCTTATTAAAAGCAAAAGTGTCACACGTACACAACACAAAACAAAAATGTATTGTAGCTTCTTGTTGCAAAAGCAAGTCTTAAATGTCGTTTGTTTAGAGTTCACAATTACGAAGCGTTTTGTATGGGTTGTGTATTTATGACGGGTTTTTCTATTTACGAATAGGTTTTCCTACAAGAAACAGAAATTTCAATTACAAGATCAAGATACGCCTTCTAGGTTATAGAAACATAGCATGAATCAACATTGATAGATCAACTGCCGTCTGTCGCACTCAGAGGCCTCAATTTACTTTAATGAGTATCTACTTACTGTCAAAACTTTTATTTAAATCTAGACCATAGACCCGGAAAGATTAGCGGCTAGTTTTGAACTTAAATTTTTTGACGTTAAGTACTCATTAACGTTAATTGACGTTTCTGAGAGCGCCAGTAAGCGCTTTAAATTGCGCAGGACATTACGTAGGCGGAAGCACCGCTGGACCCCACGGTATAAAGTTTTGCGTTTTGCGCCACTTCGGTGATATGAATAAGGCTTCGGTGTTGCAGACGTTAATTGCGCAACCGTGTCTCAGTTACGTATTATTTATCGTGGATTTTTGACACAGATCGTGTAACAATAACAGAAAAACCTGGACATAACATTAACAAATGAGTGAACGACCATTAGCTATTCTTTTGATTTAGTCACAACAACTGTGTCAAACAATACATTTATTAAAACACCTCTGATACGATTGTTATGTGTACTAAAGCAAAATATAGGCCCAGTTTGATTGTCAATTAATTGAGAGAGAGAGAGATAGAGATGTATGGTGGACATCATCCTCATCTTCCTGCCCTGTTCCCAGTTTATCTAGGGTCCATTCATATCGGTCAGACGTCATCAAGCCATATTCCGTTTTGGTTTCTCACCGGAAAGATGTTAATGATGAATGAATGTACAGGTGAATGACCTAATAGACGATATCGAGAGACCAATGAACGGAGATGACTACATTGCAATTCCGTTCAAGGTTGTGGCTTAGGTTTTACAGCCAGCTGCCTGCCTGACACTGACCCGGCACCCGGTACCCGCACGGTGGGTGAATCCATGGAAAGAGATTTGGTCTCATCTGTAAATGGTGGTTTGTCCTCCACCATACACCCCTGGGGTGGGTTAGGGATGGCTCATAAAGAGCTACGATGGACGTATTAGGAAAATATGGAAAAGGCAGCATTGTCGGTGAATCATTAAGAAATACGGGGAATACATTTTCATGTGTGTGGCATTATAAATACTAGGCCTAAGAAAAAGGATTAGCCCATTATTTTTAAACATGGACTAAAGTTGGCCATAGTTTAAAACTGATGCTGTCACTTTTATTTACTGAATAAAATACAGTTAGCATCAATTTCAAATCGTGATTAACTTTAGTCCATGTTTTATAATAAGGGCGTCTAAACTAAATGTGCGTAGTAATTCTCCTCCTCCTAAGTCGTGGATAAACAGGAGTGGTTTATGTATTCGTATGTTGATTGTTGACGTTACTAAATATTTGATGCGTCTAATAGCGAGCGGTGCCATACCACATGTGTAAATAAACGGAACAGAGAATAACCTTCATACAAGCGCGAGAATCGGTTGCTCTACTACAAGCACGCGGGGCATGTGTGCGTAACCACTGGCCTCTGTCACGCACGCGGCGAGACTGGAAAAAACCGGTTTATGACGCACACAGCCAGTTGCATAATGTCAGGGTTAGTGCGACGGCGTTCCTAGGAAGCTTTTACTCTGTTCGGTTTATGTACTCATGTGTCCATGCTGTGTGCCAATTTTGCCGTGACTCCGGATTATCCAGCTATTAAATACGATCAGTGTATCACAATCTAGTCTAATTGAAAATGATTCACGCAATGATTGGTTGTAATGTAGATATTGGTGAATCTGCTTTTCATATTTTAGCATAAATGTAAGCAGGTGTGCATATTCATTAGCGAGAATTGCAACAAGTGCATAGCCTTTTAAGCTGGATTGAGAGTGAAGCAGTAACATAGAATGTGCTATCCCCGAACAGGTGTCGTAAAAGTCGACCATGGGAGCTTGAGCGGCGTAAACCAATAATCACCTTGAGGCTTAATTGTAGAGGGAAAACAACCAACAACTCATACTGAGCAAAGTGAGTTGAAGTCAGGCAGGAACCCTCAAGAAGTATGGATTGATGGGTGATATATAAAAATATCCCCTTTTGGTATATCAGCCGCCAATCCATACTGGATGGCTTGATGACATCTAATCGATATGAATGGAAGAGAAAACATATTGCGCAGATCCCAGAAGACATATATTTATCCCCGAAGAAGTGTATTAACAGTTTAACACCCACCTAACATAACATATCCACAAAATCATCACCGGTAACATCCTTGAAAAAATTCAAATGCAATTTTTTTCCTTGCTATTAAATTATAGCTCACATCAATAATGTTTCAATGGTGGTCTTATTAAGTGTTAAAAACTTTGCAAGGAGCTTAATGTTGAGGTTAATAACACGCTAATTAAAGTTATTCAAGGTTATTACTACTCCGAAGTGTGAATCTATTGCAGATGAAATCCGAGACCAGTGTTTCGCCGGGAGTTCGTGTGAGCTACGTGCCGAAGTAGTAAATAAGATATCGTGTTTTCCAGGAGGTTAATTGTTTGGTACCGCCGAGCGAAACATGAGTATCACAATATATAAACATGAATATCACATATGAGATACTTGGACGTATGTAACGAAAGGGCGTATGAGCAAGAAAATCAGAAACATTTGCATTTTCAACCGCCTCCGAACAATAGTGGTTCACGCACCGGAATTAGGATCCAGAGGTCCCGGTTTCGATACACAGAAGTGTAAAAAAATTGTACTACGTTTTGGTTGGGGACTAGGACTTATAATTATCAAGTCCGCCTGGCTAGCTACAACCATTTATCAAAATCTGTCGCCATAATAATAATAATATTAGCAGCATTATTGTGTTCCGACAATCTTATCAAGATAGCCAGCCCCTCTGTGGTTGAGGGTTCCTGGTGAAGCTCGATTCCGTCTTCGGTCCTTATCACTTACCATCAGGTAAGATGAAGGGCAAGACGCACACCTATCTTGTATAGTTCCGATTCATAGCGCCTTTTCGGAGATCTCTTCGGCAGCGATACTCCTTCGGGAGATGCCGCCAAGGAATGATCCAATGCACCGCTTGAGGAATCGTCCAGTTCTTCGTTTACCTAGCCAAAAAAAACAGCAACAGTCTTAAAAGAAAATCCATCAGAGTAAGCACATTATAATTTGAGAGGATGTAGTTCAATTTTGCAAATATTTGCAATTTTTGGAGCTTCAAAAGAATTGCCTATCGTTTCTTCAGCGTGTGTTTGTGAAAGAAGGTAAAATATAAATAAAAAATGGTTCTTACATACAATAGAACTCCTATTCAATTCTTCTTCTTTATTACGATGCATTGTCTATCTGAAAAAGAAAATGTCCCTGTATTAACAATGAAAGCATGAATAGCATAAATGTGACTGTAAATATACTATTCACTTTGGTATCTTAATTGTACACAATATTTAGGAAAATCACGAAAGGTTTTTATCGAAACATTTGCGTTTATTTAATTACCGCAGGTTTTATAAGAACACTTTGATATTGAAAAACATTAATGGTTGCTAAGAAAATAAGCGAGAAAGAAAAATATGATAACTTATGGAAAGTTTTTCTTAACGCAAAGCTTAAACGAGGACTAAAATAAAAAAGCTTATGAAATGTGAAGTTATCGGGACGTCGTTGACCACAAGGAACCAACTGAAGCATAAACTCATGCTTGACCTGCAATTGCATATTATTTCGCGGCCTATGTAATAATGTACTATTTATCAAACATGCATGGAAACATTGTCATTATTATCCGAAAAAAGAACACGCGATATCGAATTTACGTACAAAGAAAACTAAATCCATTGTTGGAGAGTTTTTTTGAATTTGGAACATAACAATGCTCCAGCAATGTTGTATGAAACGTCGTACTGGAGTAAATACCTACTCTTTATTGGTAGTAATTATAAATTGGTGCCTTTATGTTGTGGTTCCGTTCTGCTTATCAAAGTAGCGGTGGTAAGAAGCAACTTGATAATCAAACTCATTTAACAGATCCGCGGCCCGCTATCGGAACTTTTAAATGTACTTAAGAAATACCTGGGTTTGTGTAGAAGATATTGCTTCTCTGTCGACTGATCAAACTCTCTCTTTGACTACGTTGAAAGTTTCCAAAAAAATTTTTCACCTTATTAAAAGTTCACGGTATTATTAATTTACCTTTACTTAGGTACTTATTAGTTTCTATAATTTTACGTACTAATATTTTGCGTACGCGTCCATTGATGTTAATCTTACAAAAAAGTACCACAGAACGTTAATGTTCGAATGTTTTTTCAAACGAATTCGAACGAATTCTGTAAAATGGAAGCGAGTGTATAATTAATTGAAGTCGCACGAACGCATTGTTGTGGTTTCATTCGTCACCTTCTTCCTTTTCTCGCTTCCAGGGAATCAATTAAAGAGCTAGGACAAAGGCGCGCCCGTCTCGTTTTGTGATCACATTTGCATGAGTCGCACCTTTTTACGCGCAAGGTCTTAGTCGTTGAAATTTTATGTGATTTTATTAACATGGGACAATTTCATTTATTTGTGTCAAATATATTTTTTTGGTTGTCAGTAAGTATTGTTTCGTTAATTACAAAGAATATTAATACATTAATATACCTAAAACTCACTGTAACCTTTAAATCGGTTTTCATTCTAATGCCTTTAAATGAAACGTTAGTAACTTATTTTAACCCACTAAAACTTCTAGGGTGTTAAAGTGGAACACTACTTCTCACCACGGTCAAGTTAATTACATACGAACAAGATAGGATTTCGTGTTTAAAATAACGGTTCGTTTAGTAACCAGAAATACGTCTGGTGCAAAATAGCTACATAAATTGCACTGCGAAATCTACGGTGTGGGCATGCAGAATTAGAACTTTGCTTAGAATAAAGGTCATGAGTACAGACTGCAGATAAACTGATTTAATAGCGGATGAAAAAGTCCGTTTACTGGTTAAAACGTTTAGTACAACGTAGCATGGTTAGGACTCTACCAAATACCGTATGATTAATGAATGAAAGGTGTCAATAATTACGCATAAATATGCATTTAAGGCTAAAATAAGATTGTATTATTAATATTGGAAAATCCTTTCGATTGAAATTATAACAATTTCTAGACTAATAGTTTGTTTTATTTATCTTTTAGGCATTGGTTATACTCATTTATCTACGATAAAAGATCAAAATATGATTGTGTTCAGCCGGCCAGTTGATCAATTATATTGCAGATAATTATAAAGTTTGTAATTGACTCTAAAGCGATTGGTCAGCACGTATGTCCCTAGCGAATAGGTTACGGTTGTAATTTTAGTAAAGGGCAAATAGTAAACTTGCAAAGACTATTATTATTATTATTGGTTCTCCGCCAAAATAGGCTATTAAAGTTAGGCTGTTAAAAATATCTGTTCTAAATCATTATACTGTATCATTTGGAATGAATGAAAATAATAAAATAAGCCTTCCTCTTACTATCATCTCTAAACTTGATTTCATTACGTTCTTCAAAGATAATAGGGCTTACTTTTAGAACGAGTTTGTATGGACACACTGCTTTTAAGCTGAAAATTCGTGAAGCTTTGTGTTGTTATTTAGTTAGTTATTACTATGAGCTTTGGGTATGCGATTGTAACATCATGGTAGGTGGAGAGGCAGGCTACGCATAGGGCGTGGGAGGGCGTGGGTCTGGGTGAGATCAAAGACCAAATAATTATCGAAAAAAAACCTTTAATTTCTATTCCATACAGTTTAGTGAAGGCGGAAAAGAAATTATCCGGAAGTCTTATTTAGCTAATTTATAATTAAACATATAATTATATTATAAGATAGCAGGCAGTGTCAAAGGTAGATGACATTAATTAATAATTTATTCAACATGAAAAGAAAAATACGTCTTTCCTTTTGGGTATATATAATTAATCCGACGTTCCAAGAAATTATTACCTAGTAATTATTTACTTTAGGTAGTAATTACATATTGTGTTTACGGAGCTTTGTGAAGCTCATTGGCATGTGCATCCGCATTGAGTGTTCTATTTTCCAACTTTTAGTAAAAGAAGGGATATTTATAGGAAATATACTAAAAAATAATCAAAGGTTTTGGTTTGTGACCAAACCAAAACTTGAATTAAATCTATAATAGCAAAAATACTGGAACACTTAATCCAGACGTGTGAATAAATTGGCATAGTGGAATAATGTTCTCTAACCTTTGCACGAGCACTACACATTTGAAATATAACAACTTTTCCGTAAAAGTTGTTTCATTTCAAATGGCATAGTTGTAATCTAAAAACGTAGGTACTAACTTGATAACAATTTTCTTTCACATTTCGATGGCGCAGTGACTTAGCGCGCTCGGCCTGCGATTGCGTAAAACAAGCCACTTTCGCTAAAGCCGGTCATTGAATGGGTGACCAAAAACATATTATCTCGATTTCCTTCAGAATGCACGTTAATACACACCAAGTCGCACTAGCCAGGGGTGCAAACTATTAACAATATATCGATTCACTATATCATTTTAAAGATACTGCTTTAACTGTGGGGTGTTGCGTTACATCTTGTATTAAAAAGCAAGAATTTAAACTAAAAAGTCTGGTACCTACTACTCTACTCCACCTGCAAAAATATACCATCGCATTCATCAATGGTATATTTTTCCAAATCCTTAATTAAAAGCTCAAATAAATGTTACCGTAATGACGACGGCGATAAATAATGTATCTACATTTGCTTTGAAAGTTGGTGCATGAAAGGAGACCACGATAAATATATCTGACTTAGTTAGTACGCCCAGTGAGACTTTGTAACTACTGAAACGAAGCCCTCAGTCGTGTGATGTTTGTACGAATTTCTTTCAGCAAAATCTTTTGAGAGTTTCATTAACTAGAGGGAAGCCCAAAATATGAAGAATTATGGAGCAAAAAGGATCCAACGTTAATGAAAGTAGTTTTGAGCTTTTACTACCTACGTTATGTCTATCTTAATTATAAACATTTGTTGTTATCATTAATCTGATGTTTAAATATATTGAGGATTTTTCAGTCACGTTGATTTTTACATATACATTATGTCTAATATGGCGGTTACCTACTATAGATATATTAGAAATAATTATTACGTATTTCGTCGTATATCGACAAGTTAAATGTGAACGTGCGATACAATAATTTCCATTTATTGCTTTGAAACTAATCATATTTGTAAAATGACTGTATATAAATCAGTACACAAATATTGCGCTTTGTATTTTATCATTGGCATAAAGGCTATCGTCACACAATAGGTACCTAATGTGATTGACTAACTGAGAGCGGCCAGCAAACAACGCATATAGGAAAATTAATTACCTGGATAGAACTTAATTGTGGTGTACATTATACAATATTGATATCTGCCTATAATATGACCTAATTAAATTTCGGTTTGCATTAATTGAGAACTCTACCTTATTTAAATCACCATTAACTCACATCTATCATCTAGCCCAATTTTAGTATCTCGACAAATTTTAATGTATTACATAATTATAAATATTACGACTGCAGATGCAGCAGGGAACAGCGGTTTAACATGCCTTTCGAAGCACGGAGGTCCTCCCTGATAACATATTTTTGGTCACCCATGCAATAACCGGCCTTAGCGATCATGCTTGGTTTACGCAATCGCAAGCCGAGCGTCATCGAGCTCCTCTAAACTGTTGAACGTAGGTGAAACTCCAATATTAGCATAACACTAACTGGCAAATCAAACTTTCCCGCATCCATTAATTGGTATTTCATAATTGGACTAAAAGGGACACGTCGGGAATTCACCTGCACTAAACGGCATCGAGGGATATCACATGCATTCCAAGTGGAAAACTGAAATAGCTCAGTTCGCGTTGGTTCGGCACCTTTTCATGCCTCGGTTGTTTCGCAGTTTCAATGGTTCGAACGCTGTATTGCCTCAGTTAGAAACTATAGGCCAAATTTTTTCTTATGTTATGTTAAGGAAACCAGATGTCAGACGTAATAATTAAAGGTATATAAATATTAAAAGTAGGTTAGGTATTACTTACATCAAATATTTAAATATGACCATGACTGGAAACGGATCAGAGAACAGATACCTCTACCAGGATTGGGATCCGGGAAATTAACAAAATTAAAAAACAATAACATAATTTTTAGGTAGGTCCTATGAAAAAAGGGACACTTTTTCATTTTATTTTTACGTTCGTCAAAGGAAGAAAATTATTTTAAAACCATAGATCATAAAAATATAAATAAACACAACATAAGTCCCAAGCACTAACAAAGAAGTTAACTCTATGAAACCACGGATGTTGAAATCCAATCCCAGTAAAATCTATTAAATAAAACCAGCACAAAAAACGAAAAAGAATCTGTAATGTGATTAATAAATATTAAACATAAAAATTCACAATGATTATAGGTAATTTTACTGATTGCTAAGCAACCGCAACAACAGAATTAAACTGACCCTAAGTAATCTTTAAAAAAACCGATACATTTACAGCCATACGCAGCGGATACGCAGACGTAAGCACTGAATTCTGAATATACTTTCCTTAGCTCATAGACTTGTCGAGGTATATTTGTGCATTCCTCTCGCTTTTATAGCATTCGTCGTGTGTGTGCTTTGCTGCTCTTTGGCTCGAAGCGCTCTGTCTACTTTTCTGGTTCTCTGTATTGTACTCCCAGAAGAGCCATTCTTACTACGTAACATTGAGACTCTCACCGTTATGCATTGGTCGAATGCAAAGCCTTTTCTGAATGTAGATGATCTAAAGATTCTCGGTTTCTCATCGAAATAAAATGTACTTTATTGGTATAATTTTGATAATGCACTGAGCTTGTACTAGCATTTTATTTAGCCCGACACTTTACTTATTTTGATATTTTATTTTGATTATTCGGACCTCCTCCAATTCAGAATTCTTAATTATTTAAATTAATTGCAAAGGATTCTGTGTCAGAAAATCCTTAAATATAGTTACCGCACTGGCGTAATAAATATTTACATGCAATCTAACCTATGTATTAAGAACGCCCGCGTGAAATATAATAAATTAACGTGCAAAATAACTGTGCTGGTGGCACCCCTGTTTTCAGATTAATTAGACGGAGTAGTTAGATAAATTATGTTTGACTTCACTCTTTGTGCATCATTTGCTTCGAGCATTTCTCCAGTCAGGGTGCTGGAGGTAATTAACGAAATACCTTGACTCAATTTGTGCAAAATACTAACTTATTTTGATTTTAAAAGTAAACGTGGTGACGGAAATGCTCTTGTGGAAATGAACATTAATTAATTTATTTTTAAAAATCTATTTGTATCTATGACCGATCTGAATGTAAGAGGAAATATACTGCACCGATTCTAATAGACTTAGAAAGAGCAGGGTAGGAAGAATAAAAAGATAAATCTATAAAATCAAATTTACTCTAAATTTTTAACCATTAATATCAACTAATCGGAAAAATATGTAGTTTAAGTTAGTATGACTGTGTAATGAAAGATAAACTTATGTAAGGTTTTTAAAATAGCAATCATAATTATATAATTGCTATTTTAAAAAAGGGGCCGTGTGGTGACGGCATAGTAGAATACAATTGTCACCATCCCAAATCTCTCCCGTGGTTGTCATACAAGGCGACTAAGGATAAATCGGTGATGAGGAATGGGCAGCAGCGTTCCTCTAATACCATCTAGCTATTTACCTACTGCGACTTTTGTGCCCTAACATAACGGGCGAAACGTGGGAGCTAGTTCACCTCTGCCTACCCCTTCGGGGATATAGGCGTGATTTATGTATGTATGTATGTATGTATTTTAAAAACCTAACATACCTTACATAATTGTTGAAACGTGGGTGCTAGTTCACCTCTGCCTACCCCTTTGGGAATATAGGCGTAATTTATGTAAGTATGTATGTACAAAGATTTTGGGGTTAGAAAAAGAATTTCGAAAAATTATGATCTTGAGGCGGGAATCGAACCCGCGTCCGCTGCTATCCGGGCAGGTGCCTGACCGCTCGGCCACCCAAGACACTAATTAACTTGCCGAAATTCTTCTAACCTTTACACTTCACGTTGTAAGCCAACGGGTACCCTCGCAATGTAGAAATAAATTTCAAACATTCCAAAGCAGATATTTTTACAAATACCGTGCGTTCGGTTAAGCTTGGGTTTGCTTTATAAACTATTCGATTTTAATTTTAACATTATATAAATGTTAGAAAAATTAGTACAAAGATTTTGGGGTTAGAAAAAGAATTTCGAAAAATTATGATCTTGAGGCGGGAATCGAACCCGCGTCCGCTGCTATCCGGGCAGGTGATTCCCGCCTCAAGATCATAATTTTTCGAAATTCTTTTTCTAACCCCAAAATCTTTGTACTAATTTTTCTAACATTTATATAATGTTAAAATTAAAATCGAATAGTATGTATGTATTTTAAAAAGTATGATAATTATAATATTTCTCTGTAACGTTTATTTTCTGACATTTTATAAATAACTTGACGAACAACATAAATTTATACCTATTCAGTTTTTGCCTATTTATCCCAGAAGGGATAGTTACAAGTGTATTAACACATCCAAATTATTTCTTTCAGCAATACTAAATCGCAATTGTTACTAGATGGTAATACGTACATACAATTATAGTTTATGACATCTATCAGTAGCTCAATTTTTCGTCTAATCGAAACAAAACTGGCCAAGTGGCTTGCTCATTGTTTTCAGAATAAGATAAATTACGAACACATGGCGTAGCTTATCGCGTTAAATATTGGAAACATGGTATGTCGCGACGGGATTGATATTAGGGGTTTAAGTATCAAATTGCCGTTTTGTATAGAGAATTTAGCAAAAATTCATTTTTCGCTACAAACGTATTTGCGATTTTTTAAGGAACCACTAATCTAAATTTTATATGATTTTATGGGTGTATTTAGACAACATTAAGCTATAGGATACCTAGGACACCTAGAGATTTTTTTTTATAACGGAGACGGACTGGTGTCCGTGTCCGTGGATCTAAGTGGTACTTAGGACGAGCTGTTTTTTTAAGATTTATTGGTAGTGAAAGAAATAAAAATATATAATTTTTTATACATAAATATAAGTACTTGAAATTAAGTTTAAAATAAAAAAAGAATAATGGACATAACTATTGTTTTAAAGGAATTATACACTACTACTAAATAATGAGGGAACATCGGCAATTTCATACTTTAACCCCTATTATTAACGAGATTTAATATGGCTTTCACGCCTACTACGTGAATAGTCAACTACATTAGCTGTGTTCACGGTTTAACTCATGTCGAGTTCGATATCGATGTAAATACGGTCGGAGTAAATCAAGTAGGTACTTGCACAGCTTGCATAAGAGTCCACATTCCTGCAAACAATTTCCGATTATAAAGCCATAATGAACAGCCATATGCAAGTAATTTTCATAAAATGAATCTACCAGCTCTTGGCCAATAGCCAGCCATCTGACTATTTTCATTTTGTTACTCCTAGAAATATAAACAAATGAAAGGGTTAAAACAATGACGAGGAATGAGCAGCCTGTTATACCACATAACAATATTCTTCTATTTTAGTGCTTAGGTGTCTGATAGATGCAAATAGGCTTCCCCATATTACATGAGACCAAATATATTTTGAAATTTGTTAATACACCTCAGGGGGCACATGGTACACGTATGTGAATATACTTGTATTTGATTATTATTTTGCCTTTGATAGGATTATTACACAGTCCCCTTATCTCCACGAGTCCCTTCGTAGATGTCATTCAAATAATAAGGAAGGACGCTTGAATTATAACATACACTGTCCCAGGCAAGAAAGAGCAAATTTAATTCTGTAATTCTGTGTAAACTTAATCTCCGCGGTGTAACACACAAATTAAATGTAACGCGTGAGAGAGAGAACAGCATTTTACGAATTTTCGTGCGTCGTCGGCAATGGCGGGGAAAGCCGAGTGAACTAGAGCGAACAAGGACACGCTGCCGTGTCAAACTTGTAGGTTGAACCAACAAAATATTTAGCTACATAACCTACTTGGTCCATAATTTGTTACTCTTGTGGTGTGAGGATCTTAATAACGCACTTCGGAGCATGTTTGGCCGGATCTAAAAATAAAAAGAATAATTATTCCAAAATGACTACCTATCTAGAAATAAAACTTTTTATGCCACACCTAACCATAAAGTAGACTTTTACGTCCGCTACGCTTACGAAAAATCCCACTTCCTGGTCAGGGGGTGACATAGAAATATGATCTTACCTCAGGCTATAAAAAAAACTTGCCTTCGGCTCGGGCGTCTAATATTTGCGATCTAAGACATTCTTTATTATATTGCCCTTAATATATAATCTACTATTTTATTAGGGTGTTAATGCAATACAACACAGCATGTATTTGCGTTGCTCCTATCTATATTACGTAAAGTAATTTCCTAAAAAGTTCTCGGTGAAAATGTATATCCAGAAAGGTTTTCTTTGCTTTGTTAGGTACCACTTTTACGTTTTACGTTAGCTGGTTCGATCATTACCACGCAATAAAATTTGCACGTAGTAAAAAGCTTACGTAGACACGTATAAATTAACGTGACGATGCCACATCCATTTATGGACATAATTATACATACATACATAATTCACGCCAATATCCCCGAAGGGGTAGGCAGAGGTGAACTAGCACCCACGCTTCGCCAATTAGGCTAGGTCCCATGTAATAGGTGGCGAGCCTATTGCCATTTATCGGGCACAAAAGTCGCAGTACTTTGCTAGGTGGTAGGTATAAGAGGAATGCTGCTGCCCATTCCTCATCACTGATTTATCCTTAGTCGCCTTCTACGACACCCACGGGAGAGGCTTGGGGTGGTGACAATTGTATTTTACTCTGCCGTCACCACGCGGCTAATTATATAAAGTAATATATAAAGTAATTAATTATATTACAGCTCCATGTGAAGCACCATCATGATCACTAGCCCTTTAATGTCCCCACTGCTGGGACACGGGCCTGTGGATGTAAGAATATAGGGAAATTGGGTCATAACCCACCACGCTGGCCCAGTGCGGATATTAACGACTGCAGATGCAGCTGGGACCAACAGCTTAACGTGCCTTCCGAAGCACGGAGGAACTTGAGATAATAAAATTTTGGTCACCCATCCAATGACCGGCCTTAGCGAGCAATGCTTAGTATAAGCAATCGCACACAAACGCGCTATGCCAATGCGCTAGAGAGCTCCTCCTCCTCCGTAACACACAAATTAACGTATATGCACGATTTATACTATACACCTATGTTTTAATGCCTGAAAATAATATGACAGCACATTTCTAATGAATCAAAGTAATAATTAAAATAGACGCACAATATTTTTAGAGACAAAAAAAAATTGTACATACATACATACATAAATCACGCCTATATCCCCGAAGGGGTAGGCAGAGGTGAACTAGCACCCACGTTTCGCCAATTATGTTAGGTCTCATGTAATAGGTGGCGAGAAAAAATTAATCGTCCTACACTATAATATGACTATGCTACACACATACACGAGCTCTCCTCCATGTGACGCATTCATACACAGATACGAAACATATGACTGCAATATAGTTAGTCGGGCTTAGCTGTGCACTTCATTAGTGTTATCGAAGAAAATGTTTCTCAACTATACTCCTGAGACAAGTCTCAACCGCTCAGGGAGGGAAAGGCAATTTTCTTTCTCTTTAAGAACATAGACGGCATAAAATCGTTCATCGAGTGAGGCTTATGCAATTATCTTCTTAGGGAAGTATTTCTTATTACGCCTTTAAGTTATTGCCCCCGTGGCACGGAACATGGACAAAATCCCCTCGGGGAAAAGTAGATATTTTACTCTCGCTCTAGCTCCCACTAGATTCTGAAACAAAGCACTGTCAAGTAGTGGAGAGTGATTTTGTCCACGTTCGCGTGCTTGGTCTACTGGACAGCATGTTTTATGTCCGTCGGGATTTTGCTATTCAGCCCCTACAACGGGCGTCGGTAGAAGTTCACTGAAGTGGAATCTACGTTGTGTTTAAGCCCGGCTTTATGGAAACGAGTATTTACACCTTTTAATATCATTTCAGAATAATAATAAAATTCAGACGTATTATATTACAGAATAATAAATATCAGACGTAATAATATTATTAAAGCGTCGCGACGATTCATTTTACAACCAAGGACATCTGTGGGTTTATTTTGTAAGCCGATTGCAATTGCTTTCGTCTACCTACTGACTCTTTCACTCATTGAGAATAATAGCAAAATTTAAGAGTGACGGTCCACTAAAGCAACTGTAATCGGCTTACATAATATCGACTCTGAACTAAAGCAGATTGCTAATTGCATCGTTCTACCGCGACCGCGACTTAAGGCTCTCTTCAATAGGAGTTTGAACAATTTATCACTTAAGGCATAAAAAAGGGTTTAATTTACAAAGTTGTCTTATGCTCTGTTACCCTGTTTTACTTAACACAGCGCCTGGAGGAATTTGATTTAATTATCCATTATTATTCAATTCTAGCTCAAAACCTTTACTTACCCCAAAATCTTTACGAATCATAAATATTAAAGTTGATTCAGTGAAACAGAATTGTTCAATTAACTTATTTCTGTTAAGGATCCACGCTTTGCCTAGACCCTTGTTAGATGACGGTTCTCTGAAAATATAATGGTTTCGGTGATAATGAAGAAAAATAAAGCGAGATATTGTGCAAACTCCCTTTGTAGTTAATCCGTCTTGTACATTTCTGTGCCTATATAAATTAAAAATGCTAAAACCGGGCATTCCTGACAGCGATTGGATTGTTTCTTAGTAAGGCAAAACAATTGGTGAGTATGCACTATAGAATAGTAGGTAGGTACGCAACGCTTTTCAATAATAAATAATGCTTAAGAAAGAAAAAACATTTACTTTTCAGTTGCTTTAAAAATATGCCCCGGCACGTTCCAAAATTCTCATGCTACGTTGAATCTTTGGTTTACAAGCTTGCGTGTTAGGCTTTGCTTGTGTAAGCTTGTCGATCAAGGTTAGTGTCAGTTTTTGAAAGCAGATCAAAGGAAGCTTGCGCCAAGAGAAGCGATATCTCTACTAATATTATAAATCTGAAGAGTTTGTTTGTTTTTTTGGTTGGTTGGTTGATTAAACGCTCTAATAGAAACTACTGGTTAAAATAAAATAAAAAATTTGTTGTATGGTCAATTTATTGAGGAAGGCTATGGGTTATTAACAACCGACATTAACGCGAGCGAAGACGCGGGCGACCACTAGTATTATAAACATGTTGGTGCGTATTCAGTTGTTGTTGTTGTGGGAGCCCTGCCGCTTAGGAGGCGGCTTAGGGGAGGCTGAAACCCCCTGACTTCATGCCCGAGCAACCTACCATTCGATGACATGACCTTGATGATAATGATGTTATTCAACCTGTTACCGTTTCTACGGCTTAACTCCCATCTTTTAGCTGCCTTTGTTTTTGCTTATATTTTGAAGATATTCGCTAAGCCAAACGCAACACACCACGCCGACACACTTGCCTGTTCGGTACACACTAGCGCACTCATGTAAATGACATCCAAGCGTTTGTAAGACATTTTAGGTTTAAGGAGGCATGAGAGAAACTGCTTTTTGGCTTATGAGGTCCCCATCATCCGGTGATCATCTTCATCTTCATCATCACCATTATCTGGTGATAGTGAGGTCAATTCAGAACACAAATATTTTACTTTCACTATTTGAAAAGCTTAAATATTTGTAAAGCTGAGGGCCGTAAAAAGTTAGGGGATCCTTCAGTGTGCTTACACGAAAACGCTCCCTTTGGTGTTCGTGAAAAGAATTTCGTACGTTGACACCGAATAGTTTGTCTCTTTCGTTTGCTCTCAAAGAATATTGCCGACATGCTTGCACAAATGCAAATATTATCTTGCTTAGGGATTTTAACTTAATCGCAAAGTATTAGAGCATCTTGGTTTGTATGTGTATTACACACATATTTACATAACACTTATATCTCCGAAGAGGTAGGCAGAGGTGAATTAAACACGCACTTTTCGCCAATTAAGTTAGGTCCCATGTAATAGGCGGCGAGCCTATTGCCATCTATCGGACACACATGTGGAATTATATTTAATTATTTGGCGAGAATTTATTATAATTAAATTAAAATGCCAATTAGTATTGAGATGCAGCCGTTAAATTGATAAGTTATTTTTTTTATATCTGACGAATTCTCAATATCAATATTTAACGTAAATTTCGATAGTGAATAAAGCACAACAGAAAAGAACGGACGTCCCTTTATCATGTGAAACGTACGTCTACTCAACTTTTATATAGTTCGAATAGCCTGAATTCATGATATATTTAAAGTAACTGAATTTCAATAGCACATTATAGACTGCGTGGAATATCCAGTGTGTGACGCTACAATTTTCGTACGAAGAAATATATATGAAAAAGTAACTTAGGTATTAAAGCTTCTAGATATCGACGAGGCGACAAACAGACGGCATACGCTCCGGTCAGTGACCCCACACAAAGCTCTTCTCATAGGCACAAGCTGATTCGGCATTTCGGCATGCTCGAGATTTACATAGTGGAAAGTACTTTCCGTCTTGATTTCTACATTATGAAGTATCCAGTAGGAGTTGTTATGCTACTTTTCACAATAGGATAACCAACAAATTAACACAATCTATCTACCGAATACACAATCTATCTACCGAATACAGAAACGCTACTAAAAGTACCTATGAGTTCTGCTCAACATTTAAGAATTGTTGAAATTAACGTACTTCCATACAAATTCTGACAGGTATTGTCCACTTAACTTTATAAGCTGTGCTCAAAATTTGAGTAGCGTTTCTGTATTCGGGTGTAAGTCGTTCTAAGAGTCAAACAATACTAAACTACTGCTAACCATGCTCGATAACTCGCATAGACTGAGTTCGGCTGGGCGGCGTAGTCTAGAGTCTAAAGGGCATTGGAAGTGCGATGCCCGGAGCGTCAAGAAACCTTGCAGACTTGCAAATAGGTAGACGCCGCCGCTTTTGGACGGTAGCGAAAAAAAGAAAGTGGGTGTATTAAAGCAAAACTCTTGTAGATTCCACAGTTGATATGGCTCTTTTTTATAGATTATTTGACTTTTAAACAAATTCTAAGGTCTTACATATTTTATTCAGATACCGTACAGTCACTGTTCGGCATCTGAATAAAATCTTATATTTGCACGATCACTAGATACCTATTTGAAATAAAATAACTTTGACGGATTTTACTTGCGTACATTTATCTACAACTTAACTAACTACAACTTAATATATGCGAGATTGATCAGTACAAGTTGTTTTAACTCAAGTGTGTAGTGATCGTTGATCGGAAACGACAATAGACTCAAACAAATCTTTTACAGCTGCAAACAGCAATGTCGGTACCAGCCTAATGCAATTAAGCAATCTAATAAAAAAGCGTGCACGTACGCGCGCCCCATTTCCCACTGCATAAACCTTCTATAAATTAACAGGATTTTCTAGAAGTACATCACTGGAATTGGAGCAAACAGCGGGGTGACTAGTTACTGACTGGCTACTGACTCTATGCGTCGCTGAACCCCAGTCAGACGTAAGGTGACCGGCCGGTGCCGCATTGGCGCAGGGTGACGCACTCTAGCCGCTAGCCATGCGCGCTGTTGGACAATCAAGCCACTTAACACCGTCCACATCGTTACTATGCAGTCTGTCAGTTGTGCCCTTTGATTTAAATTGCTCAATCCGTTTTGTAGGTCACGAGATTGTGATGGAACTAGTGATCCGAAAAGTCTTTACTATACATCTTGGTGAGTTATGGCACAGTCTCCATGCTTTCTTCCATCCATAGGGTAGATTCCTTCTCCTGTGCACCAGGAGTGGGGATATTACAAGGCTGGTGATGATGATGATTACTTGTCGCTATCTTTACCTTTAATCACCCGTGGGAGAGATAAGGGACGTTGACAATTATTATTGTATTCTACTCTGCCGTCACCACACACACACACTGCAAATAAATATATTGAACCACACCACAAATAAGTTTAAGGACTAAAAATTGTAAAAACGACGTTGATCAATGGTTATCCACACCACATGCTAAAGTGATGATGAGAAGTGATGTTATGATAGTAGCTCGCAGATAATACAAACTAGTTTAAATTAACTTGTCGATAGACCAGGTTCGGTTTTAATTGACAATCACGCCTATAGTCAGTGCGTGCTATTCCACACACGTGTTCAGTTAACACGTCGACATAATCTAGATTATCTATATTGCCGGCGAAAACACTGGGCCGTGCCATCAAAGCTATTGACGCTATTCAGCAATTTTGATCGGATTATAAAGGCAGCCACTTTATAACCTGGTTAACGTGTATTGAGAGTTTTTACACTTTGTACAGTTCGTAAGTTCTAAACTAGAACGTGTGTCTAAGGCGGCTCTCAGAGAACCTTACCAGATATGACTAGGCAGAGAGAGAATTCGGGGTGGCGAAGATGAGTGTTGCCTAGTCTATTGTGAAGGGATCCCGTCAGCCTACACTTGGATCAAAAGTCGCAAGCGCTGCCAGTGACCTCCCTCTATGCCACACTATAGACCCGGCACCTGCACGGGGAATCCATGGAATGCTAAAGAGTTTTACTCTCTTATCTCAACTATTTATTACGTTTTCGTTCACACTCAGAGACTGTTGAGGACCAAGCGTAAAAATGAGGACGCGTAGTAATTCTTAATTCCGTGAGTTTATTCTTCTAGACTGGTGATTGTTTTACACGACAGGTTTTTTTTTATAAAACAATGACACTGAGTATTTATTTAATTCCAAAAAAATAACGAGGGAGCGAGCCTATGGAATACAGAATACATTCATATAATAATATGATATTAAATAAAACGTCGGCCGTGTGGTGACGGCAGAGTAGAATACAATTGTCACTACCCCAAATCTCTCCCGTGGGTGTCGTACAAGGCGACTAAGGATAAATCAGTCATGAGGAATGGGCAGCAGCGTTCCTCTTATACCACCTAGCAATGTACCTACTGCGACTTTTGTACCCGATAAATGGCAATAGGCTCGCCACCTATTATTACATGGGACCTATTATAACTGGCGAAACGTGGGTGCTAGTTCACCTCTGCCTACCCCTTCGGGGATATAGGCGTGATTTATGTATGTATGGATGTAGATAAAACGACGTAGGTACATCGTCGCTGCCTTTTTGATCTGAGTCTGACTGCGTAGTAAGTTAGTTCTAAACCGCCGTTGTAGCAGAACGATGCACACAAGAGCATGGCTTCTATTCACAGAGCAGTTTCAAGCGGAGAGCGGCGAGCAAACAGAGGCCTATTATGAGGACCGCATGGTATTGGAGCAGCCCTTTTACCAACAGATGACTGAAGAGCTATATGATTTTTCCTAGTATGGATTTGTAGCGTATGACGGTGCTACGACTTACGATGACGGAGTGACTTGTTTTTTTAGCAAGCCAACAATAAAGTCTACTATTGCTGGAGTATAGTGGGCTGTGCTAGTAGGTACCTCTTGGAATAGTAACTTTGTATAGATTATATCACTGGGAATTAAAAGGGCATTAACATTAGGGTAAATTTAAACATCTGCCGAATTAAACTACTGTAGTTCACCTGTTTAAGTATTTTTTAATTTTAGAGCAAGACGGCATCTAACGGCTTTCTGAAGCACGGAGAAACTTGAAATAATATTATACATATATATTTGGTTACTTATCCAGTGAGCGGGGTTAGGCAACATTGTCGAGCGCGCTAAGCCCGATTATTATTCCGATTATTTATATATGGTAATGGAAATCTATTTGCAAGTCTTATTTTCTGGATGGTTCTATTTGGTATCGATGTTTCTATCTTATTCCGATATTATGAATAGGGTAATGTCACCAAATAGCACGCTCTACCAAAGAGACTCAAAGCCTTTAAATATTGATCAGTTCTTAGCAACTACTTTTAAGAGGCAGTCTTTAGGTAACATACCTCGATATCAGTGACGACTAATCATTATCATAGAGAAAGTTACGTAGCTAAACGCAACGAAAGTAATCTTTGGTAATGAGTACTTTTGGTGTCTCTACCATATGAACTTCGTAGGAAACCATCTTATAATGAAAAAAAGTCTATGAAATGACTAGTCATCAAAAACGGACACCACAGTGACTGAAGGCGCCAGGTAAAGCTGGGGGCTTTATTCGTAAGAAGAAATTGTTTTCAACGAAATAATAACGAGACTTGAGTTGAGTTTGCTGCCTGCCGAACGTTCAGAGATAAGTATTCGGGAACAAAGAAACACCTCAGTCGTTTTCAGCCAACTTCTTTGTAATGGGTTTTATTCAGAGTTCTCAGAGAGCACTCCCAAAGGACGATATAGAACTCGTAAATATCGCAACTTATGATTCATAAGAGTCAGTTTCACAGTCATGGTTGGTAACGCGCCATCTCTAGACCTTATTCTGAATTAAAATATTACAATGTTTTATAACCTCTCGTCTGTGGCAGTTACATTTTGTGACCCCCCCTATCTGTGGCGCCGGGACCCGGGATTTCAACAGACAGGCTGTTAATGTCGGGTCCCGACATTTCAACAGACTGGCTGTGGATTAGAACAATTAGAACATTTGTTTATAGTTAAATTACTAATATAGATAAAGTATTTTACAATTTTTCATTCATCACATTCAACTGAATAATACTCACTTAAAAATAGTGAGGAAAGTTTCAAGGACGAGCGTACTTCTGCTTTGTTTTGGCAAATTTCGTAAATCTTACGTTAGATGTGTAATTAAAGTTAATTAGTACTTACTGCACCATTTTTCCTTTCGATATTCACTAATTATAGCAATTAAAATCCGTAAATAACAAGCTTTTTCAACTGTAGAAGTTGGTCCCAAACCATACCTACTTTTTTTACGTCATCTATTGACTTTTACGTGACGTTTATCTTTTTAATTTTGTTTTGGGAGTCTATGAATGATGAGAGAGAACGTTTTTTTTATTTTATCGGCAACCAAACTACACAGAGTCTATACAAACATGCACCATAGATTTTTCGTACGGCAACGAAATTCGACACCGTCCACCTTGTGACTCATCGATGACTCATGAATCCCGGTACCCGGGAATCCCACAGATGCGCACTTCTCGATTTTCCCGGCTACCGGGATAAGATAAGAGAGACGCAACTAAACAAATAATTAGTTCCATTGTGTGCTCTAAATAATATAACATTATGACTCCGTTTCAGGAATGCAATTGAGCGTTTTACCTCTTTGGTTTTTCTCATCTCTGTTAGACAGAGATTGCTCCTTACGCTATTCTCTTCATAGTCTTTTTATCAATTAGCACCTATCAAAGAAATGCGTAGGTCTTCCCCGTATTTTTCCATTCCCTATTTTTCATTCACAGACCGTTTTTTCAATCTTCTTTCACTTGACCAAACTTGTGACTAAATCCTAATTTGGTTTTATATTAAATTTAAATGAGCAATTCTTGTATTGGTTCCTAATGAGAAAGGGACGATGACGCCTTTGTATGTACACTTTGTATGTCACCACACCTACATTAAACCATCATATTCATTATCTGTAGAGTCTATGTTTAAAACAAATGAAATTACGGATTTATAACGGGACTTGCTAAAAAGCAAAAAATTGCAATTTGTACCTAGCTTGTTCGCAGGGATCCTTATCAGCGTCTACCGGTTTTTTTTTTTAATTTTCAAACCTTTAAAGTATTTGACGCTTGTATTGTATCTGAAAGGCTTCTCCATGGCAGGCATCGGCCGTGGAGTATCGCAACCGTAGCGAACCTCGTAGACTGCTACGAATCGGGGTGGGGAGCGACAGGCCTGCCACTAAAGCCGCATCAAAACTTTTGTAATGAATGCGTCGAGGTCACTGCTTTGTTGGCGGATCGGAGCGTGAGTGGGTTTTGGAGACCTTTCATTACCAACTGAGGCACTGCGCACTCCCCCATCCTCCCTTGGACACACAGGTTTTCGATATCTTAAACGTCTTGACGATTTGTAATCATACCAAATATGAACATTAATACTTTGAAACAATTCTGATAAACACTTTCGTTTAAGGCAAGAGATACTTTCTGTAACTTTTGTATGTAAACATTTACTTTAAAACAACTTAAGCAACACGCAAGTATATTATGCATGAACGTTATGGTAATCACAATAATAGGAAACGCGTTCAACCAATAAACAGCAACTAAAGACAAACACACGCTTGTCGACGAAACAGCGATGCGACGTCGCATCGTAAAAAATTCCGACCTCCCACGACGCATCGCAAGAACTTGCGCCTTTGATTCGCATCGCGCAATCCTTCAATTCAATTCTTCTTTATATCGCCGCCTTACGGCACCAAATCGCATCACAGCAATTAATGTTATAGTTTTCAGCGTTGCGAATTCGCATCGCGCCAATACGCAGTTTTGTGTACAAACACGAAGCTAGTTGAAATATACTTGGCAAAATTCGCGGTGGCATAATACAGCGGTGGCCATTTTAAAATACAATTTCCACGGCTACAGTAAATGCTTTAATGGGTTATTCGAAGTGATAATGACACCCAATTATTACCTTGACGTGTAAAGGATTTAAATTCTGCTCATCAATCGAACCGGACGTTAAAACCGTTGGGCATTCATGAGTGAATGTGGCAGGTTTGTGTTATTTATTATCATCATGCTGTGTAATGAGGACAGTTTTTGTAATTGAGTGTTGTTACAGCCACAATAATTATGTTAAAAGCTGTCTTTATTATTAAAATTTAATTTCTATAATGCCTAATAAAAAACCATAGTTATTACTACAACTGCAAAAAACTAACACTTAAAGTGTTACTTAATCAGTTTTCCTCTTTTACTTATTAAGTAATTTTTAATTTAGTTAACATAATATAAATCACGCCCATCATTCCCAAAATGGAAAGGCATAGGTTGATAAAACCCGCGTTTTGCTAATCATGTTAGGTCCCATGCGATAAATTAGGAACCTTTTGCCAACATCATATACGAGGAAAGCTGCTGTACATTACTCATCACATCACTGTCTTAATCACATCACCCTTTGACGCCTTGTACGACCCCCGCGGGAGAGATTGTGATAATTGTATTCTGCTCAGCCGTAACCTAAACTATTACAAAGAAAATATAACAACTTTTACGGATAAGTCTCCCGAATAAGACTCTGTTCAAAAACACCTAATGCGTAAAAGTTGTTTTATTTCAAATGTGTCGTGCTCGTGCAAATACATATATTATGAAAACATTAAAGAAATTAAATTCAGACAAATTTCGAAAAACTGCTTTTTTGATGTGGGAAAATCGTTATATTGATTGATGAAATATGACTTCATTTTATGCAAACCTTTTTTTGTGTCTTTAAATTTTTTGTCGCTAACTTGTACCTTAACTTTACTCACGAATTTGCACATACCTAGTCTAGTCAAAGCATTAAATAGATAGTTTCCCGGGGCGTGGTTCGCATTTACATTCTCGATTGGGCCCATTGTGCCCGCTCTCTTGGATCCCCAAGCTAGCAAACCTGTGTAGATTATTACGGTTTACCTGGCAGCGCATAGTAAACTTAATACAGAAAATTTTAAATACGAATACCTACCTACTCCCATATTTTGCCTTTCTGCGCAGTTCGCATTCAGCGACTTCCTGTCGGTCTTTACTAGATATTCGGTCATATGTAGATGCTGCCGACAATATAGCCATACCAATGTCTATATTGTCTGCTACGCTGGCACAATATTGCTGCGGGTAGATCAATCGAAGTCGGCGTTTTATAAAATGTCTGCGTTTTGTGATTAGTAGCCGAACTCCATGACAGTTGAAAAGTAATATTATTTTAAAAAAGGTAATACAATTTGAGCGTTTCCCAATATTCATATTATATAAAACAAGAAAATCGTTCACTTCTAGTGATTCCATCCATAGTCTAAGAACTCTCCGCCGCGCCGACTGCATCTATTTAGCAATGCGACGATTAGAATGATTGTCGGCTCTTCAAAGCCGGTACCTAGTTGGAATTCCCTACGAGCACGTGGAAGCCGCGTCTCACTATCCTTTTCAGACGCCATACTTCGTCTCTCTCGCTATTCCGGGAATTGTCGATATTACCCGACAAGGACCGAGATGTTTCTTCACTATTTTTTGTAGCATACATCGAGGTTGCTGTTTTGATACCTTTTATTATTTTGTTTACTTTATGCCCGTGCTTTCATAAAACGATATGTTGACTAAATTATCAATTATTGTCACTTGCTACTTCTCCCTCTCTTAGTGGTTTTCTGCCGTTAAAGATTACAATAGGCTAATCCCTATTACATGGGTCCTAAACCTACGGGGATAAATAGATGATTTATGCTTTCGAATTGTATAAGAAATATAATTACAAAGAAAAAGGGGGCAGAATAATATATCTACCTACTGATATATTTTTTAATGTTACTGTTTTTTGTTTCATTTTGTTTCATTAGGCAGTTCGGGCTAATCAATGGTATAAATATTAATAAAACGTCAAGCCGTCTGGCAGTCAGACTACATGGAAAGAGACGACCCAAAGAGAGTAAATACACAGCCTTCAATACCTCTGTCAATTGAGTTCCTTTAGCAACATGATAGCCAATGAAGTGCTTTTCAGCGTAATGTCTCAATAATTGTCAGATAACAAAGGAAAATTTCTAGCTAAGCCATCCATAAGTTATCATTTCAGAGACCGGAGCTAGTGGCTTGTATAAATGTTTAGTTAAAGTAAAAGTACCGTCTACAACACACAGTGTGGTAACTGCAGAGCAGAATAATATAATTGTCTCCGCCACCGATCTCTCCCGAGAGTATCGTGCAAGGCGATTAAGGGGTAATAGATGTAACGAGGGAAGGGTAGCAGCGGTCATAGTAGGTACCCGGGACCTAGCAATAATATAATGCTTGTATTGACACGCCTCTACCTGACTCTTCGATGATAAATAATCCATATGATATTATTATAATTTATGTACTTAGTTCATTCCAAAACGGTAAAATGACAAAATTCTCTAAAAAGTCGATTTATCGTCATTCTTCTCGATTAACAATTGACAACATTTAATTTTTTCAACATACTTTTATTATGTTTTATAAAAATAGACAGAAAATGAAGACTGTTGGAGGTTTTAGGTTTTTCTATATATCTGGCCACATATATTTTGTATGTTACATTTTCTGTGATTGATATTATAATTCTTTTCCTCGTACCGTTTGTAACTACATTGCTTTATTGTCTTTTATAATTTTCTTTAATAAATATATCTTTTAAATATCGGCTTATTATCTCTAACAGGTTATGGGCTATATTTATTGAAAATAATGTCGATTAAAATTGAGTTATTGAATCGTGAAAATTATGACACATGGCGGATACAAGCTGCAGCGGTATTGGTGAAAAATGATACTTGGGGCTACGTATCCGGGGAGATAATAAAACCTGTTGTGAACAAGGAGAAAGAAGGACTGTGCAAGCATGGATAGATGGAGATCATAAAGCTAAGTCCGATTTAGTTTTGACTCTGAGTCCGAGTGAGCTGAAACAAATACGTGGGTGCGAAACATCACGAGACGGTTGAAGCTGCAAAAAGTGCACGCGTCAAAAGGCCCGGCCAGAAAGGCAACCTTGTTGAAACAGCTGATCACTTATAAAATGCAAGAGAGTGATGATATTCACGAGCACTTGGGTAGATTTTTTGATGCAGTAGATAAGTTGGAGGATACGGAGATTGATATTCACCAGGATTTACTGTCAATACTACTGTTATATAGTTTACCATCATCGTATGAAAACTTCCGGTGTGCTATCGAAACGAGAGATGAGCTACCGAAAATAGAGTTTCTAAAAATAAAAATTTGCGAAGAATATAGTTCCAGGAAAGAAAACGATGTTAATATGCTGCAAGAAAATGCATTTTATGCAAGGCGTGGTGCAACACCAAAGAAGTCAATATTCAAAAATGAAAAGTCACAAGAATTCAAATTTCGATGTTACAAATGTCATGCATATGGTCATAAAGCTTCTAACTACCAAATGAAGAAAAATGTCAATGTCGAATCGAAATATGTCATCAGTGACGAAAATGAAGAAATTGTTGATAATTTTGAAAGTTTTCATTTGGCTTAGAATCAAAGAAAAATTTGTGGATACTTGATAGTGGTTGCACGTCACCCTTAAGTACTAATCAACGAAAATTTTATGGAAATTTGGAAACTCGTAAAAAAAACTACATCATGGTAAACAATCTGTCGATAAATGTCATGGGACAAGGAAATATTAGATTCTTAACTAAAAGTAATAATGATATTGCGCGGATAGAGTTCACTATTTGTTCCTGATCTTAGGAGTAATCTTGTGTAGATTGCGAAGTAATTTTTAAGGATATTGCTATCGTAAAGAGATGGTAAAATTAAAATTACTGCAGATCGTGCTGGGGATTTGTACATAGTGAGAGAGACTGATGATGAAGTTTCAGTCATAAGCAATAAGGTGGATGTTGACATTTGGTCATGGCATGAACGAATGTACCAATGGGACATCTGAATAGCGAAGATCTAATGAAAGTTCTGAAAAGATGTGACATAAATCTAAAGTCGACACGATTTAAGACGCGGATATTTTGACGAAGGCTTTATCGAAAACATTACAACTGCGTTCGTGGCCTAGGATATATAGAAAAAGGAGGCGTGTTGGAGGTTTTAGGTTTTTCTATATATCTGGCCACATATATTTTGTATGTTATATTTTCTGTGATTGATGTTGTTATTCTTTTCCTCGTACCGTTTGTAACTACATTGCTTTATTGACTTTTATAATTTTCTTTAATAAATATCTCTTTTAAATATCGGCTTATTATCTCTAACAAAGACACAAATATTTTTAATTTTTTCTGAATTCCGTCGTTTTCATACAAAAAATCATGATTAAAATTCCGGTCATTCTAAACAGACGTAAGCGCTAAATTACGGCACAGTCACGAAAAAATGGCGAAATGACAATCTGGCGTTTCCGGTGGGAAAAATAAAAACATATTATTTAAAATGTTTGAAATTAATTTTCAAGTAAAATACGTTTTAAATTAGTTAAAATTAAAGTCTCGGAAGGATTTTAAATTTATTGTTACTTTATTAGTGTTGTTTTCGATTTTCGATTTTATTTTTTTCTCTGTAATTAAGTGATAAAAAAATTTAATAAAAATATTTTCGAAGTCAGTATTGAAAAATAAAGATTATTTTTATTTTGGGGGGTTGTCATTTTTGAAATGTTGTCAATTATTATTAAACAATATGCCCACTCTGCGCGACCTTTTTCGGTGGTTCTTGGTTAGAAAATAAATGTAAATTATTATATTCAAGAAATACAAAATAACTATGTGCACTATACAAGCTTGTTATACCATGCCCGGGCTGAATCCACTGCGCTATGGCTCGCAATTAGAGCACAGAAACAATTCGTGCCGAGGCCGATGTACAATTAACCTTCAGACAAATTTAGGACTAATCGCAACATTTATCAACAGGGCTGTCACTTATCTATTAGGTACCAAATAAAAGTAAGTTTGCTTACTTTACAAACATAGTATCTGATAAATTTAACAGCTTAAGAAAAATATTTCAATACATACCTGTATCTTGAAAGCATCAACAAAAAAGTTCATAGACAATTATATCTAAATATAATTCATAGAAACGCGGATGTTAATTCAGCTATGCCTAGTCTTCGGGGAAAAATATAATTGACGTCTAATATCCTATTATTATGAATTAGTCAGTTTTATTTTCACTATACGTTATGTAGTATGAAGATTCTAGAATCTATAAAATAATTTAATAGAATTATATATTCTATTTTATATTTTATAATTATAGTTTCTTTGGATCCACATAAGACCACCATTTGGGGACAAAGGCACGAGGCTTAAAAATATTTCGGATGTACGGTTCTTTACATTTTAACATTATAATTATAATATTTCAGTTCAAAATTCACATAACAAACTCAATAGTCTTTTGTCAATTATGTAACCTTGCCCATATCTTACTTCATTTCAGGTAGGCGCATTAAGATTTTTTCTTCCTTTCACTAACGATTATAAATATTAATAGAACTGAAAAAAAGCGAATTGACTTAGTTTTATATTAGAATCATTTCATTTTATTGGAGGAAAAAATCAGAGCAGCTAGTCAAATTTATTCAAATTATTATCAAAAAATTAATACTAAATATTTCACTCCCCCCCCCCTGCTCTTCTTGTAGGTAAGGGCGCGTTTCACAATCCTTTAGTTGCCTTAGATGCCTGTTACGGTTCCTAGTTTTCTCATACTGTCCTACTTAAAAGATCATACTGTATACGTCCTTATCGTATCACTCTACATTTTTTTGTTCGCTTCAACTCCCTGGTTGGTTGACACGACTCGGTGAAACGCATATTCACCTAACGTCACATAAATATGAACTTACGTGATTGTTTTGAGTCCCATAAGTTAGTCCTATCTTAATAAACTAAATCTTATTTTAAAATCCTGGTGTCCTGCCTGTCAGACGGTCAATGTGTGTCGTTTAAAAATGGTCAAAATTGATATTGTTAAATTTTGTGGTGTCCTACGAAAGTTACTTCGCTCATAAGCCGAGGTGTCGGACAATATTGTGTACCAACTCGCTTTGGAGTTGCAAAGTGCAGTTTGAACGTGAACAAAAATCTTTGGGTTAAAATGTTTCACACCGTCGCTATATCCGAGCGACGACATCGTCCCTAATCTTTGGGATAAAATGTTTCACACGGAACTTTTTATCCCAAAGATTTTTGTTCACTAGTGTACATATTAAATTTCAAATACATTATAGCTTTTTTTTGGCTAAGGAAAAATAATAAAAATTATTATTTAGTCAACTTATCCCGCGGGATCAGTTTCGAGCGGCCTTAGTTGACTAAGTGCCAACTACCGGCGTATGAAGACAATGGGTACACATTTCTCACCTTTCCTGTTTTGCTTGGCCCCACACAATCATTTCAAAACCAAAATCAGATAAATCGGCCCAACTGTTCCCCGGCATACATAAATTATCCCGTAGTCATGGTTAAGATTAGGTTGCCATATATAGTTACGAAAAATGTTTGACAGGAAAGCAGTTTATGTGGAAAAAGGAAATTGTTGTTTTTACTATTTTCACTCGCAATTTTTCCATATTCTCTCACCTTTACCGGTTTGCCTGGTCCAAGACAATCATTTCAAAATCAAAATCAGCTAAATCAGCCCAGCCGTTCTCGAGTTTTAGCGAGATATAAGCACAGCAATCCATTTTTATAATACAAAGATTTACTAATTGCAAACAAAAAAATTCTGTTACTGTGCCTATAGCTCGACTTCGCATATTTTTCTCTGTGTTATGAACTCTCTATGCAAATGCATTGTTCTGATCTGAAATAGCTTAGACTAACAAAAGCAATTTCAGAACAGTTTTCAAATAAACAATCCATTCATCCATCGCTTATTCGAATCGAAAAATACTTTGTGACTTTGCCGATAATATTTCGTATAAAATTGATCTGTTGCTAGAGTTTTGCTCGCACTGAGCCATTGCATGAAATAGGTACCTTACATCATAAAGTGATTACAGTTTAGCGAATACCAGACCTAATAAACACATTAACACACATTAGGGTACATACCTTACATTAAAAATAAACAAGTATCGATTGCGGCTTTATTTTGTAAATGTTTTTATAGGTCTGATTTTTTTACTGAATACTGACAACTTTTATAAATACAAAATCAACATTTTAGTATAATATTTGGCTTATTTTTTTACTCGGCGAGCACACAAATATGACGAGAAATGGGCAACTGTGTTCCTAGTGCACCATTTAGCCTCACTCTAGCCTTAATCACGCCTATGTCCCCGAAGGGGTAGGCAGAGGTGAATTAACACCCACTTTTCGCCAGTTAAGCTAGGTACCCTGTAATTGGTGGCCAGCCTATTGCCACAATTATATCGGAATCACAAATCGCAGTATACTGCTAGGTGGTATGGAAGGAATGTTGCTGCCCATTTTACTCATCGCTGTCTTTAGCCTTAGTCGCCTTGTACGACACCCACGGAGAGTTGGGGGTGGCGACAGTTGAATTCTGCTCTGGCGTCACTACACGGCTGTGGACAATTATAACGTTCTAATAATATATTGCCGAATATATTAAGGTGGCATAATTTGAGTAGACGATTAAACTTCTGCCTACCATTCGAGCGGAAAGAGACGTGATTTATGTATGACGTCATTCATATCTATCAGTATCCACGTATATCCAACTGTACATGTCTACAGCTTGAAGTATTTATGTAGGTATTATATTTCTCTTAACTATCCACGAATGGTTTGGCTACGTAAGGTGCAGGGTTATGGCATATTGTATACATAATAAAATATTATAAAATTCAACACATAAACAAAAACATTCATAGATAGATTATTAAAACCCAGCGTTACCAACAATAGGATAATATAAAAAAATAACGTGCTAATTGGGAGCTGTATCTGCCGCACTCAAAGACGTCAATTAACTTTAAAGCCTCACTCAACCAGCAGCGGTGGCGGGACGGTGGCGGTGGGGAACCCGAACAAACGTTGACGTTGGTTTGAATAATGTCCATAAATATTACCTACGTATAGAATGTTCGGGTTCGCCACCGCCACCGTCTAGCCACCGCTGTGTTTGAGTGAGGCTTTATGAGTACATTATGACAAAAAATATCATTAAATCTAGACCATAGACCCAGTAGGAATGGCGACAAGTTTTAAAATGTAATTTTTTGACATCAACTGCCGCACTCAGAGACGTCAACTTACTTTAATGAGTATTTAATGTCAAAAATTTTCATTCAAATCTACACCGTAGACCCGGCAAGAATAGCGACTAGTTTTGAATTGTCATTTTTTGACGTTAAGTACTCATTAACGTTATTTGACGTCTCTGAGTGCGGCAGTAAGTACTATTTAACGTTAATTGACGTCTCCGGGTGCGGCAGTCCCACATTCCCAACAATATAATCTCACCTTCAATCCCGAAATAGATTCGGATATTTGCATGTACGTTAATATTCATATCCATATTTTATCGGGACCGAGATACGAATTACGGAACTGAGTTATTCAACTAGGATTCGTTAGAATATTAACAAAATAATATTTTTGCTATTTGTTATCAAGACGAAGACATTCATAAAAAATCTCTGAAAACGGCGAAAAGAATATTATTATCTACCTCAGTTTTTTGTATTCTTATTCAGCCAACTGTCTTTTGTAGGGATTTTTATGAACAGTATTCTAATCAATCCCGCAATCTATTCAACGAATCGGTACCGAGCGGGCCGTACATAAAATGAAAGTGTATATTTACAACAGAGGAATATTTTCAGGCATGGTCAGATGCTCAGGTGTTGCTGTTACCTGGATACTAACCCTGGACCCCGTAGTTGGTTCGTTTCCTGGTAACGGCAAATGCTTGTTTCATAAACTAAACAGTTTTTGATATATTGCTCCTATATGGTATATGTTATATCTGGGGTAGTATGTTTCCTCTTCTATTCATGTCGGTCAGACGTTATCAAGCAATTCACTCCCTTTTGATTCATATCATCCAACACACCGGAAAGGTGGCAGTGATGAATGAATTTATAGAAAATAGACGAAATGGACCATGTCGAGAGACTGATCACTGTACAAAGAGGTTGGAATGGCATAATACCAATCCATACTTCTTAAGGTACCTATTGGCTTAAGTTTTACGAACGGCCGCCTGTCTTACACCAACCATTTTTGGGTAAATGAAAATATTAATTAATAGTTATTTGTTGTACGTGAGTGCAAAGTTGTTTTTTAACCGCGTGCTCAATTTTGATGACCGAGTTAGCGAAGGATTCAAAAATTAGAATCAAAAGAGCACAAGGTGAAAAATCTTTGCACTCGAGTGCAACACGTAACTTTTCATCCCCCCCAACGAGGAAATTGCAAAATACAAAAAAAAATACAATCACAACAGTTTCTGTTTTCACCCAGAAACTTCCACAACGTAATACACACCCATCCACTCAGACACACCCAAAAAACACCCATTCACCCAGAAACACCCACAAAACACCCACAAAACACCCATTCACCCAGAAACACCCACAAAACACCCATTTACCTAGAAACACCCAAAAAACACCCATTCACCCAGAAACACACACAAAACACCCATTTACCCAGAAACACCCACAAACACCCATTCACCCAGAAACCCCCACAAAACACCCATTCACCCAGAAACACCCACATAACACCCATTCACCCAGAAACACCCACAAAATATCGAATCACCCAGACACACCCACAACATCCATTCAGACACCCACAACTTCCACCCAGTCACACCCACAATACTCACCCATCCATTCAGACACACCCACAAAACACCCATTCGCCAGACACACCCACAAAACACCCATTCACCTAGACACATCCTCAAAACACCCATTCACCCAGACACACCTCCAACACCCACCCATCCACCCAGCCACACCCGCAAAATTTATCCAGACACACCTGTAAGTACCTAATAAAAATTACCGTCCCTAATGGAGTACCGAGACGGTCAGCTTGAGTCAAGCACGTTGATTTTCTGTATGTTTTTGTTCCGTTGCTAGCGTAAACAAATCAAACAAACCTAAAAAGCTTTTAAATGCTTGACTCAAGCATCAAGCAAGCATTGTAGACGATCAAAATGTTTAAAGCAAGATTGACGCCAAGCTGATTGACCGTCACGGAACTCCAAGGTTTTAACAAATTTATGACGTGAAAAGAAAATGGCGCGCGCAAAGCAAATTACAAAAAAAGTACACCAAGAAGGTTCCGAGTCTGAGTTTTTAACAAATTAAAATAGGTTGCATGATAATTTCGGCACCATGGAGGTAGAAATAAATAGGTATAATGATGTTTTGAATTCACAAACTCATTGCACACGATGTTCTAAATTCAAATTTACTTCAACCTCTAGAGGATAAAAACGGCTTTTGCACTCAGATATCGAAGAGCAAAAACGCTTTTTCCGAGATGGTGGGATGAAAAGAATATTTTTCAATGTTATGAATATTTTAAAATCATTCATTTTGATGATTGTATCATTGTATCACAAACGTTTTATTAATCTAGTATTTAAAAGATGCTTATGGTTGGGTACATGGTATGTAGATTTATAACATATATTACCATATTTATTGACTTCATCTGGCTATATTATGTACCATGATTTTACCCAACTCAATAAAGACTATTTGCACTTAAATACCAACGACGTAAAACTATAGCAGGGTCACCTGCAATTACACGGGTTTAAAGGTTAACACGTTTACAGTAACGCGTTTACTGTACCTACCACTCAAAGGGCGGGCTGCGGGACTGTATAAAAATCCACCCCACACAAAATCGTTTAATGAAAAAGCTAACGAAGCGATTGGACGCCACTCTCGGGATGTGGCGGAAATTTAAAATTTGGAATTTCGCGTACATCTATCTCTTGTATGATCTGAAAGCTGGGAATGTTTGACCCTCTTACTGCAGCAGAGGATTCGCCACAGTAAATTGAACGAGAATGCTCCGAGATAAGGTCCAGTATCAATGAGAAACTTAAAAACTTTTAAAAGTAAAAATGTTTTCACATAATACCTTATCTGACTTTTTTATAGCCCAAAAGCCGGCAGTGGATCATTGAGAACCGCGATTAGAATAAATTTTAATTCGAAGAAATCATTTGCATTATTGTGAATCAGAATTTGATTTTATTGGGTGATTCTTTCCTAAATGCAAAGCTTTGTCAAGTGTTCACCGTTCATCGAATGGTGTAGGTCTAAAATTCAGTAAAATGTTTTATTAAAGTTCAATACTAATTTTGTTTCATCGTGGAGGTTTGTTTTACTTTTCAATTGCACTGAAACATGTAGTAATTTATGTAGACACTCGTGTAAATGTGTGCTTAGTTTGATGACGTCATCCAATCAGACATTCCATTTTACGGTGGCGATTGGTTCGTTATCCACAGTCCGTAACACATCTCGAACACACCTCTTTTCGTGCGGCAGGTAATTGGTTGCTAAACAGATTTATCCCACCCGAAGCGTGCCCCACGCCCCTGTAGCACGGGACGTGGACACATCTCTTTCGGGGGACAGACAATCTTTTCCTCTCGCTCGAACTCCCACTAAATCCCGAGTCAAAACACTGTCAAGTGGTGGAGAGAGACTTGTCCACGTCCCCGTGCTGGCCCGCTGGGGTAAATCCGATAGGTCCTGTGCAAATATTAATTGACTTCCGTCAAGCCGAACGGGATCAAAGGGACGATACACTATCGTATGTAACCAAGACCCCGAGTGACAACAACACAGAATACCTACTGGGAACTAAAGTCTCCAACATTTTGTGTTGCTTTATTATTATTGTATGCAAAATTATAAGTTGAATAATTCTAGACTGGCACGTGCTTCAACATGCGCAAGCTACGTGCACCATAAAGCAATAATTTCTGCTTGTATCTGAGCATTGATGTTGTAGGTACGGGTATGCGAAATGTTAAAACTCCTATCTTGCAGTCCCGATTCCTACTCACTTTGTTTGTGTGTAGTTAGGCACAGTCAATAAAAATTCAACTTACGATTTTTATAGTTTATAATCCAAAAACACAGATAACAGAAGGCACAAAAGATGAAAGCACTGCACAGAGATAGTCAGAGAAAGAAGAAGGAAAGCCAAGAATAATTAGCACAACACAGTCCAAGTAAATAAGCACTAGCGTAAATTTAAGTACATAAGCTTAGGCAAAGAAACGTATGGATAGCGTCGATAGCGAGTCACGACTGGCGACCGTGCGGCTGCGCCCGCGCCGGTCGGCCGCTTAGGTACTTAGTAAATAAGTGGCTTATCTATTGCGTTGAGGCAGTGCGGCCAAGTGTCGATTATCGATATCGATATCGACCAACTGATACGCATTGAAAGTGTTAATGTTAGTGGCTATAGTTTGTTGTGTTATAATATATGAATAATGTAAATATTATAGGTTGATAATTTTGTTAATTTCATTCAGTTATTATGTTGTGTCTAGGTGTAAGTTTGTAAATATAATATTTTATTTTTATTGATTAGTAATTAAGTAGTTTTATTAGATGTAGTGTATGCCTAAACTAAATATCTAAATGTAGGTAGGTTCCCTACACAACCCCCCTCCAGAGACCGTCAAGGGCGATAGAAGTCGGGAAATTTTACCCGGCGTCCAGACCTTGTGACGTAATCCTTGCGGAAACCTGGTGGAGGTTCTACGTCCTCATTATGATTGTCATCCTTATGACTGTGGTGGTCAGCTAGTATGAAGGCCGGTTTGATTCGGTCAATCGAAACTGTGACCTCTTTACCCTTTAAAAGAATTTTAAAGATTTTATGTCCTCTTAACAACACCTTGTGTGGACCTGAGTAAGCGGGTTGGAGTGAGCCTCGTGATGCATCTTCACGCAGGAAAATGTAATCGCTAGTGGCGAGATCCTTAAAAATAAACGTTTTACGTGTGCCATGGTGTGCCGTAGGAGCTGGTTGCAGTTTCTTGGCGAATTCCCTAATACGCGCGGTAAATTCAGACGTGTCTGTGGTGCCTGCTGTGGATGGGTCAAAGAATTCGCCAGGTAGTCTAAGTGGCTCACCATACACGAGTTCTGCACAGGAGGCTTGTAAGTCTTCCTTGATGGAAGTTCGTACCCCCAGTAATACCCATGGCAAAGACTCAGTCCACCTATCGTTGCCGTGACATACGATCGCGGCTTTGAGCTGCCGATGAAAACGCTCCACTAACCCATTGCAGGCTGGATGATAGGCTGTCGTCCGCTTATGTTGAAACCCTGCTATTTGGGACAGACATTGGAACAGGGCCGATTCAAATTGACGGCCTCGGTCAGTTACAATGTCTATCGGGCAGCCAAAACGGGATATCCAGCCTGACAATAGAGCCTTGGCAACTGTTTCTGCCGTGATATCTTCAATTGGTATTGCTTCCGGCCATCGAGTAAATCGATCTACTGCCGTCAAGCAATACCTATAACCACCCGAGACAGGAAGAGGCCCTACAAGGTCTATATGAACCTGTTTAAAACGCGCTCGAGGTAAGTTGAATCCGCCTAGTGGAGCGGTGACATGACGACTCACCTTAGATCGCTGGCACGGCAAGCATGAGCGCGCCCAATCCCTGCAGTCCTTACGCATGCCAGGCCAAACAAAACGTTCGGAGACTAATTTGATGGATGGCTTCGCGCCAGGATGGCTGAAGGAATGAAGATGTTCGAAAATCTGCTTTCTGAAAAGCTGGGGAACGAATGGCCTGGAGGTCGGGGTACTGACGTCGCAGTACAGGCGTGTACGACTTCCAGGTAAGTTGAGCTTCTTCAGTTGAAGACATGATCCTTCCTCTAAAAGTTTCATCAGCTCAGGGTCCGTAGCTTGAGCTTGGGCTAGTGTCTCGAGATTTACCGGCACTCCCAGTTCCTCTATCCGTGACAAGGTATCTGCAACGATGTTATCCTTGCCAGATATATGTCGGATATCAGTCGTGAACTGGGATATAAAATCTAGGTGTCTGTACTGCCTAGGCGAACAGTTTTTCTTCCTTTCGTGGAATGAAAAACTGATCGGCTTATGATCAGTATATATTACGAAGTGCCGAGCCTCGAGCATATATCTAAAGTGCTTGATGCCTTCGTAAATGGCTAACAACTCCCTGTCATATGGCGAATACTTGACCTGGGATGGACTCAGCTTCCGGGAAAAGAAAGCCAACGGTTGCCATACGTTGTCCTTCAGCTGTTGGAGGACTGCGCCTATGGCCTTGTCCGACGCGTCCGTCACCAGAGCAAGCTTCGCCGCATAATCAGGATGAGCCAATAGAGCGGCGTCTGAAAGGGTATCTTTGCAGGCTTCGAAAGCCAATAACGCTTCACCAGTTATGGCGACAGGATGTGAACCTTTTACCGACCCCGTTAGTAAGGCATGTAAAGGAGCTTGAACTTGGGCAGCGCGAGGAAGAAATCGCCTATAAAAGTTCAGCATGCCTAAAAATGCCCTAAGTTGCCGTACGGTGGTCGGAACAGGGAAGTCCTTGATCGCCTGCACCTTAGCATCCAGCGGTCGAGTGCCCCGTTTCGAGATGCCATAACCTAGGAAACTTACCTCTTTAGCTCCGAAAACACACTTAGACGTATTAAGTAACATTCCATAGTCTCTCAGCCTCGCAAAGATAGTGCGCAGGTGCTCCTCGTGCTGCTCCAGGTCCTTAGAGAACACCAGAAAGTCGTCAATGTAGCAATATACAAAGTCTAGTCCCCTGGTCATCTCGTCAACAAACCTTTGGAAGGTCTGGCTCGCATTACGAAGTCCAAACGTCATAAACGGGAACTCAAACATCCCGAATGGTGTGGTAATGGCGGTTTTGGGTATGTCCTCTGGACTGACAGGTATCTGGTTGAAAGCCTTTACCAGGTCTAGGGTACTAAAGACACTGCAGCCAGCGATAGATTGGGCAAAGTCATGAATGTGCCTAACCGGATACCTGTCAGGCACAGTGCGGGCGTTCAACATGCGGTAATCGCCGCACGGACGCCAGCCATTGTCCCTTTTTGGAGCGAGATGTAACGGAGAAGACCAAGAGCTTTCTGATGGTCTGGCTGTTCCAGCTGCAATCATGGACTGGAACTCCTGCTTGGCAATTTTTAATTTGTCAGGTGCTAGACGGCGAGGTGACGAAGATACTGGAGGCCCTGGTGTCGTCCGTATATGGTGAAGGGTGTTATGGTGTATTGTACGATGGGTACCAGCTGGTCGAGTGATCTCAGGGAACTCACTGAGTATTTTGTGATATCTAGTGTCACCAGTCAAGACTTTAACAGAGTAAAGATTAGTTTTACTAGCTACTAGACTAGCTACAGCAGTTACAGAAGTAGTATTATCTAAGAGGCATTTATTTCTACAGTCTACTACAAGGTTGTAAAAATTGAGAAAATCTACCCCTATGATAGGTTTTGTAACGTCGGCTACTACAAAGCGCCATGAAAAAATTCTACGTAACCCAAAATCTAATTCAAAATATACGTAACCGTATGTTGAGATGCTGGAACCGTTCGCAGCACACAGCTGGAACCCTGTTGGAGCACGACGATCGCGTAGTGCCGCTCGAGGGAAGACACAGAGGTCGCTGCCAGTGTCGACCAGGAACTGCGTCTTCGAGGAACGGTCTGTGACGAATAGGCGACCAGCAGAAGATGGGCAATCGTCCGTCGCCATTACCGACCGCCCATCATGTTTTCCGCCTTGAAGTCGCAGGGTCGCATGCATTTGGTGGCCTTGTCCCCGAATTTAGAGTGGTACCAACATAGCGGGTACTTCCGGTGATTCGACTGCGATCGCTGCTTGGAAGATGACCGGCTTCGACGTCGAGCAGAACGTGATGTTGACCTACCGCCCCCTTGCAACTGCAGCTTCTGGACTTGTCTTCGGAGTTCAGCGACTTCTCTGGTAAGGTCACTGAGGACAGAACTAGGTCCAGCTTCACTTATGGCATGCACTTTGGGCGTTGATGCGGCCAGGTCGTTAACTCGGTCCGCTAAGTCAGCCAGATCTTCAAGGCTGGTCGACGCTGGTTGACCTGCGAGGACAGTCTGAATGCCATGCGGGAGACGGCTAATCCAGATTGTCTTCATGAAGTCATCGGGTACCTCTTGGCCAGCAAGACTCTGCAAGTGACGAAGAAAACGAGAGGGCTTTCGGTCTCCCAGCTCCTCGTGCATGAGCAGCTGTTTAAGCTTCTTTTCATTAGAGGCTGTGAGTCTTTTGATTAACTCTGTCTTGAGCTTCTCATATTTGTTCTCCACTGGAGGGCTTATGATGAGATCCTTCACCTCTCTAGAGAATTGGTTGTCGAGCTGTCCAATCACATAATTAAACTTTGCAGAGTCCCTATGTATGTGGTAAAGCGCGAACTGTCCTTCCACCTGCGCGAACCATATCTCGGGCTCCTCAGGCCAAAAAGGTGGGATGCGAATATTAATGTTGTGCACATTTTGCTGTGTCGATAGTTTGTCTTTCCCCTCACTAGTATTCCGGTTACCACCGCGTGCTTCATCGTCCGACATCTTGTGTCCTTGCTAGGGGTCACCAATGTAGGTACGGGTATGCGAAATGTTAAAACTCCTATCTTGCAGTCCCGATTCCTACTCACTTTGTTTGTGTGTAGTTAGGCACAGTCAATAAAAATTCAACTTACGATTTTTATAGTTTATAATCCAAAAACACAGATAACAGAAGGCACAAAAGATGAAAGCACTGCACAGAGATAGTCAGAGAAAGAAGAAGGAAAGCCAAGAATAATTAGCACAACACAGTCCAAGTAAATAAGCACTAGCGTAAATTTAAGTACATAAGCTTAGGCAAAGAAACGTATGGATAGCGTCGATAGCGAGTCACGACTGGCGACCGTGCGGCTGCGCCCGCGCCGGTCGGCCGCTTAGGTACTTAGTAAATAAGTGGCTTATCTATTGCGTTGAGGCAGTGCGGCCAAGTGTCGATTATCGATATCGATATCGACCAACTGATACGCATTGAAAGTGTTAATGTTAGTGGCTATAGTTTGTTGTGTTATAATATATGAATAATGTAAATATTATAGGTTGATAATTTTGTTAATTTCATTCAGTTATTATGTTGTGTCTAGGTGTAAGTTTGTAAATATAATATTTTATTTTTATTGATTAGTAATTAAGTAGTTTTATTAGATGTAGTGTATGCCTAAACTAAATATCTAAATGTAGGTAGGTTCCCTACAATGTTTTTAACCCTAGTTGCTATAGAAGGGTACAAAATAATTTTTGTTTTAGACTTTTATGTAACATTTCGTAATGTTTTTAATTTAATATAACCTACCGGCAGTGATTAACTTACTGCCAGTTTTTTGATCCATAGTTAACTCAACCAATTGTTAAAAACTGTTACTGATTGCTAAATATCAGACTGATATGTACCTAACCATTAGTAACAATTTTACTTATGGATAAATATCAGTCAGATATTGTTACTAATTGTTAAATATCAATGATAATTTAAAGATAAGCTAACAATTTTTAACAATTGGTTAACATTTAACTATGCATCAATAAACCGGCCCTTTGCCTACCAATGTTGATTTTAGACTTTTATGTAACATTGCGAAATGTTTTTAATTTAATATAACCTACCGGCCGTCATTAACTTAGCCTATGTGCACTCAACCCACAGTAGCGTTCGATTTCACCTGTGTGAATATGTTTCAGTTTTCTGTTATTATTGTATAAATGTTAGATAAATTTTAATACATAGATAAAAAAAACATTCCTCTAATCAGTCCAATATCAGCATCGCTTCCTGTACCTACTCAAAACAGGGTTATCGACCTCGCCACCACAAAAGAAAATCTGAAGGACGTCGCAAAAGTGTTTCACAATAATATGCCAGTAAATACGGAACTATTTTTACGCTCAACATTCGCTGGCAGGAGAGTGAAAGTGGCTTCAGCCGCCACGCCCTTGAATTCTGCAAGTTCGCAATATGGGTTACCTACTATTAGTTAACGCTTCATTAAACGTAGCGATCCATAATACTGCCGTTATACGATAACTAGTTTCGTTAGCAGCGTCGCATCCGTAAATAGATTTACATAATGTTACCTTAGTATAATGAGATTCATTACTGCATCTTCTAGAACATAGGCTATTGGATTTATGGTGATATGAATATTTATAAGATAGAGAGCTTGTGTCGTATAAATATTAAGATCGAAAAAAGCATAATTTATTATATACTTTTTTGGAGCTAAACAAAGTCTAATTGAAAAATCGTCGATGAGACTCTAAAACCGCGTAAGAGCAGTCCGCAATGCCGCGCATATACATTTCATGAATTTTACAGATAGACTGGAAACAGAAGAAGAGGTTTTTATTGTCTTCATTCTTATAAGTATAATATCATCATCATTCAGCCGAGAGACGCCCACTGTTGGGCATAGGCCTCCCCCAAGGATCTCCAAACCGGTCGGTCCTGCGCTGCCCGCATCCAACGGCTTCCCGCGACCTTCACCAGATCGTCGGTCCACCTTGTGGGGGGCCTTCCAACGCTGCGTCTCCCGGTTCGTGGCCGCCATTCGAGGACCTTTCCGCCCCAACGGCCGTCAGTCCTCCTCGCAATGTGCCCTGCCCACTGCCACTTAAGGTCCGCAATTCTTCGGGCTATATCGGTGACCTTAGTTCTCCTGCGGATCTCATCATTTCTGATATGATCACGCAGGGAAACACCGAGCATAGCCCTCTCCATTGCCCTTTGGGTGACTTTGAGTCTTCTTATAAGGCCCATTGTAAGCGGCCACGTTTCGGTGCCGTAAGTCATCACTGGCAACACACACGCATTGAAGACCTTTGTCTTTAAACACTGCGGTAGATGGGCCGAGAATATACCGCGTAGCTTCCCGAACGCTGCCCAGCCGAGTTGGATCCGTCGATTGACCTCTTTTTGGAAGTTGGACTTACCAAGTTGGACTTTTTGTCCCAGGTAAATATAATCGTCAACAACTTCCAGTGTAGAGTTCCCAACCTGTACAGTAGTGGGTACGACATGGGAGTTTGACATGATTTTTGTCTTATCCATGTTCATTTTAAGACCCACTTGTTGGGAGACTCTACTTAGATCATCGAGCATTGTGCTCAAGTCTTCCAGGGTCTCAGCCATGACTACGATATCATCAGCAAAGCGAAGGTGAGTCATGTACTCGCCGTTTATATTGATGCCTAATCCTCTCCAGTCCAGAAGTTTAAACGCGTCCTCCAACGCGGCGGTGAACAGTTTCGGCGATATTACATCGCCCTGCCTCACACCCCGCTGGAGCTGTATGGGTTTAGAGTTCTGATCCTGAAGGCGGACTGACATAGTGGCGTTTTCGTACAGTGACTTCAACACTTGGATGTACCGATAGTCTATTCGGCACCTCTGGAGTGATTGGAGCACGGCCCAGTTCTCGACAGAATCGAAGGCTTTCTCATAGTCCACAAACGCTAAGCATAATGGCAGATTATACTCTTCGGTCTTCTGTATAACCTGCCGCAACGTATGTATGTGGTCTATGGTACTAAAGCCTTTTCGGAATCCGGCTTGTTCGGGGGGCTGGAAGTCGTCAAACCTGCGTCCGAGACGGTTCGTAATAACCCTCGAGAACAACTTATAAACGTGACTAAGGAGGGTGATGGGTCTATAGTTCTTCAATTGGGTTCTATCGCCCTTTTTGAAGAACAGTCTCACCACGCCCCCGTGCCATGCCTTTGGCGTTTTTCCCTCGAGTATAACGGTGTTGAATAGCCTCTGAAGAGCTCTCAGGACGGTTCGTCCACCTGCTTTCAGAAGCTCCGCTGTAACACCGTCATCACCCGGCGCCTTGTTGTTCTTAAGCTGTTTGAGGGCCACACTAATCTCGTACAGGCTGACGTCCGGGATATCTTCGGTATAGTGTCGAGTTAACTTGGCTCTTGGGTCAGTGGCCTGAGAGACAGGTGTGTGTGATGTCGCGTAAAGCTGTCCATAGAAATTCTCAATCTCAGCCAAAAGCTCAGGCCGGGACGTAACGATTCTGCCGTCGTCTGTCTTCAGCTTGGTCAGCAAGCTCTCTCCAAGTGACAAATCTCTAGCGAACACTTTGGAACCTTTGTTGCGTTCGATGGCCTCTTTAATACAATCTGTATTAAATCGGCGTATGTCGCGAGTTAGGCACTTGGAGATCCGTTTACTGAGCTGCCGACGTCTACGAGCGTCTTCAGAAGACCGCAGAACAATCTCACGTCTCTCGTCCATGAGCTTCAATGTTGGTTCTGAGATTTTTCTTGAACCTTTGGTACGGCTGGGTTTGAAAAACTTTGAACCCACCGTAAGGACAGCTTCCACGAACCTGTCATTATATTTGTCCACATCTGTGCAGTCCTCCAGGCAATCGAAGCGATTTTGCAAATCTAGTTGAAAGCGTTCGGGGTTTTGGATTTGGATGGCTTCAGGGCGGAGCGTAGACCTCATCAGTCGATACCTTTCGGATTTGACATTTAGATTCAATGTGCCTCTTACCAATCGGTGATCGCTCCCCGTGTTAAACGAATTGATCACTGAGACATCATTGAATATCCGAGTCTTAGTCGACATGATGAAGTCAATCTCATTTTTTGTTACACCATCCGGACTTCTCCAGGTCCATTTGCGATGCAACTGTTTCTTGAAGAAGGAATTCATCATATAGAGTCCTTCCCTCTCCATGTATTCAGCTAGCATTTGGCCACGGTAATTCCGGATTCCAACTCCAAATTGCCCCACTTTCGACTCATTATCGCTACGTTTGCCTAGCCTTGCGTTGAAGTCTCCCATGACAACAGTGTAGTGAGTCTTGGACGTATGTATTGCTCGAGAGATGTCCTCATACACTACTTCCACTTCCTCGTCGGGGTGTGTCGAGGTCGGGGCGTATACCTGTATAACCTTCAACGAATACCGTTTGGTAATTCTGAGTATAAGGTACGCCACCCTGTTCGACACACTTCCGACCTGTACAACGTTGTTCACGAGAGACTTGTGGACAATAAACCCGACACCACCTTGGGACAGATCTTCGCCCTCCCGGAAGTAGAGCAGGTTACCGGATTTTAGGATTACCGTGTCCTCGCCCTGTCTTCGGACTTCGGATAATCCCACAATACTCCAGTGAATCCTGCTCAATTCTTCTTCCAGTTCTAGCAGCTTCTCCTCGGTCCGCAATGTTAGCGCGTTATATGTTGCCAGGGCCAAAGTCGTTTGACGGGGGGTCTTCGCCGCCCGGGGATTCTTCGCACCCCTGGTCCCGGCACCTTGCCTGCGTCCGTCACCGCCGACACGGCCTCCGGTACCGCCGGGCACTTGGGGCCTTCCTTTTTGTCTTATCATAGGGGGGATTTGGGCCTTTCTCCCACCACGCTGGCCCAATGCGGGTTGGTGGGGAGCGCCAGAGCCTCGTTGGTTGTACGGCAGGGTGTACCGCGTGCAGGTGAGGTTGGCTTGGGTCTCGTGAGGTGGTTTATGAGACCCCTTACACCCCTTAGTAAGTATAATATAGTAAGTATCAATAACAAAGCAACATTTCCCATAGGTATTAAATGAAAATAGAAATGCCGAGTGAAAATATCTGTGTTTACAATTCATTTGTAGAAACTCACGTATTTCAACGTAATTTATTTCAAACCGCTAGTTCAGTAATGTAAATTAGATTTTGAAGCTGAGGACATAAGTAGTTAAACGTTGGTAATTTATGAAACCATTTTGCGAAGGTGGCTCCTCAATTTTACCAGTTGAAATTACGTATTTTGTACGCTAAAACGTACTACGAGCCAAAACTAAAACCTGGGGTAGCAAGTAATTGGACCTAAATTGAAATTCGAGTACTGGACGCCTCCTATAAACACCGAATAACGAAGTGACCTAACAAGCGTCGGCGTATGCCCGTGTACCATGTAGGTACAAGAAAAAAATTGATAATAATATCTGAAAGAGTAACTTTGTAACTTAAGTAACTTTTTTAAAGTAACTTTTTTTCACACACTTAAAGTGAGACAACGCTATAAGCCGAGTAGAACGGCGTCCCGTTTTGTTTTGTTGTGTTTTGTTTTGATCGCACTAATACCACACACATGCCACAGGACACAAAAATAATAATTTGAAAGAGGCGTTACCAATGAACATATTTTTTTTAACCATTTCAGCCGAACGTAAACTGAACATTTTTAATATTACTTGAGGCCAATTACAAAGGCAAGATACTCGGATGGGGGCGTCAAAGTAAATTGTTTACAATTTGTAAATAAACTTAAGCCTAAAAAGTATTTGCAAGATCTTAAAAATACAGTTATCTCTCTACCTATAATATTGCGGTAGCTTAGTTGTTTTCATTCGGCTGGCGGCTAAGGCGGCTTTTAAAAATAACTTACGTCGTAATAAAACAAATTAATGTTTCTATTAGAGAAAGTTTCAGTTGCCCGAAAATTTCGGATCGCGTTCGTGGCAGCGCAGATTCTGTGGAATGTTGTCGCTCGCTTTAAGCGAGTCACACACAGCGCATATAATATATATTATAGCGTCTAATATAAATATATTATGCTAAACGACACACACAAGTAATATCGCAACTACGGTATTCTATCGAAAGCCGTCTCGCGAGTCGACTGATTCGTTCCATATCTTAACATATATTTCGACCATCTTAAGATTTCTATAGCATGTTCGTATCGTCGGTACAGACAACAGCACGTCAGACTACCACAAAAAATTTAATTTTCTCAGTCGAGTTCTCAGTAGACTTTTGGCTCTACTGCCAACAAGTTAAGGTTGACAATCGATTGAAGAAATTTGACAGTTTTGGTTAGTCTGAAGAGCCGTTGACTGTACCATAAGATACTGTAAGGTAAAATATTATATTATATGCATTGTGTGTGGTGGTCCGTTGAATAGCATGGTGAGCGATACGTCGAAGATAAGATATGTTTTATAGTATCTTCGGTGTGTGTGATATGCTTTACAGTCAGGAGAGAACCATTTGGACGATTCACTAGCTTAGCAGTTGGCGATTCGCTTGTCTCTCGTTTGAAGTGAATTTTAGAAATTGAGTTGTCTATGAAATTTAGCGTTATCTTTAAATTTGATTTATTTTTTATTACATACTATGGTGTGGTATGCTTGCTTATGATACAGTGACCTTTAAAAGTTAAGTACTAATTTGAGAAGCTTCCTTATGTTTTTCAGAGATAGTCGAAGTTGCAAAAAAAATATTAACCTAAATCCATTAAAAAAGCTATCGGTGTTATTACAAAAAAATGTTTCAGTCACTCACTATCAATATGAAGGGAGAACATCAGATGTAAAACTTTTTAAACAAATCACGTATTAATCATTTTTTGTTTGTTTTTTTAATTATATGATATTATAGATGAGGTATGTAACTTTCGTAAATCGAGCCTATTTACTACAGTTATTGAAATGTTACTTGGGTACTAGTTTTTCATAACAAAGCTTTGAATAACTCTTGCGTAATTATTATCCTCAACTATATCACTATATCCAATAAATACATTACTTTAAACATTAAAAGTTATAAGTTTTTTATTCGCTTCAAGTATTAAATAACCAAGTGCGTTAAAGTATTCATTGAACTTTAACGTGGATAGTTCTTAAGAGGATTATTTCTCCAAAGTTATAAGATGTTAAAAGTATTGTAATACAATCGATGTGTACTTAACTTTCAGACTTACAACATTAAACTTACCATGAAGAATTCTTGTAAAAGTCTTCTTCTACGAGAATTCTTCATTCTTGTACAATAATAATTTTTGACTTTGATTTTTTTTTAATTTTAGATTACGCGCATATTTATACCGGAATAGGCGTGATTTATGTATGTATGTAAGTATGTACGTATTTTTATACTAATAAGCACAATTAACAAATCATAATCAAAACCAGTTAAGTTAAGTTTAAGTCTTGTTGGATGAAATATGGAGCTTGTACAATCAATACAATCGAAAAGTCTACTTAGAACACTTGACCCATCTACTGTGTATATTTAAAATTTTGAGGATGGTGACCACGGCACCACCAACTGACTAGCTAAGTTGGTGGTACCGCTATGATTGGTCCTAAGCTGTGATCTGCGTAGAAGCGATTGAGTTGAGTACTACTGGGACTTTAAAACGACGGGGAAACTTCTGGGGAATTGATCCGTGGTGAGTGGAAATGGAGGAGCACCCGTCGCGTTTCGTATGCGGTAAAGCGCGGATGGGGTAACCTATTTTCCTCTGTTAACGCGCTAAGGTTGTATCCTAGAGGAAGTAACACATTTTACCCACTGGACGGAAAAAATAATGACCAACAGTGGACGTCTCTTGGCTGACACGATATTTACTTAAATGGTTTGCTTACGGGCAAAGATAAAAATATTATGTTCCTCGACACAATAACAGGAAAAGACGTTAATGGACCTCTGACATATTATTTTGACACGGTGTCGTTGCCATGAGGATTTCATCTATCAATGTATAGATATTTCCTTCCATTAATTTTCTCCACTGTTGATGGAAGAAATAGACGAGTTAGTGATTTCTGTTGCGACCTAGCTATTAAAACTGCCTCGAAGTTCAGTACAGTTAGCAAGAGTAAAATACGTGCCTTGAAATTGAGGCAATCATTAAAAACTTTCTGTTGAATAAACCCGGTTAAAAAGTTCCGTCTGCAAAGGTGACGTAATCCCGGTTTCATTATCCAGGCAAAGATGGCAGAAGCGGTGGAAGTTTTCTATTAGAAAACGTTCTATGATCGAGGTCCCGAGTGAGCATCGACAGACGATAAACGAGATAATATTGCCGCTTACTTTTCTTGCATTATTTTCATTGAAACCAATGAAACCGTTTACACAACGAACGCGATTTAAAGGGAAAGGATTTTAATTAATGCAGGCAATAACGAATTAAAGTTAAAGTTGTTTGTGTTGAAAATAATCTTCTTCTAGAAAAGAACATTGTACCCTTCTGCACCCTGTACCGTTTTTGTTTGTTTCCTTTTCATTATTATTTGTCAGCTGCTCACTTGAGTCGTAATATAATCCATCACACCAGAAAGGTGCTAGTGACGAATGAATGTATACAGAGACGGAAACGACTATGTCGAGAGACTGATGAACGGAGAGAGTGATGGAATAACAAGATTCCAACTCATACTGCTCAATATTTTGGCTGAGCTTTTACAGCCGGCACCACCTGGCACCAACCCTCTTTGGGTATGCTGTTTTTAGTGGTTTGCTCTCAACCATTCGGGTGTTCCAAGGTGCGCATTGGTCTACATCAGGCAAATAATATTGATGGAAATTTATTATTTTGGACTTATATTTTATAACGTATTGAAAGCCAATAATCTTGTTATTATAATAACTTAAACATGCGGTGAAATAATTAATTAGCTAAATTTGAAACAAAAAACTTAACGGTTATGTTATGAATTTCTTATGTTAACATATTGTTTTTATGTCAACGTGGGTCAGCGGCTGTGGTCACGTAAATTAGTGAGTTAAATTCGTGGTTTTATTTCAAATTAGCTCAAATATAAACATTAATTAAGTTAATTTGCACCAATCGAAATGTACTGGTGATGACTGATTAAATTATAACATTAGTACGATTAAACAGGTTGTAAAAGAAAGTTTTTATTAATCTTCTTCCTCTACTCCCTGACCTTATGCCTCATCCACTCCTCTCACTATCATATCGCTTTTACATATTCCATTCATCTCTTATTCTCTTCTTCTCCTTCTATGTCCTTCGACATGCTCTTTTTTCTGTACCTAAACTAATACTCTAAATATTGCTATCACCAGGCGGTGACTGAACAATTAAATTCTTGTTACACCGTAGGTGTTTTAGCTAATTATGTTACCCACTTCTAGAGCACTACGGACGAACCATCATTTATTTACAAGGGTTAAAAGAATAGGTGTCAACGGCCAATGAAAAGGAAATGATAGCTGCTGTCTTGTCTGCTAACGAAGACCGTAGCCGTATTATCCGAGTTTCAATTCCGTCTTTCAACTCGAGATAAATGTGCTATCGATACTATCGAATAGAATGTCGATGCACTACACACGATTGACTGGAGATCAATACACCACGGACTGATGGCTTTATGGGAGCTTCCGTAGTTCAAGCGATAAGTCGAAGGTGTAAGGCATACAAATAGTGTATGCCTTACACCTTCGAACAATCGCTTAAGCTACCGTTTGCAGAAATTGCTATTGTTACGATACTTTACGACATAATTTAACAAGTAAGGGAAGGACGCTCAAACCGACTGCCGAAAACGGACACTATAGTGTTTAAAATATAGTAGACTTTTGTGATTCGATTACCACATGTCATCCACTATTTTATTTTATTTTAATTCATATCATCTATCGGAAAGGTTCTAGAGATGAAAAAATTTATGTGATAAGAAGGACCATGTGAGTACATGTTCGAACCTGTACACTAGTACAGTACTCTTCAATATTCTAAAGATTTGATGTCTATTTATAACAATAAATAATGTGAATTAAGTATCTCGTCTCAGTATAAGTTGTAGAATGAATAGCAGTAGTAAAGTGCTTAAAATATGCAAATAAAATACTAAATTTAATTCTTTCAAATTACATTTTAAATTTTGATTGTTATAAAAGTATATGCCGTTAAGTAGTATGTAGTTGCATTTTAAGCTCGAGTTCGCGGCTTTGAATAGCGTAACCTTGGTAATGCCAGCGAGAAAAATTGTATTTGCGAAATTTGTCAAAGGCTTCGTCGACATTTTCTAGACGTAAGAGAGACACGTTGTTCCGGCTTCATTATTTTTGATGATACAATTTTACAGCTTTTGTGCACAATTTTTCGACGACCTTAATGTTTATATTTTTTTTATTTGAAATACCGTAAACACGCATGTTTTGGTCACGTTGAAATAATTAGTGAAAGGTAAATTAAAACAAAAGCGATTTATATAAGCGATTTATATGTCGGAAGTGAATATGGAGAACGAAAAGGCCTAGGCTATTCTTTCATCAAGCTCAAGAGTCTACTCTTAACATGCATGAGAACATCAATCAGACTCTATGGAGCGATAGGGATTATGTTAGGATGGTAGTAGTAAGAAGTAATCTCTCACCACTGTGGGTGAAAGGCAGAGATAAAACCATATTTTAGTTCCAATTCCTCTAAATCACGTCACGTTATCACGTCATACCTGCAAAATAATGACTTTGTCAACTCGTAGGTCGCAAATGCTCTCAAGTGGTGTTACCGAAATAGGTTTTGTCACATAATGTACTTTTTAGTGAAATAATAGTATATTATGCTACGAGTATGCTACGTTGGTCAATGATCAATACAATTGCGAGGGAAAAACAAACTTGTATTGTTATTAAATTTACCAAATAATTATGGAAAATGGCGCCTACAAGTTTATTTTGTTATTTTTTAATTCTCCTTCTTACTAGGGACGGCAAGGGAACCAGCACATACAGCCTCATCTGATGTAGTTTACTTTCTTCAGTATTAATCGCATTAAAACGCGGATGTATCACGTTTTAATGGATTTTGGGAGAGTTTGAATAGCCTATTATTGATGGAGATTGACGAGCTAGAACGACCACGAAAATGCTCATCGCCTTTCTCATCAAATGCACTTTTGTTTCACTAAATCTTTATATTGTTCATCGCCGTAGACACTTATTACACAAAACTACACATTTTTTTAAATAGTATACAACATCACTCTGACACAATATTAAAACAAATATGGCGACTTTCAAAAGGCATAGAAAAACCGGCAGTGCATCCGAAGCAGCAGCCAAATAAAAAATAAAATAAATAGTGTTTCTGTGTGTGTCCTCGTGATGTTTTTGTTGTTGAGAATTTTATAGTGGTTTTCACCACCTGATCAGTCGCCATCATGAGCTCTGTTACTATTAAATTCGCGCCAAGCACTCCCTAGATGCGTTAAAATATGTGACATCCCTCTTTAACGAATAATTAATTTCATTTTTATTCATTTCACATACACGAATACAGACTAAATATACTAAAGACATGGCTGTATGGGCTAGACCCTATGCTTCCCCTAAAATATAGAGAGAATTGAACAAAAAAAAAATAATTAAAAAATATACGATTACGCACGTACGTAATATATTATGCACGAGTGCATATAATGCTACATTATGGACCTTAAAGCGGTGTAATAAGATTCAATTTACGAGCAATTGTGTTGAAAATACTTTTTATTGTCTTCTATTAGTAATGACTAAAAATATTTCCACTGATATAAAAGCGACTAATTTATGGGATAGGGGTAGAAACAACAAGGAGTTTCATTGTGCAGTAATCTAATAAATCTATATAAATAGATATTATAACTTAGAAGTACTCCCGCGGGCAGAATGCACGTGTAGCTTGACCAAGTAACAGCTTACGCAAGTAGCCCGCGCCCTTTGTTTATGGATTAATCAACTAACTTGTGAATACTGCTTGCACAAATAACTCGCGCCTTTACTTGCTCCAGCTACTTGCACCGTGCAGAAGCCCCATTTGTGTCAGCTGACAATATTAGACGCACCACGCGAATCTATATTTAGCTTACTACGATACTCGGCTAGAAATACACTCTCGTAGTGCTCGTAGTAAACTGAGTGGTAGCGTAGGCCGTTGTCATTGGCTAGAGCTTTTAATGGTGCAGGTAGGGTTACCGATCGATCACCTGGTCGCTTACCTCAATGCGTACTACGAAATCTAAGGCAGGCGAATATTATTTAACCGCCGTTTGACATTTTATTGTATGGAAGAACTGTCAAAAACAGACGATTATTTTTTATCGCTTGTTTTAGGTTTAAGTGAACTCGAGCCTAAATTAACTTAGCTTGCCTAGTCGTATTTAATTTATAGAGAAGTTCAGCGATATAATGGCAAGTTTTATCTGCGATTTAGGGCCGGTTTTTTGATCCGTAGTTAACTCAACCAATTGTTAAAAATGGTTACTAATCGTTAATTATCAGGATGCTATTTAACTATTAGTAACAATATTAATTACTAATGTTACTAATGGATAAATATCAGTCTGACATTGTTGCTGATGGTTAAATATCAGACTGATTATTAGAAATCAGAATAAATTTTTAACAATTGGTTGAGTTAACTACGGTTCAAAAAACCGGCCCTTAATCATCACAGACAGTTGTTTATCAAAGGATGGGTGCTAAATTATTTGCCGTGTGGTGACGGTAGAGCAGCATACTATTGTCACCACCTGTCATCTCTCTCGTAGATGTTGTAAAAGCCTTCTAAGGGTTAATAGCGAGTAAGTAATGCAGAAATGAGTAATGGACAGCACTGTTCCACATAAACTACCAAGCAATATTCTGCGAATACGTGCCAGAAAGATGGCAGTAAGACTAGCCACCTAGCTATTACACTTAACATAACGGGTGAAACGTGGGTGTTTAGCTCACCTCTGCCTTCCCCTTCGTATAAAAAATACGCGTGATTTATGTATTCATGTATGGTCAAATTTTATCTTAAATTAAATTTTAGGTTGTATCTCTTTTGTATTTAAGACGCGAGAATATTATTATGAATGGCCTGGCATAAAGCTTACTAGTTCGTCCCTTTACAACTTCACTTTATTGCATTCACGTTCATTTTACAACTGCCGGGGCCATTACTATACAATGTTTGGCCTGCAGCCCTGCTCATTATCTTCTCTTAATAGATTGAACATCCTGAAGCTCAGCAGATGTGCATAAAAAGTTGGACCATAAATTCGTCTTTACGAGTCTAAGTTTAGTCTGAATACATTTAAACAATTACACGTAGCGTGGTTAACTGGCCATTCAACCTGCAACGGTGTTATTTTAAGTTGTACCTAGTAATTGCAAACATCTGTAACCACGCTAAATACGTAATATCGGAAGTCAAGTGGCGCAAGCAAACAATGAGATATATGTTTGATCAACTACCACAGTGGAAATAAAAGTTTTGAGTGTAATTTACTTTAGAAACCATATAAGTCTCACTATTAACACAGTGGCTGGTCACATTAGACCTAAAGAAAACCTAACGGCGGCCGCAGCAATACGAAGAATATAAAAAATGCGAATAACTGGAGATAAGCCGATATCCTGATATCTCTCGGTAATCGGAGAAAAGAGTGCAACAAATTGCAAAGGTTGACGAGAAAATCTCCTTAAAGTGGTTGAATCAATGATCGCAACGTAAATAAACCACCGTGCAGGAATGCCGCCGAGCTCCTTCTATTTAAAGATTAACGTCCGCTCAAATACGGCTGCTACGTAGCGCCGTAGCGTAATGCTACGGATATAGATTTGCTACGAACACAAGGACAATAATGTATTATGCGTGCGTAGTGTATGTAGCATTGTCATAAAATATAGTATAGGACAAAAGGAAAGCACATTCGTGCTGTACACACTATACATGTCCATATTTAAAGGCTGCCATAATAATTAACAATATTATTCAACATCTTATCTACTATACCCATCGTGTCTGCCACCGTATGGAGATGCCAGAGCAGATTACAATTGTCACCACCGGTAATATCTATCGCGAGTGTCATAGACACACTGTGACCAAGGGTTAAAACAGTAGCGAAGAATTGAAACAAAGGAAGAACGAAGGAAACAAGTGTTCTTGTACCACCTAACAACTGCAATATATTGTGATTTATGTGCTCGATAGATGGCAATAGGCTCGTCACTATTACACGGGACCTAACATAGTTAACCTTAATATACCTCCGCTGTTAATATTATTTATGTATGAACAATTAATGTTAGATTGGTATTCATTCCATGATTTATCGCACATCGATTAAGAGTTAAACGAAGTTTCTCCATCTTTAATGATCTCAACTCAATGCTTTGTAAGAGGTAATATGTTACTCGGTCTGTTTTGAACCTAATAGATTGTCAATTTGGAAGCCCGAACTTCTGAAGTGATTTATAATGAGAAATGAAAGTTTGTATTTTCAATCTTAATTGTTAATTTTAATTGATATTGGAACAATGTAATTGGTACAGCTGAACTGGAATCATTTGCCACGCACACTACATTTCACTTAGCTGTTGAGTTTAAAATTATTAATAGCACTTTTATGTCGACCTACGAGCCAATCAAGCGGTCACACTGCGAAAAGCGAATAATTTAACATTGAACGAACCCTTAACAAAATTATACATTTCCATCTCTTTTCTCCACCAATTATTCTACAGTTTGTACATACCACAGAACACTCCTTCAGTCATAATGAAAGGCTCTTCCGCAACGTTCTGTACAAGAGAATTTTTTTTAAAAAGAAAGCTCTCATATGAATGCAGTAGCTAATTTTTTTTTGCGTAAAGCACGTATTAGATTATCTTGTTTTGTTCAACAGTGTTTGCCGTGTGGTGACGGCAGAGTAGAATACAATTGTCACCATCCCAAATCTCTCCCGTGGGTGTCGTACAAGGCGACTAAGAATAAATCAGTGATGAGGAATGGGCAGCAGCGTTCCTCTTATACTACCGTCCCGTCCTGACAATGTACTGCGACTTTTGTGCCCGATAAATGGCAATAGGCTCGCCACCCATTACATGGGACTTAACATAATTGGCGAAACGCGGGTGAGAATTCACCTCTGCCTACCCCTTCGGGGATATGGGCGTGATTTATGTATGTATGTATGTATGTTTTGTTCAACAGAGACCTACCACGCTTTTTTATAAACCAACTCTTTTCGTCAAAACAGTTATCATGTGGACTTATTTCAGTTTGCGATATTACTTGCGATAAGCCTCCATAATGCGATGGTAAAATTACAATTCTACCTATTACTTAAATATAGACAGTGATCATTAGAATAAAACACCAAAGCAGTTAATAAAATGAATAAATTCAGATATGAATGAAGTCTACTTTCACTTAAATTTAACATCACACATGCGTACAATAATTAACTGAGCATAATTAGTTAACTGAGGAAAGATAAAATTTCCCATAAAGAGAACAGTAATATCATTTAATTTTAAATAAAACATTATGTATTCTGATTATTAAAGCAACTTTCAGGAGCATCCCTGTTTGTGTAATAGCTTGTAAAATAAATACCTGTGGCTATATTTGCGCGGCGTTCGTATTTTCATTTTCCTGGCTGCATTCAAAATATTTCTGCATTTTCCGCGCGGCTCTGCATAAAAATCGACGCGGGAAAAGTCTGTTTATTTCACAGGCGTCCGTCGGCTTTGTAGCTCTGCCTCTATCGGTGTTGCTGACGGCCAAGGTCTATTAATAATGTTTTCAAAGGCACTTCTGTAACTAACAGAGTGTGAATGACGGGCTCAATATCGAACTTGACTTTGTCACAAAGCCATAGGCTGTTTTTTTTCCTAGTCATCTACCTGACATTCAACTTTCTCTAAACTTTCTTGATACATGAAAATTTTGATTAACATTTTGCGTAAAGTATAGTTCATAATAAAGAGATGTGGTATATAGCCGTTGAACGTTCAAGTGGCTCATAAAACACTAAAGCCGTTTAATAGAGTAAATTATTTATAAAATCCGTATGCTTAGATACTAATTATTTCTAGTAAGTAACCATCCCGTGTAATGATCTTTTTTGCCCACTCTTCCACATGAGTAATGCTAGTAGGTACTAGCATTACTTCTACTTTTGTGATATCTCGAATGAATAATTGTGGGATTGGAATATAATTGTCCAATCCCAATCCAATCCCACAATTATTTTACGATTTTTTTATTACCTCTTATTTTATTATAATATTTCTAAGATAAGGTATAAAAAAAGAACTGAAAAAAAGACTGTTATGTGTATTAGCAGACCCCAAGATTTGAACTCTTACAGATTTGCAGCACATATTATTACAGCTACAGCGGGGCTGAAATGTATAATATAAAAGTGCATTTGAATAATAAAGAAAAAAAAACAGTATAACTTGTTAAGTGACTAAGTTGCCTATTCACCGTTTTAATGGCATATATACAAATTCAAAAAACCTCATCAAAGCCGTTTCGATAACTACCAAACTAGGTAATGTTTTATCGCTCCACATATTTCCTATAATTCGGCAAACATTTGGTTTTGCACATCAAACCGCAGTATTCAAACGGGCGATGTTTTCACACAAATTGGACGGGCGTCCAAATTGATGCAAGCGTTTACGTTCACCGAAAAAGTCACAGGAATTGGACAAAAAGAAAAACTGAGGCTCTGTGGCGCTCTGTGGCGTGAAAGATTTATAGATGTATGCCTGTAATGAACTTAAAACGTACGAACTTAACGAATATTGAGCGGCTCTCGCAAAGGCTAGTTATCGGATGGGCCGCGAGGAATGTGCAATTGTCATTGTGACACCCCAGAAGAAAAGAAAAGACTTCTTCGTGTGGAGGTAAAGCGGAGATAACCTCAAAAATGGATACATTGAGTGACACAAGTACGATATAAATTACACTACATTATGCCTCCTAACTCCTAACTATAATACCTCCTAACCTACAATTTCTTCTACAGGGTGAATATGAAATCAGTCGACAAAATTTTATAGGATATTTTAACCGTTATAATGATCGTTATAGTAACAATAAAAATCGTAATGGAACATTAAGTAATAAAATACAAAGACGCAATTATTAGTTGCAGTCGATGCACTTTGCGCACATTGTAGCTACAGCGTTCTACTACCTAGCTGCGCGCACCCGTCCGCTTAGCAACCCGCGAATCACGTACGATTTATTTAATTTTATTTAATATGAAGAATAGAAAGATGAATTTAATTTCATATTTTTCTTATATAAATTTTATATACTATTCGATTTTAATTTTAACATTATATAAATGTTAGAAAAATTAGTACAAAGATTTTGGGGTTAGAAGAAGAAGCGTCTTTTTCTAACCCCAAAATCTTTGTACTAAATTTTATATTTTATGTTTTTAATCCGTATGTGTTACCAGTTTCGAGTAAAAGAAAAGGAAAATATTGATACTTTTTTTGTCGACCTAGATTTGTTTTTAACCCTCATTAATATGCCTTCTATGCTGGCCTGGAAGCGAACAAATAACGTAGAATAGGCCAGCCCCAACTCATCCCGTGGGTGTCGTAAGAGTCGACTAAGGGAGATTGCCCGGTGTAGACCAATAAGCACCTTGGGGCACCCGAATGGTGGAGGGCAAACCACCAACAACAGCGTACCCAAAGAGGGTTGGTGTCAGGCAGGCGGCCGGCTGTAAAACCTAAGCCAAAACCTTGAGCAGTATGGAATGGAATGTTGTCATTCTAATCACTCTCTCCGTTCATGGGTCTCTCGACATGGTCCGTTCAGTCTCTTTTCTATACATTCATTCATCACTAACACCATTACGGTGGGATGGATGGTATGAATCAAAAGTGTTACGGCCTCTTTTCACATCTGTTATTATTTTCATTGTTTTTTATGAGATATGTCATATTTGAATGTTACGTTTGTGTTTTATTAGTATGAAGAAATAAATAATACGGTTCGGAGCATGTGTAGTTTTTCTCCGGCCGAACGATCCCGCAGCTAATTTTCTATCACACAGACCTGTGGGACACAACAACAACAACTGGCGACCGTGAACAAATAAGCGAACCCAAAAATGGAGCGTATAAAGTTAGAAAGAAGAATTGCAAGACAGCTTTTCACCAAATGCGCTAACGAGGTTGAAGACGCGATAGAGAAGAAGACATTGAGTGAGTTATCAGCATTTTTACCGAAACTAGAAAAGCATCGTGAGGATCTTTTACGTTTACAAAATTCTGCCATCGCGTCATGGTTGGAAGCAGAGGAGCGCGACGACAAAGAATTAGAAAAAGACATGGAGATGGCCGACAATTACGAAAGAAGGTGGTTTCTTCTTAAACAGAAAGGTACGGAGATTTTATTAGAAAAAGAATCATCCCATTGTCATACTTGTAGAGATAGCATAAAAAGTGCAGATGCACATTTGAGCCGTGGTATAAAATTACCAAAATTCGAACTTCCAGTATTTGATGGACATGTAAAAAACTGGTTAGGATTTTGGTCGCAGTTCAAAAAAATACACGATAATAAGACGGATTTAGATGACGATGATAAGATGCACTATTTGATCCAAGCAATGGAGAAAGGTTCTTGTGCAATGGAGTTGGTTGGGAGTTTTCCACCTTGTGGTGAGAACTATAATAAGGCAATTGAGCATTTGAAGAACCGCTTCGCTAAAGACGAAATTATTATCGACTATTATGTCCGAGAACTGTTGCAATTGGTTATTTCGAAGAACAGTTCCAAATTTTCGACTAGAGTTCTATATGATCGCATTATGACGCAAGTTTTAGCATTGGAGTCACTCGGGCTCACTCAAGACAAATATGCATTATTCTTGTATCCATTAGTGGAATCTGCTCTTTCGGATGACGTACTAAGAGCATGGAATCGCTCACGCATCGACGGATCAGAGAAGAAAAATTCACTGGAGAGATTGCTAGAATTTGTAAGACTGGAAGTGGAATCCGAAGAAAGAATCCGTGTATCGCATATCGGATATGAAGCCAGTTCCAGTCATAATACATCTGCGACAGCCGCTTGTTTGACAACTTCAACAAAAATAGAATTTGAAACAAAAAGAAGACAGTCGAAAATAGAAAATGACAACAAAAAAGAGAATTGTTGCATATGGTGTGGCAAAGGATTTCATACAAGTTCTGAATGTAAAGTTGCTATGGGTATGCATTTAGAACAGCGAAAGGAATATTTGAAGAAAAATAGAATGTGTTTTATTTGCCTAAGGAAGGGACACATGGCTAAATTTTGTCGAGCTAGCCCCAAATGTATTGTATGCGGTAAGAGACATTATACTTTAATGTGTGAAGACTTATCAAAGGAGAAGAGTACAGAAGCAAATAAACAGGCAGTGTGCAACCAGGCTGATCTAAGTAAAACCGTACTTTTACAAACATTAAAGATAAACATTTCCAGTGAAGGAAAGACCACCAGAGTAAGGGCATTGATAGACACGGGCGCACAAAGAACATTTATAAGGAGAGATATTGTACGACTGTTCGACTTAAAGCCTGTGGGTGAACAGGCAGTTAGCCACAGTTTGTTCGGAGGATCTGTCACCAAGAAACGTCACTATAAACTTTATAATTTCAGCATTTCCAGTTTAGATGGCTCGTATAATTATCAAATGACAGCCTTAGAACAACCCGTTCTCTGTGGTTATATTCCTAAGTTGAATCAGGGTAGTATTATTGTAAATTGTCTCAATCAAAAAGGTATAAATATTACTGACTGTATAGATGATGATTGCGAAATAGGTTTATTAATTGGTTCTGATTTTCTAGGATCACTCTTAACTGGGCGCTCAGAACGTGTTGACGAGAATTTATTGGCTATGGAGTCAAAGCTTGGATGGACTTTACAAGGACCGACTGTGATAGGATCCTCTGTCGATAAGGTAACCGCTCTACACGCTTCTGTTACGAATGATGTTGAAACCGTTTGGTCATCAGAGACATTAGGTATTAACGATGACGGAGAGGTAAAAAATTTCAGAGCAGTTGATGTGGAGGTAGCAAATTTTTTCAAAGGTACAGTCATAGTAGAAAATGTATGTCCAAAATCATTAAGCGAAAGTTCAGACAAGCGGTCGGATTCCATAGCAACAATCGATGAACATGAGATAAATAATGAATTTAAACAAAATCTAAATATGTCGATAACTAATGGATTAGAATTATTTTCAAATAGACTTTTCTATTTTTGTAGGTATAATAAAATACTTAGGATGATTACTTGGGCCTTGAGATTTGTATATAATTGTAAAAATAGAGAAAGGAGGGTCAACATAAAAGAGCTGTAGATGTAATGTATTTTAAGTATTTATACAAGGAATATGGGAGATAATCGCAAATGTAAGAGTCTTTCGGTGTTTATGAACACTGATGGTCTAATGAAAGATAAAATGTGATTAACTCCTAAGGATGGTAATGAAGAATTTATAATTATGGCGCTTCTGTCCACCTAAGCGCCATGGTGGGGAGGGTTATGTGAGCATATATTTTAAATTTAATTTAGGCTTGTTAGCTGTTAAAAATGGCTCTCAAAACAGTCAAACCGGGACGTAGTAATGGTAGAAAACCCTAGTAAGAAGCGTGTTGAGTGGCCTTTGAGAATAGAGAATAGTAACAGAGGTTCTCGAAGGAGTTGATGGGATCAATAGAGTTGCTTGGGTTAAAACAAATGATGGGGAGTAATAAGGGCTTTAAAGTTAATATAGCTTTCAGAGATGTGTAGAATGAGCCGATTTACTTTATAGACAGAGAAGTACATCTAACCCTAGTACTGTACAGACAAAATCCATTCAGCGATACGAGGACACGTTCTGGACGCTTAGTCAAGGTACCGGACAGGTTAAGTTGTAAATATTAGTAATTTGTTAGTTTTGGATTGTAGTAAGAAGACGATGAATTATTTTATTTGTTGACTATTTCGAAATGATGTTAAGGGGATATATGGCACGGATATAGGTCCGTACACCCGAAGAAATGCACAAATTTATAGATGAAGCTAAAAGAATTATGTTAGACGGAAAATTTGAGCTAAGATGTTGGGTTACAGGGCCAGAAATGATAGACAACGACATTAATTCTATCTCAGTATTAGGTCTTAACTGGGACCCAAGACGAGATATTCTTTGTTGTAAGCCGAATATTTTTAATTATGAGAAAATTACTAAAAGAATTCTTTTATCGGTAGCTCAAAGTACGTTTGATCCGCTAGGTTTTCTCTGTCCGACTACAATTATACCGAAATCGATTATCCAAAAATGCTGGATTAAGAGAGTAGAATGGGATCAAGCGTTACCAGATGAATTAAATAAACCCGTAAAGGAGTGGTTAAGTCAATCTCATCGTTTGAGCGAATGTCACATACCCCGGAGGCTAAGTAATTTAGATATAACGTTGAGTGATAACAGTCTTCACGTATTTTGCGATGCGAGCCAATCAGCGTATGCTTGTTGCATTTTCTTGCGCTCGGAGATTGAGGACAATGTGTCACTTCAGCTGGTAATGGCTAAGACTAGGTTAGCGCCTACAAAATCTGTTACCATTCCGAGGATAGAGTTACTTGCTGCTTTGATGGGAGCCAGACTAGCTTGCGAAGTGAAAAATGGCTTAGAGTTAAATGTGAAGGAATATTACTGGACTGATTCAAGTATAGTTTTAGCTTGGATAAGAAAGAAAATAGGTTTTAAGGTATTTGTACATAATAGGGTTACGGAAATTGTAAATAGAACAGATAGTGATGATTGGCGTCACGTTCCAAGTGATTCGAACCCAGCAGATCTGCCATCACGAGGTTGTAGTCCACAAGCTTTGTTTGACAGCAAATGGTGGTTAGGGCCAGAATGGTTGAGGCAAAGTGCTGCCAAGTGGCCGGTTTCTGTAGAAGCAATTGACGAACGTGAAGTCAATAATGAGTTGAAACAAAGTGTAAGTTCGTTGATAGTTCAAGAAGTAGAATTATTTACAGATAGACTTTTATATTTTAGTAATTACAATAGAATAGTTAGGATGGTAGCATGGTGTCTGAGATTTTTATATAATTGTAGACATAGTGATCAACGATTAAGTAAAACGATACCTGCGGACGAACTAATTCACGCTGAAAAATGTGTATTCAGATGTCTTCAAAAAGAGAGTTTCGTAGACGATAAAACCTGGAAAGGTAGGCTATGTGTTTTCAAGGATAATGATGATATCCTACGGGTTAAGACACGGCTAACTCTTAAGGATGATACTGATGAATTTATAGCGCCTGTTTTGCTACCTAAGGGTATCTTGGTAGAGAGATTTGTAAATAGTATGCACATAAAATATTTACACGCAGGTTCTCAAACATTAATTACGAAGTTGCGTGAATCGTATTGGATTATAGGTGCTAGGAAATTAGTAAATAAGAAAGTTAAGAACTGTATAGTTTGTAGGAAATACAGTAGTAAGGCATGTAGTGCGCCAATGCCTCCGTTGCCTGTTGACCGCGTACAATGTGGAGCGCCGTTTGAAATTACCGGCATAGATTTTGCGGGACCGCTGTATTTACGATCAGGAGCAAAGTGTTGGATCGCTTTGTTTACATGCGCTGTGTATAGAGCTGTGCATTTAGAATTATGTGTTTCGTTATCGACAGAAGAATTTCTGCTAGCCTTTCGGAGATTTATTGCTAGGAGAGGAGCTGTTAGAATAATTTACTCCGATAACGGAACAAACTTTAAGGGAGCTTATAATATTTTTAAGGAGATAAATTGGAGTGAAGTACAGTCTAAGACCGATAAATTGATATGGCGCTTTAGTCCCCCTGCAGCGCCATGGTGGGGAGGATTTTGGGAGCGCATGGTGCGTACTGTTAAGGAAATTTTACGACGCGTGTTAGGTAGAGCTGCTCTTCAATTTAATGAATTGGCAACAGTTCTTTGCGAAGTAGAGTCGATAGTAAATTCGCGACCGCTAACTTATATATCTGACAGCTCTGAGAATGTGCAACCTCTAACACCGTCATCATTTTTATTGTTGAATAGATCCTCAAATTCAAGTGACTTACACATAGCATCAATTGATGGTAATATATTAAGTTCATTAGGAAGCGTTATATTAGGAAGTTAGGTTTAGATTTAAAACAGCGATTTAGATCGGAGTATTTAGGCATGCTTATTAACAAAGATCCTTCTCAAAGACAATGCAATACCGTTAAGCCCGGTGACATAGTGCTGATAGAGGAAGGTAATAAGAAGCGTGTAGAGTGGCCTTTAGGAATGATCACAGAGGTAATCGAGGGGGTTGATGGTTTTAACAGGGTTGCTCGGGTAAAGACCCGCGATGGAGAGCGGTTAAGAGCTTTGAAATTAATTTACCCATTAGAATTAAATTGCGTGGATTCCGATAAATTAATCGCCAGAAAGTGCAATACACCTGACCCTGGTCCTGTCCAAGCGACACCTAACACTACGACGACTCGTTCTGGGCGTTTAGTCAAAGTGCCGGACAGGTTGTATTTTTAACATTTTTATTGTGTTTGTTCATTTGTTTGTTTCAAAGGAAGTTGTATTGTATTTGTCATAAACTTGCCTGTAAAGTATGGCACGGGACACTACATCTGGTATCACGCGCCATGGTGGGGAGGATGTTACGGCCTCTTTTCACATCTGTTATTATTTTCATTGTTTTTTATGAGATATGTCATATTTGAATGTTACGTTTGTGTTTTATTAGTATGAAGAAATAAATAATACGGTTCGGAGCATGTGTAGTTTTTCTCCGGCCGAACGATCCCGCAGCTAATTTTCTATCACACAGACCTGTGGGACACAACAACAACAAAAAGGGATTGGATGGCTTGATGACGTCTGACATATGAATGGAAGAGGAAACATACTGCGCCGACTCCAGATAGACTGGGAACAGGGCAGGAAGAAGAAGATTAATATAATGTTTAATAGCACTAGAACCCCCCATAAAAAATTGTCGATTCATTTAAAATTTACTCTGTAGTAATTCCTTTATTTATTTTATTCTTCTATATATTTACAGAACAAACAAGTTTCTTCATGAATCTTACCATCACCATTAAACGGCAAATTACTTTTGTAAAGGGCTTTCTTGGGCTTCAGAGATCACATTTCATTTTGTACTCTCCGTCGTCCGGTTAAAAATAATTTTTAGTAAAAGCTCACCTGTCCAATGAATACGTCAAAAATATTTTAGGCCATCAATTTTGTTCTTCGAGGCCCAACCAAACCTAAATTTTTCCTGCACTTTTTTTACATGAAAATTTTTTATCAATCTTTTTGTTTTGTTTGTGGTGCTGGCGTTTTGATCGAGTGGTCTGATTTTAAAATGTCGGTATCATTCGGATTTAATATTTGGCGGATTTACATGAGAAAGTATTCTGTCCTATCACAATTTAATCTAATAAAGCCGGCAAAGAGAAAGAGATACGAAATGTTTGTTTCATATAACAACCGTTGAAACCGAGTATCATTGGGTAGAATAATTAATTCTGTTATGGTTACATAGGTATAGTGCCACGTGCTAACGACAGACTAGAATACAATTATCACCCCTTTTTTTTTTTTTTTTTTTTGACGGAGTGGAATGCATTACAATTATCACCCCTACATCTCTCGTGGAATTTTTATAAGGAGAGTAAGAGGATACCGAGGAATGGGCAGCAGCGTTCCGAGTATACCTTTTAGCAAAATACTGCAATTAGAGTTCCCGGTGAATGGCAATAGTCTCATTAAATGGGGCCAAGAGTAAGCTGGCGATTCGCGGGTGTTCTTCCTTGGGGGAGAATGGCGTGATTTATGTATGTATGTACAGTAATTAATTATATTATTACGATATAATGCAACAACAATAATAATGTAATTATAAATTTTAAATAATAACGAATTAAGCAATATACTCAATGTGCATTGAACTACTTATAGAGAAACAAACTTTTCTTCATTTAAACTTGACTTAAGTATAAATTTGTTAATGTGTACCACTTACTTAGTTTATTCTTTAATGTATGACTGTTTGTTATTCCTAAATAAATAAATAAATAAATAAAAACATTCTAGGCACTACTGTCTGTAGTTTATTATTCAATGTAGGTTCAGTATTGCGTGAGTTATGTTTCTGGCGTCGCATCAGTCTCTCTGTCTCTGAAGCAAATTGTAACTTAGCGGTTCGCTCGTCTTTCTAAATATAGGTCATTTTAACGGGTCACTTGTTTCTACATTGATTAAATTCACTAGTAAAAAAAATATCAATAAACGTGATGGCAATATAAGCCTATAGCGCAGCAGTTGCTCACATAATAGCGAAATCATATTTTGATTCCACAAATATTAGAACTCAAATTAGATAAATTGCGTTTTTTTTTAACTTAGGTTCTCTAACCTATTTAATTTTTTTAAATTTACTCTTTTAGTCTAGAAGTCGTCAACATAATAAAACTACAATCACAAAATTTATTTGAAATAAAACAACTTTTACGGATAAGACTCGCGTATAATTAGGTGTTTGGCATATTTATTATTTACCCGACGTTTCGATGACTTTACAGCGGCCGTGGTCACGGGGGGACTGTCACCCTACATGTGATACGCGATACGCGAGTGATACGTGTGATACGCGAGTATGATCCGTAAAAGTTGTTTTATTTCAAATGTGTAGTGCTCGTGCAAATATAAGAACACATTACACAAAATTTATATTAAATGTTACCTTAAGCCGATCACGTACTATTTATATATTTTATACAGGTTGAAAATGTGACTGTTTCTAATTGGATGTACTCAAGTGAATCCGAACGAACTCGACTATGCTCTAAGTTTAATGGGATTCTTGGAATACTCGCATGAATAATTGCTTGGATTCATCAATGCTAAATAAAGTAGGTATATTTTTGTGAGCTGGCAACATTGACTCAGTAGCCCACCAAATAAATATAAACTTCAATTTCGGCATTATGGTGATCGCAATTTTGTAGATTTGATTACTTCTTTTTTAGTAATCGATTGCAATTATTGAAGAATTTTCACTAGATTACTAACCGAGTGTCTTCAAGTCTTGTTTTATAAGCACGCACTCGTCTCGAATCATGATTATTTATGTTTAAATAAAATATTTTTAGCATTTATATAATTATTATGTAGGTGTATTCATTTTTTTGTCATATAGTTCCATAACACGGCTTTAGCAGCATACCTTGTTTGGCGAGTAATAATAGAAAAATAAATATATTTAGTGCAAGCCAAGAAGTTTTTAGGTACATTCTTCTAGATATTAATTTAAGTCTCAACTACTAATCATTGCATTTATTTATAACATGTTATAATATTTTTCAGATGTATGAATATCAAAATTAATTCTTACAAAGAAAAACCTTTATATCATTTATACAATGTTAAAAAACCCTATTTTCGTCCACGCTTTTAAAACAACTGATGTTTTTTTTAAAAAAACATTACCGTGTATAAAGCTTCTCTTTTTTATATCAAATTACGCTAATTCTCGCGACTCCCATGGCCTGACCTGCTTCCGCGAGTTGAAGCTCGTGAACAAAGCGATTTATATTTTTAAATGTATCGGGAAACGTAAAAATAAAATGTACTTTTCGCTTCATTATCGTTTAACGCTGTTCCGTTGTACTATTTACAATATGTATTGCGTAAAAGAAACGCTTGCATTTCGCTAAATCTAAAACAGTAACCTAGGCTTCGTATCAGTATCAAAGGAATATTAACATAATCATATTATAGTACATAAACTAACCTACCAACCCGCATTGGGCCAGCGTGCTGGGTCATGACCTGTTCTCCCTATATTCTTCCATGTGGTGACGGCAGAGTAGAATACAGTTGTCACCACCCCAAATCTCTCCCGTGGGTGTCGTACAAGGCGACTAAGGATAAATCAGTGATGAGGAATGGGCAGCAGCGTTCCTCTTATACCTACCACCTAGCAAAGTACTGCGACTTTTGTGCCCGATAAATGGCAATAGGCTCGCCACCTATTACATGGGACCTAACATAATTGGCGAAACGCGGGTGCTTGTTCACCTCTGCCTACCCCTTCGGGGATATAGGCGTGATTTATGTATGTATGTATGTATGTATTCTTCCATCCATAGGTAAGCCCTGTGCGCCAGCAGTAGGAACATTAAAGGGTGGTAATTGAATCAGTGTCTGTTATGCCATGAGCACACGGTTGATAATTACGCCAATACCATTGTGTACCTATCTATCCTACTCAGATATAAATGTTTCTTAACAAGTTGCTTTTCCGTTCACTTTCAGGCATGACGTAAGAACTTGATCCTACTAACACACACGGGTTGAGTATAAATAATTGAAAATAAACTATTCGATTTTAATTTTAACATTATATAAATGTTAGAAATATGCTGGTTCAATTCCCGCCTCAAGATCATAATTTGTCGAAATTCTTTTTCTAACCACCAAAATCTTTGTAATTTAAAATATGTAAGGTACTTAGGCTATACTGGTTGAGAGTACATATTTAATTAAGCATAAAAGCCACTGTTTTAAGCTAAGTTTACTTTTAAAATACCGATCCAACTTGCAAAAGATACTCGATTGTCTATGCTCGATTGGCTAGATATACTATTAATTTTGAACCAGTAAACCTCGTCTTCCCATTATCTAACAATATGAAATGAATAGTTATCTCTGATACTATGACTGCTTTTAAACACCAATTGCCGCTTATGGTGCAAGTAGCTAGAGCAAGTCAAGTTAGTTAGTTAGTCAGTGTCGTGGAATACTCCCACAAGTTACTTGGTCAAGCTACACGTGCATGCATAATATCTGCACAAGTAAACCGCATGATGTGATGACCTGCGCTCGCAGCGCAGGCTACTTGCGCATGTTACTTGTGCAGGTACATCCTCGAGTCGCTGGAATCTTTTACACGATTGTAATATGTAACCTACGATAGCTACATGCACCGTGTAGAAAGACCACTAACAATAAATGTTAACTTTTCGTTTGATTCTTGTAGGATAATACAGTGCAATCTCGATTGACTGCCTCCGCTGTCGCTTGAACGTAGGTCACTCGGAAATGACCTGCCCTATTCACTTACAACGTCGCGAACAGATGACAATAGAATCTTTCAAGTGGCCTATTTTTGTTTGTGCGGTGAAGAAATGGAGACGGTCGTTTTATATAATACTACTTCTCGTGTTGACTAATGCAGACGTAGATGGAAATGTTAATCTGGATTTTTTATTTAATATTTCTATTTGGTCAATAGAATTTATTTATTGGAAAGTGATTTGTGGACAACGCTAATAAATAACGCTTTAATGTGCTAAAAATAACCAAGTTAAGGTAATCGTTCAGTCAGAATTGATGTATAATGTAAATGAGGTGAGGTTGATTCCATATATTATTATTTAGTTCCAACATTGCTTGACAGAATACAGAATGAATTAACACAATGATGTCACCTATTTTGGTTCTATGCGGAACATCACGGCGTGGCATGAGTTCGGAAACAACTACAGAAGTCGTACAAAGCTAAAGTTATGCCACAATGAACTGAAGCAATAAACCTCGGAATGTTGAGTGAATTAGCAACAAGAGAAACAATGTAACTGTGCTCCGAGTGGCGTGCATTGAAAACCAACAGTGCAAGTTGCAAATGCGATAAACCGGTGCATCATACGTACACAGGTAGTATGATGCACCGTATGATGGTAGACTGTGCCGGAGATCTACTATTATTCTCAGAATGAATTTGTCAATCGAACGATAATAAATCGAAACTTTGGAAGTGACCCTACTCTAGTATATGTTCGGATGCTCAAACGAATAATTTTAAGAGTACTGGTTTATGCTACGATTATACGCGTTACCATAATCGATTTAAATTAACCGTATTGTACCAACGTTGGTTATTTCATTTTAAGTTTAACATTATATAAAATGTTAGAAAAATTAGTACAAAGATTTTGGTGGTTAGAAAAAGAATTTCGAAAAATTATGATCTTGAGGCGGAAATCGAACCCGCGTCCGCTGCTATCCGGGCAGGTGCCTGACCGCTCGGCCGCCTAAGACACTGTGTGTGTGTGACAAGACGTGGACACATCCCTTTCGGAAGAAAGAAAATCTTTTCCTCTGGCTCTAACTCCCACTAAATCCCGAGACAGAGCACTGTCAAGTGGTGGAGACTTGTCCACGTCCCCGTGCTAGGCTCCCGACGTAGTTAGTTAGTTAGTTTAACTGGGCTTTGTCCGCACTTAGCCCCCTGATTGGGCCATTGTACGTGTCTCCCTAGGCTCCCGACGTATTGGTTTCTCTGTAATACGTCAGTTTCATACATTTTGTGTTCTATGCGTTTGATAGATTGGCCACTTGGCTAGGACTAAACGCAACGCTTCTATGACCAGATTAATCCAACTATGTATACCATTTTATAAAGGATCATAGGATTATGCAACTTGGTCTGTTCATCCTCAGGAGCGTTTTCTCAACTAGAACTTTGCGAGGCAAAAAAGAAACTCGGCAATTTGAAAAAAAAATGATAATCTATCGGAACATTGTAGATGCAAGGTTATTATACATACATACATACATAAATCACGCCTATATCCCCGAAGGTATAGGCAGAGGTGAACTAGCACCCACGTTTCGCCAGTTATGTTATTGCCATTATCATTATGCCATTTATCAGGTAGTCGCAGTAGGTACATAGCTAGATGGTATAAGAGGAACGCTGCTGCCCATTCCTCATCACTGATTTATCCTTAGTCGCCTTGTACGACACCCACGTGAGAGATTTGGGGTGGTGACAATTGTATTCTACTCTGCCGTCACCACACGGCACGTAAGGTTATTATGCCGTTTAATAAACATTGTGTAAGAGAAAATAAGTGATAAAATTGTTGAACGTAATAATACATGTGCCTAATAGTCAAGCAATTTAAACGCCTAATAACAATATTGATTTCAATTCAAAGCTTTTGCTCGACGCGAAAATAAATAAATAGCACATATTGCTAAATTAATGCCCGTTTTCACCATCAATTCCTAAACAATTACTTAAGTAGGTATCTCCTAAGCAAAGTGATCCCCTAAACCACCCCTTTACTTAAATTCGTTTTCACCAAGCTAGGGAACACTTATTTAGGGGTTGTCAAACTAAGTGACAGACTAGTGATGACAAACACCGTACTTTATATTAAAATAACCTTTTAGGTGAAATAATTTTGTTAATGAACTAAAATACAATAAATAAAAATATTGGGAACTATTTATAAAGTAAATAAAATCTTTAAATGATTTATTCCGTCTATTTTATACACTTTATAGAATATTTATAAAGCTGTATGGCATGTTCCTTGGTCTCATAGTAAATTCTCTATTACCTTTGTATCATAGCAACGCTTGTTTATATCGACTATTGTCAGTTCTTGACATATTACGATAAAACTGTCACTTAATTTTTAGGGGGCCGAACATCGGCCCTTCAAACTTTAGGGGTACCCTTTGGCGTTAAGAGTCACCTATGTGTTGGTGAAACGAAAAATGTCATTAAGGACCACCTAAAACTAGTTAGGGGTCCCTTAAAATTTAGGGATTGATGGTGAAAACGGGCATAAGACTCTCGGAATCAAACAAAAAAAGACGCTACTGGAAATATCCACGGCGCACTACGAAGCGAAAATAAAAAATGTTCATACAATTTTTCCACATATCCATTATGTGTTTAATGAAAATACAGCGCATACAATATTTTTACTTGGCCACTTAGAGAAAGTGATTCAGTTGTTTCTATAGGTAAATCTGTTTTATAAAATTAACCCAGGAGGGCTATCTGAATCTTGTATGTTTGTGTGTATGTTCATTTCGAAGTACTACGTTCAACAAAAGTCCGAAGACGACACACTAAGTGTTACACGTTCACCCTTATCCTTATGACCTTCAGGTGCCTCTAGCCCGCCGGAAAAATTTATACAATTTTAATCTTCTCTGTCACACGTAGTTTACTGTCTGTTCTCTGTTATCATTTTATTTTTAAGCAGAATAAACTCGGTTTAAGTATAGACAAGTTAGGTACTTAATGTTTTGTCTCTTCACCTCGCATTAAAAATCACGTTTGTGAGACGAAGACTAAATGCAATACCAAGTTTAATATAAAGGATACAAGGTCCTGTTAGCCTTCCATCCAGTAATGTTCAATGACCTATAAAACGCCAGATCAAAATTAAAATACACTTTACTCATCCGGCTTCCCATGAACTCGGGTGGGTGTTACTATAAAAGTTATTGTAATGTAATAAAAACTGACTTTTATCAGAAGGAAAATATGCTTGATGTATTTTATCACAGTCATTGTCATCACTTGGCTCCTCCAATTCACCCGGAACCATATTTATTATTTATACATACCTATTTAATTAAAAATAATAATATGTTTAGGAATACATATTTCTAGGCGAAGATCGCAGTGGCTAGCGTGTTCGATCTGCGTTTAGTGGTTTTCGCTAAGACTGGTCATTAGATAGGTGCTCAAAAATATATTATTAATTTCGAGTTCCGCCATGCTTCGGAAAGCTCGTTAAACCCATTCTTCTTATATTAAAAACCCAGCTCTAGTAGTGAGGACGTCAGAGGCCTGTTGATGATGACGATGATGAAGCATTGTGACTGCAAAAGATTTTTCATTATAAAACTATTCTCTACTATTTTTCTAATCTAAACTATCAAAATATTGCAATATTTATAATAGACGTGCTCAAAAAACCTTATGACGTTTAAACATTTTAATGAACATAAAATGCTCATCTAACATTCCTTGACTGTTTGCCCATGACACCTTCCGAGTGCATAAAGCAACAAGTAGCAGAGTCCGGAGCTATTGACTTTAAAAATAGTGCTTCTAATATTTAACGTCAGCCCGATACTGCTCTTTATTTAATGCCATTAATATTTTCTCGACTTCCTCTCGTATAGCCTTCAGTAATGTGCTTGTCAATGTGGAAATTGCTGCTGGTTGAACTTTTCATTAAAATCTTATAAAACGGGCCAGGGAAACGTTTGGTTGAAATAATCGTTAAATTTAGTTAAGTCTGTGCTTTTTAATTTGAATATGGCGCTGGCTGATCGTCAAATTCGGCAATTCATGATATGTCTGGTCATATTGTGTCCCAGACTAAGCTGGTAACCAGTCAGTAGGTTAGTCCTCTTGTGATCATCTTATGCCGTAGAAGTGTGAAAATCAATTTATGATTTTCTATGTGTTAGGTATTTAATATACAGAACACATAGAAAATAAATTGTCTAATCAAATAAATCGTCATTATCACTGTAATTCAGTGATAATGCAATATTGCATATATAGTGTAGCCATAATGCTATGCAATATTACGTCACTGGTATGCAATGTTTTCTATTAAAATATTTTACACGTGTTAAGCGTTAAGCGCATTGCCGAGGGCGAATGTCGTCATAAAATTTAATTTAATTAACACAAGTGACTATGCTACTTACTTTAAGCTAGATAATAGGTTTGTGTGTAAGAACTAAATATTTAAGTATAAATAAAGCACATTAACACTTAAGTAGGTACTTTCTCACAATAACTATTTACACAATAAGTAGGCAACGATTATTGCTGAAGCGCTTTCATCGCAATAAGCTGTGCTCTTTTGAACCGTTTCCGAATTGAATGAGGTAGAATCGAAATAAATGAAGATTGATATAATGATGATTGATTGGCCGTGTGGTGACGGTGGTGGTAGAGCAGCATACAATTGTCAGTAAACTCTTTCTCTCCCGCGGGTATCATAAAATGTGACGAACGGGTCCAACAACTCTCCTATTATAATTATATTCTGGGATTTATGTACCCAATAGATGGCAATAGGCTCGCCCCCTATTACATGGGACCTACCATAATTGGTGAATGTTGGGATTTCAACATCACCTCGGTTTACCTCTTCGGGGAAATAGACGTGATTTATTTATGTATGAAAATATTGTCACTACACAATGTTTAAGTACAGGTACAATGGCCTAATCAGGGGGCTAAGTGCGGAAAAGGCCCAGCTAAACTAACTTATTATGTCACAAATTTAATTAATCTTATAGACATGAGTAACTGCAGTTATACGCTTTCAGATATGGAGTACAATTACGAGGAAGAGGAGGCAAGCGATGTGGACCGCGAGCTGCGGCCGGTGGCACGGCGGACTGCTAAACACATCGCTGCCGGGGAGGAGAGACCACGAATCAACTCCAGCCAGCAGACCACGCCCACCGAGGGTACGTATATATTATAATAATGTTAACAGCATTATTGTGTTCCGGCACTTGTGATAAGATAGCCAGCCCCTCTGTGGTTGAGGGTTCCAGTCTAGGTGAAGCTCGATTCCATCTTCGGCCTTAACGTCACATCTTCTATTTTGAAAAATAAAAAAATGAATTGATGTTCGTTTGTCTCGCTAAAACTCGAGAACGGCGGGGCCGATTTAGCCGATTTTGGTTTCGAAATGATTGTCTTGGGCCAGGCAAGGCGAGAAAATGTGTAAAAATTGCGAGGAAAGTAGTAAAATTAACAATTTAATTTTTCCATATAAACTGCTTGCCTGTCAAACATTTGACGTTCATCCGTTCAGTACGGTGTGTGGGCATGACAGCACCAAATCGTAACCATGGCTTCGGGATATTTTATATGGCATAACAACGTATGCCGGGTCAGCTAGTTAATAATCTAAATATTCTTGCTTTTGTCACATTTTATGCCAGTGACGCGATATTGCATAGGCAGTTGCGATGGTGCCATGAAATAATATGGCGTTGAAAGCACTCAACGTGTCAACCGACATTAAAAAAGGAGAAGGTTCTCAAATCGATTTTTTATAAATCGTATTTTTTATGTTACTGCCATATAATTTTCTACCTAGAAAAAAATTTCATTATGTATAGTATAATAAAATACTTATTTAAGAGATCTCACGCAAGAGTGGCTTATGATCTACCTACTAAAGATTTTATATACAAATTTAATGTCACTTACCGAAGTACGCTCGTTATTATTTCTTATTAGAGAAAGTTTGTTTCAGTTCGTTAGGCATAATATCAGTTATGAAAGTGCTTCAAATGGAAGGCTACATTTAGATGCGAGTAATAAGGACATGTTATCCAATAAACTTATGTACCTTGTTGTAGATAGGTCTCACTCTGTTAATCAACTGGGCGTTATGCCAAAGGTTCATCAGATGGTGTGTGTTTATTCAAGCATAACCTGACAAAACCCAACAGAAAGTTTTCCATCTTCATTTCTATAGAATGTTATAAACATTGAGTTCTTTGAAAACTTTGTATTACATCGTTTTACAAGACTAACCTTATGGTAAATAATAAAAATTATTATTTTATTAATTATTATTATTAATTTAATTTAATTATTATATTATTTTATAAATATTATTATTAATAAGTTAAAGAATTTGAACATGGTACAGTGTTCTACTGTATTTAAACTCAGAAAAGAGAGTTTTCACAGTAATAAGAGTAGTTTAATATAGGTATGCAATACAAGGTACAGAGTGTGACAGACGAATTGTTTATATAATTACAAAACAATTCTAAAAGTAAATACGGCGTCTATCAAAATACGGCCAGGGTGTTCCTATTGAAAACAAAGAGTTTCAACACCAAATAAAAACGGTATATCAAAGTTCACTATACAATAACAGTACATTAAACAGTAACATTTTATATACACACGTAATCAGTAAACATTAGTTATATACACACACCTACCTATCACTAACTATATACACCATAACAACTTATACACAATATCAAAAACATACGAACTGACTGTACACCTAACCTAAACCTAAACTATTTATGCACTTATAGTGTTTCAGTTTCGGCAATGATTTTGTCAGTATATCTGCAACCATGTCGCCGGTATGTATGTATTGAATGTGCAAGCTGTGGTGTGATAGTGAGTCCCGTATGAAGTGGTGTTTAATGTCAATGTGTTTGGTGCGTGCGTGATATGTGTTATTATGACCTAGTTTGATGGAACTTTGATTGTCGGAATGAATGATGAGAGTATGAGTGATACCGAAGACTTCTGTGATGAGTGAATTGAGATAGATGGCTTCCTTGCAAGCTTCGGCCGGTGCCATATACTCGGCCTCTGTGGTCAATAGTGCGACTGTCTTTTGCTTGCGGGACTCCCAAGACACAGGTGCTCCGCTCATCATGAAGGTGAATCCTGTATAGGATCGACGGTCTATTAAATTATTGCCGTAATCGGCATCGGCGTACCCTGTTGGGTAGAACTGGCCAGTTGACTTGAATAGAAGCCTCATATCTTTGGTACCCTTAAGATACCGTAACACACGCTTAGCGGCCTTCTAATGTAAAAAAGAGTAGGTTAATATTTTATTTACATACTCATGTAAGCTACCATTCAACTCGACTGTCATTAGGTTCTTCATGAGGCCTAGTCTTCGTGTAAGGCCAGGCTGTTCCTATTGAAAACAAAGAGTTTCAACATTTAACTCACTAAACCACTACTTAAATAATTAAAGTGATAATTTTGATTTTATCTGAAGGAGAATGGGTCAAATATCTCATCGTAACAAAACCAAATTGTCGGCTATGTTGCCCTAATCAAGTTGCTTATCTTAAGACCGTTTCTCTGTTTCTGAAATTACTTGCCATCAACAGCCGTGTGGTGACGGCAGAGCAGAATACAATTGTCACCACCCCCATTTCTCCCGGGGCTGTCGTACAAGCCGACTAAGGGTAAAAAAATAGCCATGAGTAATGGGCAGCAGCATTCCTCTTATACCACCTAGCAATATACTGCGATTTAACTTCACTTCAGTTCACCTCTGCCTACCCCTTCGGAGATATGGGCGTGATTTATGTATGTATGTAGATTTGTAAATGTTGGGTAAAATTGTAATCACTTTTCTTTGTTATTTGTGTGTTCACTGCCAACGTTCAAGTTTAGTAGGTATTTGAACTATCGTACACTTAATTTAGCACCACCGATTGTTTTTTTAGAATAATCAAAGCTAATTGATTAACCCCAACGAACATCAAGTAACATAAAACAAACTCAACTCCTCTCCAAGTTCGGAAAAGCTGTCTTAAGATTAATTAAACTAGGTAAAGACAACAACACAACACCCAGCGTAAGGGAACTACCCATTGTTCTTTAAGAACTCTTCCTTCGTTAGATAATGACAAAGTGAAACAGTGAATTTTTTAGTTTTATACAATTTATTCACAAGCAACATAACAAAATGAATTTCACTCACCGCAGATTTCTGTAGCACTTGTGATAGACGAGAAAATTTTATTTCGTGAACATCCGATTTTGTATGCTAGTTTTTATAAAAAATAACCTTTTGTTTTTAAAATTTTTGTTTTTTATTTTTAGTTATATAAGTGGAGAGAAAAAATGTTTTTAATATTATTTTGTTTGATTAATTCTACCAAAGAAGAGAAAAGTCTAAAAAGAGTATTTAACATTTATATAATTATGTTCAAATAATAATTTGAAAAAGGAAATTCCAGCTTAACCGAGTGCATTGGCAACGTGAAGTTGAAATATTAGAAGTTAAATAACGTACTCATCGGCCGAGTGGTATAGTCAGCCGTCCGGATTGAGTTCGATTCCGCACCAGCACAATAATTCATACAAATTTCTCCTCGTCCTCTTTTTCTTTGTAAGCTTTATACATTTATGACCACTGATCAGATGATTTGAATTATTCGTTCGCCACAAAAGTTTGTCCCAAAGATTATTCTGCTTTATGGAAAAGTATAAATTTAAGCCCAGTTAATTACTTCTTCTTCTTCTTCTTCCTGCCCTTATCCCGCTCTAAGCGGGGTCGGCACAACATGTCTTCTTCTTCCACTCCTTTCGGTCCTTCACCAATTTCTCATCCACTCCTCTCGCTATCATGTCCTCCTTTACACAGTCCATCCATCTCTTCTTTGGTCTTCCTCTCCTTTTACGTCCTTCCACGTTCATGCCTAACATTCTTCTGCCAACATAGCTTTCATCTCTTCGCATAACATGACCAAACCATCCCAGTCTATTACTCCGCAGTCTCTCTGTCACTGGTGCTACTTTCAAACTTCCCCTGATATACTCATTTCTTATCTTATCTCTCCGTGTCACACCACACATCCATCTTAACATACGCATCTCTGTTACATGCACTCTTCTTTCATCAGTCTTCTTCATAGCCCAACACTCTGATCCATACATGACAACAGGTCTAATAACTTATAGATTTTCCCCTTTAACTTAAGGGGCATCCGTGGGTCACATATCGTTGATGAGACCTGTCGCCACTTCATCCATCCTACTTTCGCTCTATTCCTTATATCCCGGTCAAAATCACCGTCGCTTTGGAAGAGCGATCCAAGGTACCGGAAATCCAAGCAAACTGGTAGGATTACACCATCTAAGGCAATTGGAGAGAAACTGGAGGGGCCGCCAAAGTCACAGAACATGTGTTCTGTTTTGGTCCGGCTGATCTTAAGCCCGACGCTCTCCAGTCTCTTCTGCCATTTTCCCAGCCTACTTTGTACCTCGGATGCATCTTCTCCGACAAGTACAATGTCGTCGGCGAACAGCATACACCAGGGTGCCTCCTCCTGTATGTCCGATGTCAGAGCATCCATAATCAGGAGGAACAAATACGGGCTTAAAGCCGATCCCTGGTGCAAGCCTACGGCCACATCGAACTTGTCGGTAACGCCAGCCTCGGACCGAACATTCGTACTAGCTCTTCTATACATTTCAGACACAAGCCTCACATACTTCTCAGGCACTCTCTTTTCTATCATAGCCCACCACAGAACTGTACGCGGAACTCGGTCGTATGCTTTTTCAAGGTCTATAAAGACCATGTGCAAGTTCTTTTGTGCACTACGGTATTTTTCGCATAGTTGCCTTAGCGCGAATATTGCATCCGTTGTTCCACGTCCCGGCATAAAACCGAATTGGTTCTGGGTGACTTCACACTCCTCTCTCATTCGTCTTGCTATCACTTTCTCCCATATTTTCATACTATGTGACATGAGCTTTATTCCTCTATAGTTGTTACAGTCCTGCACATCACCCTTGTTTTTGTAAATGGGCACCAACGTACTGTTACACCATTCATCCGGGATCGTCTCTTCCTGTAACAACTTATTAAAGAACAAAGTCAGCCACTTCCATCCATCCGCTTTCAGAAACTTCCATACTTCAACAGGTATACAATCAGGCCCTGTCGTCTTTCCATTCTTCATATTTCTCACAGCCATTCTTACTTCCTCTAAACTAACTTCATCTACTACTTTAGTATTGACAGGCGCCTGTACCAATTCTTTATGCCATTCATTCTCTTCATTCATCAACTTTCTAAAGTATTCCTTCCAGCGATCTTTTATCCTTTCGTCATTCGTCAAAACCATTCCTCTGTCATCTTTTATACATTTTATATACACAATATCCCTAGCATTCTTTGCTCTTGCTCTCGCTATTTTAAATACGTCATTCATTCCCTGGGGGCTCTCCAGCGACTTGTACAGTTTTTCCTGTACCACGCCCCTTGCTCTAGCAACCGCCCGCTTGGCATTCCTTTTATACTCCACATATACTGCCCTTTTGTTCTCTTTTTCCACGCTATCTTGATCATCTACAGTCTTCCACTCCCTAAACGCTTTCTTCTTTTCTGTCAAACTTTTTTTCACTTCTTCATTCCACCACCATGTATCCTTATCCATTCTCCCTTTCCCTTTTGTTTCTCCCAATACTCTTCCCGCCACACTTCGCATGCACGTCGCCATTTCCATCCAACATTCATTCACAGTTTTCCCAGTCAAGTCTTTCATTTCAATCATTTTGTCAACAACTTTCTTTCTAAATTCTTCAGCCATATCCTTCTTTTCTAGCCAATTCTATTTAATCTTAGCCGGAGGTTTAAGTTTTTTAGCCACAAGCTTCTGTTTGACTTTTACCTCCAATAGCAACAACCGGTGTTGGGAGACTAAGGGCTCCCCGGGTATCACTTTACAATCTTTTACTGCCCTGATATTACATCGCCTGATAAGGAAAAAGTCTATTTGCGTTTTGTGGTTTCATTACTTGTTATATTATAAAGTAAATTGTTCAAACTAATATTACCATTTTATAGCATACCTTACAGAAAGACGTTGTATAATTACTTTTAAATACAGTGTCGTTCTATAATATCAGACGCGCACTTCAAGTTTGCCAATAATCCCTCGAGGCACACTCCTTTTTTTATACACTGAAATCAAAAGCGCAGCGTGAGAAATCGAGCAATCTACTCGAGCCTTAGGGCCGGCGCTCATTGGCGGCACGGCATGACAAAATAATTTAAGCGACGAATAAAATTATAACTAAGGGTATGAAAATAAAGTTAAAAATTCAATGTTGAAGGTTGTAGGTAACGTACAAAACATTGCCGTGGGATGCTTAGGCATTGGCATTCCTTAGCATTCCTCTGCATGCTTTGGCAGTCTTCGGGATACCGAGTGATACCGTGACAAGACAAAACCCTAAGAACGCCTCGGCATGCCTTTGCCTCGGCACGCTTAAGGATACCACGGCAATGTCACCGCCAGTGTTCGCTTGTAGGGATGCCGAAGAATCCCTTGCCGTACCGTGCCGCCAATGTGAGCCGGGCTTTAGGTACCTTGGATACTCGATCCGGAGGCGGCTGAAGCGGCGTTTACCGGTGTATCTCATCAACAATCGAATTTGAAGTGAGTTAGGAGTGCTTGGTAGTGTACCTTGGTACATACAAAATTTAATAATGTTAAGTTCCTAATTCAATTTAATATAAACTATATAATCCACTATTTTATTTTTAAATAACTATCTTGTATTATACAAAATCTGCTATCTGTATCTGATGATGTACTTTAATTATGCTTGTCGCACATACTGAACCGTTGAGAACACTTGTGTTGACAAACTTCATTGTAAATAGGTACAATCATGTTTACTATCATTTTTAAGTAAATCAAGCCAGTTGAATTCATTTGATAAAACGAAACTAGAATGAACAGGCAGCATATTGACATCGAAACTGTAAATCTACAGGGCCAAGTGGAGGCAAATGGCCGCTGAAATTAAGCATTGATGGGTTCGAATGAACACCGATTTTCAGCGGCTGCCAAACGTCGAATTGGAAATGCACTGAAAATGTCTGATTCGTGTAACGTTAAACTCCATTCATTACGCAGGTGCGCATTGAAATATTTAGTTAGATGGATTCGTAAATAATAATTGTCTAGTTAGTGATAATGAATTGAAATAGTGAACATTGATAAAAAATCACAAGAAAGGGGTATTTATTTTGATTTGTTTTACTTAACTTAAGCAATAATTACCTATGTAGGTCATTTTCCACTGCCAGCTTTTATTTTTACAATTATGAATTATCACATTTATTCTAACTCACCTGCGCGTACTGGTAGGTATAGGTATAATATAAATTAATGTATGTATGTATATTTATTCTACTACTACTGAAAAGCTCGAGCTCTAACGTATAAAGGCAAACAGTTCACAAAGGACTGTCTTTGTTTGTTTTCAGTTTCTCCGTGCTTCGAAAGCCACCTTAAGCCAAGTCATTTACATCCCAATATTATAAAGCCTGACGATCATGATGATTATGATACATAAGCAGAGACATCTTACATAATAATGTATACTTTTATTACAATAAAATTATAATCACTAATGTTGACTGTATAGACATCGAAGAATGAATAGTGATAAATACTGAATATTTATTTGAGTATGCTCTAAGAAGAGTATAAGATTGTGTATTGTCTAAACATTTTAATCGCAGTTTACACTACAGTTGCGTTCAGAGGCTGATTAAATATACGTTTATCTTACATGCCTCGTAGCACTTACTTCATCCGGAAAGAAAGTGTTTATCTGCTTGGTGCAGTATATGCTTTCCCTTTAGGCACCGGCGTATAGCAAAGCTAATAGTTACTTCCAACCTAAGCCACGTTCTGTCGACTCAATATTTGCTACAAACCTTCCACATGAATGAAGTGAAACTGTGTATAAGGTGGAACTAGCAGAGGGATATTGCATAGCTTTGACTCTGCTATCTTAATTCTGTTGTTTCCGTCAGACACAAATTGAACTTACCACCGGGCCCATGTGATGGAAATTCACCCAACAATCTTGCCTAACTCGAAACAAATGAACGCGTTACGCGCCCTATGTACTTAAACCTAACTTAATCTATTTTGCTAACCTGGATTTCCAGCTGAATGTCTTCACTGCCGCAAGGGTGTGTTATTGTTTTGTGTAATCGTGTATGAATATGTTACTTGCGACAATAAACGACGTCCCGTTCTGCGCCGGCGTGACGATCTCGCCAACAAACACGCTCCAAAACACAGTTCACACTATAGTAGTCCGATATATGATCCGAATCACTTGATAACAATCCCTGGAGCGCCCGAAGCAGCCCACCGTTCAAGGAATTACACCGAATATCAATGCTTTCCGAATAAAGCGTAAAGATAACCTTAAAATCAGTCGCCTCGCTGCGAAAGATCAAACATGTATTCAAAAAGCGTTACGTTTCTTTCTCGGTGATGCGTCTGTCGGCCGGTGACAGCGCGCGCTAGCAGCGCCGCGAAAGAAAAGGGAACTAACTGATTGTGTGGCCAGTGGGTAAAAACTATCGATTCTCAACAATCACCCGCCCCGGACCGACCCGTCGTCGGTCCGCTCAAACTCCCGGTAGTCGGGATAACGTTGAAACCGCCCGTCTAAGGATCGAGTCCCTCACCTGTACGTCTGCGACCCGTGGAGACCCATCCTTGCCCGCTATCAAGTTAACGATGCGCCCCCGTCGCCAACACAACGGTGATAGGTTAGCATCCTTAACCAGTACGAGGTCTCCAACGCACGGTGGGGTCGTCCTGTCCGTCCACTTAACGCGTTGCTGAAGAATGTGTAAATACTCAAGCGACCATCGCTTCCAAAAATTTTGAGTCATTTGCTGTAACATCTGATACCGTGACAACCTATACAACTTCACATCCGTATACGGATACTCCGGCAAGGCGTTAAGTGGTTGGCCAATCAAAAAATGACCTGGGGTAATGGCCTCCAGGTCATTCGGGTCAGCGCTCAACGGACACAAGGGGCGCGAATTTAAAACCGCCTCAATTTTGCAAAACACCGTTGACAATTCCTCGAAAGAGAGGATCGTTGAGCCGATGACCCGATACAAATGAGTCTTGGCAGACTTAACTACTGCCTCAAATATTCCACCCCAGTGGGGGCATCCAGGTGGACTGAAATACCACGAAATGCCCCGACTGGCGATGCCCGTGCCGATCTCTCGCTCATTTTGGCTTAAAAATAGTACAATTTCCTTTAGACAACGATCGGCGCCCTTGAAGTTGGTACCACAATCCGACCGTATCAATGCCGGTATCCCCCTTCGAGAAGCGAATCGGTCCAGTGCTGCCAAAAAGGCCTCTGTAGAGAGATCAGCTACCATTTCCAAATGAACGGCCTTGGTCGCCAGACACACGAAGACGCACAAATATGCCTTAACCGACTTCGCGTTGCGAAGGCGTGATGTCTTGACCGTGAAAGGCCCCGCGAAATCTGTCCCCACACCAGCAAACGGCCGAGCTTCCATAACTCGGTCGGGCGGGAGATCTCCCATTTGTGGCTGCATTGTGGCTGCCTTGAGCCGGTAACAAGGCAAGCAACGAAACACAACGCTCCGTATCACTCTCCGTGCCGACAAAATCCAGAACTCCCGCTGCAAAATGCCCAGCAGAGTGTTGCAGCCTGCATGTGAATTCCTGATGTGCCGGTCCCCTACCAACAGCTCCACCAGAGCTCCCTTCTTGGGAAGAATTAAAGGATGCCGCGCTGAATAGGGCAATTCGGCATTCCGTAGTCGGCCTCCCACCCGGAGCATTCCGTGCTCATCAATAAACGGGTTGAGGCGGACAAGGCTCTTCTTCATTCTGCCCACGCCAGTCCGCAAGATCCTAAGTTCGTCCTGGAACTCCTTTCCCTGTACGACCTTCACCCAACGTGAGAGAGCCCGTTGCTGCTCCTCAGGTCCCATTACAGGTGACAGGTTGCGCTGTGCAGCAGGGCTTCGACAATTATGGAAAAACCGCATTATCCATCCCGTGACTCGAAGCAGCTTCCCTAGTGAGCTATACCGTTCCAAAAGAGTGTGGTCCACTGCCACAGACTCCACTGTAGTCAGATTGACTCTCAGACCCTGGTCAGGGGTTAGTGGCTGGCTTCCGCAGTCATTGAAAGGCCACTCCGTATGTGACCGCTTCAGCCATTGAGGCCCCCACCAAAGAGAATGCTCCACCAGAGCAGGCGCCGGGCAACCGCGACTCGAGCAATCTGCCGGGTTAACTTCGCCTGGAACATGTCTCCAGACCAGCGGAGTCTCCGAGTTATTTATCTGTGACACCCGGTTGGCCACAAATACCTCAAGCGTATGGACCGAAGTCTGCAGCCAGCACAACACGATCTGGCTGTCCGTCCATGCGTAAACCGTGTCATTTAGATCCACCGTGCCCCGCAAGTTCTGCGCCACATGGTTCAGGAGGCGGGTCAGGAGCGCGGCACCCGCCAATTCCATCTTCGGAATCGTCCACCGGGTCCTAACAGGCGCAACCTTGCTCTTGGCCATGACCAAGCGTACAACGCCCTCTCCAGCAGTCTCACCTGTTCTCAGGTAGACCGCGGCCGCGTACCCTTTCTCAGACGCATCGCAGAACCCATGCAGGGTCACCCTGGCTCCCGCCTGAGGGAGCAGTTTGCGCGGGATCTCAATTTCTTTAATATGCGGCAATGTGGTCACGAATGCCGTCCACTCGTGCAGCAGCTCGTCCGGGAGCTGCTCATCCCAGCCTAGTTGGGCCAACCAAAGCTTCTGCATGAAGAACTTTGCCATGAACGTGACCGGGGAGATCCAACCGTTTGGATCAAACGTTCGGGCGATAGTCGAAAGGACTGATCGCTTGGTCCAGGTCTTCGACAGCAATTCGGCCTCACAATTGTATGTGAAGACATCCTGAGTCGGTCGGTACTGGACCCCCAAAATTGCCAACGCATGAGGGTTATCCGAGTCCTCAAACAAATGCGGGTCTTGTTGGTGCTCAGCTGGTAGTCCTGCCAGCACCTCTGGGCAGTTTGACAGCCACTTCCTGAGTTCATAGCCACCAGAGGCCATGAGCGCCACCAATTCATCCCTTAGGATGAGCGCCTGCTCAATGCTGTCCGTGCCCGTACAAATGTCATCCACGTAGACATCCCGGTCGATGACTGCAGCTGCGCGAGGGAAGCGCAGCCGTTCCTGGTCAGCCAGCTCTCGTAGCGTCCGCATCGCTACATACGGGCTGGGCTTTAATCCGTACGTGTTCGTGTTCAGCTCATACGTGATCATCGGTTCTTCTGGGCTCTCTCGCCACAATATCAGCTGGAACCGACGGTCATCCACATGGATCTCCGTTTGGCGAAACATCATCCTCACATCCGTAACGAAGACAACTTGGTGTCTCCTGAAGTCGGTTAGAATGTCTGCAATGTCTCTGGTCAACTTAGGACCAGCGTGCAGGCATTGATTCAGGGACACCCCGTTCGATGTCGCCGCGCTCCCGTCGAACACGACCCTGATCTTGGAGTCAGGTGTCTTCAAGACTGCATGATGAGGCAAGACGTAGTGCTCCTCACGACGCCAGTCTAACCTGGACACCGACATGTGACCCAAAGCCAAATATTCACGCATGAACTCAACATACTTTCGCCGAAAGTTAGAGTCCCTTTTCATGCGCCTTTCCATGGCCATCATCCGTTTCTCAGCCAGGCCCCTGGAGCTCCCCAGCGGAGGTCGCGTAGATAGAAACGGCAGCCGTGTCATAAATCTGCCCGAAGGGAGGCGCACCGTGTTGCACTGATAAAATGTCTCGCACTCCTCGTCCAGTGGGCTTGTCCTGGGAGCTGTGGGTGGCTCTTCTGTTGCCCAGAACCTTTGCAGGACCTCCGATAACACGCTGCCGTAGTATATGTTGCTATAATCCGTTGCGTCCTGTGGTCCCCGTACTGGGCCCAATAATGCGTACCCACCTGCGGTATGCACGGCCACCAACCCGTTTGGTTGCAGCTCCCGCTTACCGCTCCGCAGCAGCTTCCCGAGGACGTCAGTTCCAAGTAAGACGTCCACCCGTCCGGGAATCGCGAAGTGAGGGTCGGCCAACTCCAATCCATTGGTCAGCTCCGTTACCGCCGGCGGTAACCGTACCGAAGGAAGAACCCCGACCACTTCATCTAAAACAATAGCCGTGGCCTTCACCCGCGTGATCGATGCCGAGTCACCCATCTCAAACAGGAGGTCCGTCTGACCCCTGATGTGAGGCACCTGATTGCCACCTATACCTATTGCGCCATCCCGTGATGGCTCCAACCTGAGGTCCAGCCTGTCCACCAGACGGCTGGATACGATACAACCTTGTGCCCCCGAGTCCAGTAGTGCCCTCACTGGCACTGGCTGTCCATCCGTGCCCCTGACAGTAATCACGGCCGTCGGTAATAATACTGTCACTGGCGGGGGGGGCACGACGAATGAACAGACTGCTAATTGCTAGCAGGGGGCACCTCCCTCCCCATCCGCTGGGGGGGGAGAGGGCCCCTGGCCCATATATGGGTCCCACCCCGGGTAGTACACCCCTCGACCCATCGGTGCCCGTCTGGTAATAGCCGGCTGGTAATAGCCCATCGGCATCCGTCCCATCTGCGGCGGACGTGCCATCAAGCGTGGGCGCTCTGCGAGGGGTGGGGAGAAGCGACTACTCGGGGGCGGCATCCTGCCCCCCAGCGCGGCCGAGTAAGTCGCGTAACCCGACTCCCCATGGGTCATCTCCGGGCACCCGCCCGTATCTCGGCGCCGGTCCCCCACCCACGGAGGAGACTGCGGCATCCGGCTCGAAGGACCATACCCCGTGTCCCTCGGTGAGCCCCCACTTCGAGGGGGGGCCGACCGCTGGTCCCTGGGTGACCCCCCACCTCGAGGAGGGGGCGACCGTCCACCCGAAGCTGGCCTAGGAGGGGGGGTTCGGCCTCCCGGCGAAGCCTCGTACCGCTCCCCACCCTCAGCCAGGCAGAGGAGTTCATGATGGGCTCCTCCACATGCTCGGCAGTTGGTGGTCTTACTGCATTCACGCACGTAGTGTGCGCCTAGGCAGCGGAAGCACAAGTTTCGCTGCTTGACCACCCCCCTGCGCCTCTGCACCCGCTGTGCTCCAAAATCTGCGCACGCGGTGATCGTGTGTCCCCCCTTCCGGCAGAAGGGTCACACCTCCGATTGGAGGACGTTGTACCGCTGTCCTCCCCGACGGGGCTCCACCGGTTTGAGCCCGACCGTACGCCGGGGTGACGGGGGGGGTTGCAGCGTGGTTGCCCCTTGACAATCCGCTCGCCTGCACTCACCCTCTAGGAACGCCCTCAATTCGTCAAATGTTGGGAGGTGATTCGATGAATCACCCCCATGTGACTGCTCAAAACGCGCCACCACCTCGCTAGGTAACTTGCGCAAAACCCGGTTCACTACAATGTACTTGTTGTCCCCTAGTGACAACTTGAGTCGCTCCAGCGTATTAACCGACACCGTGACGGGATTAAGGATTTTCGACCTTATTTCGAGTACATTAGTGACCTTCGGTATACCAAATATTTTTTCGATGAGCCCATCAATAATTAATCGCCGATTATCATATCGGTCAATTAATAGGCCCCATGCCGTTTCGTAACTTGAGTCCGTTATCTCCAGATGGGTCAGGATATCATGAGGTTCCCCGCGGAGCCTCCCCATCAATTGCGCCATCTTATACGCGGGAGACAAGTCCGTACGCGAGTGTACCACACTACTAAAAATATCGCGAAATCTCGGCCAATCCGCGTATTCACCTCCAAACTCTGGTACATTTACCGGTGGCAACGGCGCCATTAGTGCCACACCACTGGGTGCGCACCTTACCCCAACATCCCCTTTTCGGGTGCGCTCGATATCCGCTGCCGCTTGGATGATACTCATCACCATATCACCGCACTGGTCCACACTGCGTTGCACCACCTCCACAGCCCGGGTGCGACTTTCCCCGGTCTCCTCTTCGTCAATGAGGGCCAAATATTCGGCATGCAATTTCAATACCATGTTATATCTTTCATCTACCTGTCGCGCGCGTGACAATAATGCGTCGTCGCGATCCGTACGACCAATTAACGTAACCACTAATGAAAACCATCTTAATTCCGATTCGATCCTTGACGCTACCGTTTTAACTACTGAGGGAGCCATGGTACCAACCTCAAAGACGCGGGTCCCAATAAAATAATATAAAATAATAAGATAATATAACCCGAAAACAAATAAATTAATTTGGGTGAATAATTTTGTCCGTGGAACCCCGATTTTCGACAATAACAATCCGTATTTATTTTTCGTACCAAACGCGACAACTTCAAAGTTATTCACCCAACACCAATAAATTTATACGAAACCAATAAATAATGTATTTTGAGTGAATAATAGTTCAGCGGAACCCCAATTATTAATTAATTATTAATACGTTTCTCCGTATCGAAACGCCACTATATTTACTTTATTCACTCAACTAACATTTCAATTGAAAGTAATAACTAATATTCTTATAATTTAGTTAGTCTTAATTACGCAAATGCAACTTAACGTTAATAGATTGGAATGCTAACCAAGCGCAATCCACCCTCAAATTTCAATAATTATGATTTCGATGCTAACTAAATTACTTTATTTCGCCGTAAATGAATCGAATATCTTTTCTGTGGATATGAACCACGCTCTGCTACCATAATTTGTTTCCGTCAGACACAAATTGAACTTACCACCGGGCCCATGTGATGGAAATTCACCCAACAATCTTGCCTAACTCGAAACAAATGAACGCGTTACGCGCCCTATGTACTTAAACCTAACTTAATCTATTTTGCTAACCTGGATTTCCAGCTGAATGTCTTCACTGCCGCAAGGGTGTGTTATTGTTTTGTGTAATCGTGTATGAATATGTTACTTGCGACAATAAACGACGTCCCGTTCTGCGCCGGCGTGACGATCTCGCCAACAAACACGCTCCAAAACACAGTTCACACTATAGTAGTCCGATATATGATCCGAATCACTTGATAACAATCCCTGGAGCGCCCGAAGCAGCCCACCGTTCAAGGAATTACACCGAATATCAATGCTTTCCGAATAAAGCGTAAAGATAACCTTAAAATCAGTCGCCTCGCTGCGAAAGATCAAACATGTATTCAAAAAGCGTTACGTTTCTTTCTCGGTGATGCGTCTGTCGGCCGGTGACAGCGCGCGCTAGCAGCGCCGCGAAAGAAAAGGGAACTAACTGATTGTGTGGCCAGTGGGTAAAAACTATCGATTCTCAACAACCATCATTCACGGCACAGGAACCATTTTTAAAACAATACGGGCCACCAGTCTTTATATGTCCCCACTTTTCAGGCACTATGCCTAAGCCTTCCCTATGGATGAAATAATTTATAGAGAGAATGGGCTATAAACCATGACGCCCAGTGCGGATTGCTCTGTATACAGATGCGGTCTGGGCCAGTTACCTCTTTGTGCTTTTTGCTAACAGTTTTAACATACATAAATCACGCCTATATCCCCAAAGGGGTAGGCAGAGATGAATTAACGCCCACGTTTCGCCAATTAGGTTAGGTCCCGTGTAATAGGTAGCGAGCCTTTTGTCATTTTATCAGGCGCGGAAATTGCATTACATTGCTAGGTGACATAGGTGGAACGCTGCTGCCCAATATTTATTGCTGTCTTAACGCTTAGACGCCTTGTACGACACCCACGGGAGAGATGAGTGTGGTAGCAATTGTATTCTGCTCTGCCTTCACCATACGGCTAAAAACAGTTTTTGATTCAAACAATAATCATTAATCTTGTTTTTATTATAATAATATTGGTTTCGATACAGAATCTGTATTATTAAGTACATTTATTTATACAAGCTCAGTTTTAAGTTTTAACCTTTCGGTGGTAAGGTTAAAACCGATCTTTAATATTCTTGAAAATAATTATCACGAAATAGTGTTGAAAAGCTCTGTTTTTCCTTAAAACCTTCTTAATTGTATTTAGCAATAAAATTGAAGTGGCAAAGCGGTCTCGAAAACTCTACAAAAACTATTTTCATGTTTTAAGCAGCTTAACTTCAAACGAAGCTCTAGAACGTTCCACTTAACAACTTATTCGAGCCACGAAAAACAATAAATTACTTTGAGTAAGTAGAAAATTTGTCGCCGAGACTTCCGGCCGTGCAACAAACGACGCGAAGCGCTCTCAAGACTCTTGGGTGGTGCTTGTGATACTACAATCAAATACTTTGGCGAACAAAACTTGAAGGAAACACAGGTATGGAAAACATTTCGTCGCCGCTAAATTTACTTTTTGTATTGTAACGAGAGTGATCTTTCTTTCATAAAATCACGCCTCTATCCCCGAAGGGGTAGGCAGACCCATGTTTCGCCAATTATTTAAAAAAAACGCAGTATATTGGTAGGTGGTACAAGAGAAACTCCGCTGCCCATCCCTCATCACGTTTTAACCCTTAATCGCTGCTGTCTCCGGTGCATTCTGTGGGTATGCAGTAATGTCGCCGCATACTCAGCGAAAAAGGAAAGATTTTCCTCCGAGCCAGGTGTGCACTCGGGGACCGCGGTCCGACTGTACTTCGTCGGATCTTGTATATTTTCTGAGTTCCTCCAGAATCTTTGTAATCGTGATTCAGGACTTGTTATTCTCGTTCTGCCTTAACACCACAGTCATTAGGTCTACAGTTGGTTTGACTCCATTGTTATCGTGAGCTGTCGTACTTTTTGCTGATCAACCAGTTCTCGGTTACTCGACACTTTTTTTACGTAGCGCTCTGACGTAGCCGCTACACATTCCAATAAAGACAAATCACCAACAACAGCATACTTAAGGAGGGTTGTTGTCACGCAGGCGATCAGCTGTAAAACTTAAGCCAAAATCTTGAGCCGTATGGCTTAGTATGCTGTCATTGCGTTCTGTCCCTCGACATGGTTCCATTCTATACATATATACAATCATCACTAGTATCTTTCCAGTGTGAAGAAATTACAAGATGATATCGGACAGATATAAATTGGAGAGGTAACATAAATCCCCCACCCCGGATAACCTGGAAAGAAGGCAGGAAGATAATGATTATAATTTTAATTTTTTATAATTTAGAAATTATTACATTCCAAGATTATGTCATAAATATGGCTTCAAGTGAACTCTAGTCAATTAATTTCAAACTATTATTGGTTTAACAAATCTCGTTTCCTAAAATTAGAACTTAACATTTATGTTTCGTAGGCTAATGGCTATGAAATACCAGTAAAACTTGTATCCACTAATGGCTTGGTATGTGTTAAGGGGTTAAGTCAGCACTAACCACGTACGTATCGGGCCCTAAACAAAACTTTTTGTACTGAATTTGGTATCTATTAATCCTCACTTTATTTTCACGCCAGGAAAAAGTGGACAGTCGTCCGAAAACGTCAAAAAGGAATAAAAATTTACAGCGCGATGCTCATAGCTAAAATAAATGTTGTCTGTCCCGTTTTATTGGAACCTCAGTGCTGCGCAGAGCTTAACGGAAAGCAACAGAATTGCCACCAGTCAGGGGCCTTACCACCACCTCTAAACGCGACTCAATTCCCATTGTTAAAGTGAGACAACACTATAAGCCGAGTAGAGCGGCGTCCCGTTTTATCACTCGCGTTTGGATCGAACTAATACTTCATGGTGTGGCTGCAGTCCGCTTGTATTTGCCGAATTCAGGCCTCGGGCGCGTGTGTAGTTCCGCATGCCGGCTTTAACGATGTTACGCTGATTGAAAGTTTGCTCCGATTTCGAATCGAATCTTTGTCAGAAACGCAATTATCGTACGGCGGGCACATGGCGAAATTAGATCTGTTGACGAGAACCCATCACGGGACTCTTTGTCACGGCCAAAGCACTGATTCGCAATTTAGGAACGTTATCGTGCCTCTCGATTGGCTTTGCAATTAGAGTATTATACTTGACCGCTATCGTAATAATTATATGAGGGTAAAAAGTACCTCTTTAAAAAAATTATACACACTTTAGGGTACAAACAAATTAAATAATAATAATTTAGAATTCGTAACTTAGAAAGTTTAGAACGAACAAAGAATATTCTCTCAAAACTGATAGGGATGCGACTCTTCTGGTATGGGCTTGTAATGTGAAGAGATGACAAGCTTGGGAGCAAATGAGTAAAGCTGGTGGATGTAAGTGGGTGAAGGAAGAAGAGAAGTCTATTTCTAATAGAGGTAGACCTCATAAAATTGGATGGATCGCATCAAAGATGATATGAAGTACATGATTTCATGACAGCTGCCAGAGATCTATGGATAAATATAAAACTAATACCGGCCCTAGATAACCTGGGAATGCAGGCAGGCAGGCGAATGATGGTGATTAAACTGCTGAAATACACCCTTCTCAAACTCTCCCTCGATATCATCGAATCTATAATTGCTTAGGGATATGACAGTGCTATTACTGTTTGATTCTACGGGCTTATCTAAAAACGATATTACGGATTAGCCCATGATTACAGAGATCAGGATTTTATAAAATGTCAGCGGCTAAATCGAGGCCGTAAAAGTTTTAGTCGGATTAATTTAGGTATGTAAAATTAATTTGAGTTCAAGGAAATTATCGCCGAGTTCGTAATAAATTCATTCATCCTTAAGATGTGACAGAAATAGAAAAGGGAAATCTGAACTTACGCGTAGTTGAAATATTTATTAAAACTAAATGTAATTAAAGGCTGACTAAAACTCTAAAGACCTATAGTTACGGTGTGATATTTAAATTCATAATAAATTATGTTATTGCCAAAGAGAGTCAGTAAGTCAGTTTTTATTGTTTGGTTTTTTTAGTTTTGATTTTATTTTGAACATTTTCAAAAACAAACATGCTAGAAAAAAATGTACAAACATAATTTTCAGTTTCTTTCATAAGACATTTTAATTTTATTTAAGAAACTTGGTAACCAGTGTAAAACGGAATAAAAAAAACAATAGAACGGAGTAATAATTTAAGCTCCGTACTTAAAATAGATTATTCCAATTAACTCTTATTTATAGCCTTCAGTTTAAAAATACCTAAAGAAAAACGTAAATTTTCCTTAAATAAGAGATTTTGAAGGCGTTCTATTAATAAACGACTTTAAAAATATAAGCCTTCTTTGTCAGAATGCCATACATACATAAATCACGCCTATATTATAGGGGTAGGCAGAGGTGAACTAGCACCCACGTTTCGCCAATTATGTTAGGTCCCATGTAATAGGTGGCGAGCCTATTGCCATTTATCGGTCACCAAAGTCGCAGTACATTGCTATTGCTAGGTGGTATAAGAGGAACACTGCTGCCCATTCCTCATATGTAATTGATTTATCCTTAGTCGCCTTGTACGACACCCACGGGAGAGGGTGTCGTACAAGGCGACGGTTGGGGTGGTGACAATTGTATTCTACTTTGCCGTCACCACACGGCATACAGAGTGCCATCATAATATAATTACGTTCTATGATCGAGAGTGCGACTATGTTTACGAGACCCTCACAGTAATAATATCACAAAAGAGGAATCAAGAAGTATAGTGCCAATATAACTAACATGTCCATTATTCAACATAAGTATGATTATTAAATGTATATTTGTTACTACAGTTCTTGCAAAAAATATAGACAGAAGGCTTCTTCTAATTTATTGAAATAGAAGAAGAAATATTTCAAAGTCAATTACTCAAAAATGGAATAAGCTACCATTCGGACATTATAAAACATACAAGAAAATTACTAACAACAACTCAGAATATTCCGGACAAATCAAGTACTTTTAGAGTGTATTTTATGAGTGTGTATCTTTCTCTCTCACACACACACACACATATTGGACATATATGCATAGGCTCTAACAAAAACAATCTTGCCATCAATTTACTATTACTACTGCAATAAACGGAAAGTATTCCGTAGTGCGACTAGCGACAACCTCCCACACAATACCTCTCATAATCGAACTAAATTAAGCTGTTTGGCAAAGTAATCACTCGCCAATACTAAGAGAGCTAACTTTGAGAAATGTCAAATTTTTTTACAAGCGATTCAAAGAAGAAGCATGAAAGTAGAATAAAATTAAATGCAGTAGAAATGAGAGCGTTGAGGAGCATGGCTGGGGTAAGGCTGAGCGATCGAATGTATAACAGTGTGATAAGAGAAAGGTTTGGTTTGAAAGAAGATGTAATGACAAGGATTGAGAAATGGATACTCGCATGGTTTAGTCACGTCGAATGAATGAATGAAAGGAGAATGACAAAAAGGATTTATATGGTGGAATTGAATGGAGAAATGGGAAGGGGATCTGAAGGCCTAGGCGGATCTTTCATAATCAAATTGAAAGTCTATTAAAATAAGGTCAGGGCCAGGTCAAGAGAACCCGAAACCGACGGGCATGCATTAAGAGATTGATGAAGCAAAAGAAGTGTGTAAGCATCGTAAACAAGTGGAAAGAAGTAATCTCTGCCTACCCCTGTGGGAGAAAGGCCTGACATATGAATGTATGTATGTTTGATTCCGCGAAAAATGAAATCACTGACCTAGTTCCCGAAGGCAATCGAGCTTAAACTGTTTTCGCCAAAAATGTTACGTTAACAAACCAAAATAGGTTCAAAATTAAATTTGTCTCGAAATTTATTTTATTCTTTGCGTCACATCAGGACCAACAACACCTTCAAGATTGCTTAGAAAACGACCCTTTTGGTTTTGTCTTGACAAAAGTCACAAAACAAAAGAAAGGGACTTTTTTAGATTGCTAACAAAACGGAACTGTGCAACGCGAACAGAAATTATATACAACCAAATCATTTCAACATCTCAGGAAAAAATTTACATTGAAATTTAATAAAACTAATGTTATTTTATGAATATATCATCACCAGCCCTTCTTTTAATGTCTCCACTGCAAGGGTGCGGACTTCCCTATGGATGAAAGAATATAGGGTACAGGTACATGCAGTGACACACATGAACATGCACTTTACAAAATAAAAGAGTTAGAATGTAGTTTATCAGAGGCTCACAATGCTCTAAACAGAGCTAAGTCAGAAAATAATAATTTAGATAATATGAATTGCTCCAACAGTTTGTTCAGTGAATTATCATTGTGTAATTATGACAAACCTGTCATTAGTAATACTTTGTGTGCAAGCCATACTCCTCACATGAATTCTTCTAAAAAACTTAAAAAATATATTAAAATAAATAAATTTATCAGAAAAACTAACAAATTAATTAACAGACAAAATCATTTTAAGAGTCACATTATGTTAAGAAAACAAAGGTCAGATTTAATAAATAAATTACAGAATATCAAAAGTAAAACTTCACAGAGTGAAATTGAGTATGGATTGTACACAAAAACGGTAGAAGACAGATTTAATTCTTTGGAAAAATCTATAGTGAAAATGTTTAAAAATATTGAGGTCTTGTCTGAAAAAAATTTAAATTACCAAAAAATATTATGTCGGGATATGGAAGATATGTGTAATTATAATGCTGACAGGTTTGATGCATTGAACAAAAAACAATGTAGTATTTTGTTACAAAAAAATAGGTCTCAAATAGCTGCATGTCCACTGCTGAACCAGCTGAGTTCCGCGGGTGAATGTCAAAGTTTGACTAACTCGGTCCCAGCAGTGGGCAATCAACTAATACCAAATAATGTAGAATGTGTGAAAAGTTGTCAGAGTTCTAATGGTACATTGATTGATAGATATTTAATATTTAGTGATGACATTGGTAAAAACTTTAGTAAATTATTCTCAGAACAGTGTGGCCAACTAGCATTTAACTACTGCATGCCAGGCAGTAGCTTTGAGAACGTAATGGATAAATTACTACAATGCCCATTCTTACCAACTGACACAGTTATTATATTTATAGGAAATAGGAGCCGAGAAAATAAAAATACTTTTAAAGGCTACATTTCAAAATTATCTTTGTTAAATGTGAAACAAATAATTTTGTACACTTTGCCGTACAGTAATAGCCTGTCATCAGAGGAAAATCATAAAAGATACATTTTGAATTTAAGTCTGCATACCATGACACAGTACTGTAATAAAATACATGTCATAGATACGAACAAAATGACCCATAATTTTCGTATAACGGGAGGTAGAATGTTTCTATCCAATTTTTACAAAAAACAAATAGCCATGTCGCTATGCTATACTTTAAAAACGTTAGCCAATAATTTGGCTAATCAATATATCATTAGTAATAGAAAATATATTGACAATGCTTTTATTGAGCGATCACATTATGACAATGCTTTTATTGAGCAATCACGTTATGACAACGCTTCTATTGAGCGATCATCTTCCGACAATGCTTCTATTGAGCGATCGTGTTCTGACAATGCTTTTATTGAGCAAACATGTTCTGACGTACAAAATTGTACAGTGGAATATATTCCAAGTAATTTAAATTAGTACGTAAGACAATAGAGAAAGTCTCTAGCGAATTGCCTAAGTCTAGTGCATTGAAAATAGTCCACCAAAACATCCAAGGCTTTTCGGGTAAGGATCTGGAATTATTGTTATACCTAAATAGTATACAGGCTCACGTCTTATGTTTAACTGAACATTGGTCAAAAAGTACTGAAATACTTTCGAATTATGAAAATTACAACATCGGTAGCGCCTTTAGCCGGAAAACGGCTATTAGAGGCGGTTCTTTAATAGCATTGCAAGAAGGACTGAAATACAAAGAACGAAAAGATATTGTACAATATTCTATTGAACAAATAATTGAAGTATCTTGTGTAGAACTTGAGGAGCTAATTGTTGTTTGTATATACAGGCCCCCTACGGGAAACTATGAACTTTTTGAGACTTCAATGGAAGGTATACTAAATAAACTTTGTAATAAAAACAAAAAACTAGCTGTCCTTGGTGACTTTAATGTAGATATATTAGTCACCTGTTCTCACTCAGACAGATTTATCAACTTATTCGGATCCTATAACCTTTTCTATACATTTTATGAACCAACAAGAATTACTCCAACATCAGGCACTTGCTTAGATAACGCGTTTTGTAATTGTAATATATTAGATAAATCAATTATAAATTGTATTAATTCAGATCATACTGGCCAAAAAATTACTGTTGAATATCAAAATGTTCATAAACCAATAAAGATAATATTTCGGCCAATAACACAAAAGCAGTTGCAGTTATTTGGAAATAATGTTACAAATAGACTTAATTACCTTATAAATGACAACAATGACTGTCCTGATGTAATGTACAATAATATGTTTAATCCTATTAAAGACGAATTTCATAAGATTTTTAAACAAAAATTCAAAACAATACACCCTAAAAAGAAATTCAGTGACTGGGCTACCCCAGGAATTTATATAAGTAGAAGGAAACTTTATGACTTATATAGCCAAAAATACACGTCTGTTGATTCCACCTTCATAGACTACGTCAGGAACTATTCCAAAATATTCAAAAAAGTCTGCAACACTGCCAAATCGATCTCAATTGGCAATAAAATAAAAAATTCTGATAATAAAATAAAAACAACTTGGAGAATTATCAATTCAGAAACCGGAAAACTTAGGAACAGCGAAAGATCGTTTAAAATTAAAATGGATAATAAGGTTATGGAGTCCGATGGTGAGGTTGCAGATGCCTTTGAAACTTTTTTCACCGACATCCCTGCTCGAGTAACCAGCAAGCTCAACTCTTGCACAAAAAGAGCTCTGTCTCTACTACAATTAAGTACAGTCGAATGTAATATACCTTTTGATTTTCACAAAATTAATATGGACACTATTATCAAAACGTACAAGACATTAAATATGAAGAAAACTGAAGATTTGTGGGGTCTATCAGTTAGCATTTTGAATCCCATCATTAATGTCATCGCTCCTCAGCTGACATCAATCTTTAATAAATGTATAGATAACGGCTGTTTTCCAAACTTAATGAAGCATAGTAAACTAATACCTTTGTTTAAATCTGGAGACAAATGTGAACCCAATAATTTTCGTCCCATTTCTATATTACCGTCCCTTAGTAAAATCTTTGAAAAAATTATGTTGAACCAGTTGCTTTCTCACTTCACTGCTAACAAACTGTTACATGCTAAACAGTTTGGGTTCACGAGGGGAAAATCCACCACTGACGCTGGAATAACCCTCATTAAGCACATATTTGATGCTTGGGAAAATCGGCAGGATGCTTTGGGTATCTTTTGTGATCTTTCTAAGGCATTTGATTGTGTTTCACATCAAACGTTATTAGCAAAATTAAAGCATTACGGTGTATCTGCTGCCTCATTGAAACTGATAAAGTCATACCTGAGTGATAGGATTCAAAAAGTAGTAATTAATAAAGCCGAATCTTCGGGTTCACCAATGCAAATGGGTGTTCCTCAAGGATCAATACTGGGACCATTACTATTCATAATATATATAAATGACCTTCCCTTCTACACAGAATCTCTATGTGATACGGTACTATTCGCAGATGACACCTCATTAATTTTCAAAGTAGACAGAGGTAAAGATAATTATGATGACATCAATATAGCTATTTCCAAAGTTCTTGATTGGTTTACAAATAACAACTTGTTACTCAATTCTAAGAAGACCAAATGTATTAAATTTTCATTACCAAATGTTAGGCAAGTTAGTAGTCCGATTACAATTAATAATGAAACGATAGAATGTGTCAATTCTACAGTATTCTTAGGAATAAAGTTGGACTCCAAATTGCAATGGAATCCTCATATTTCAACTTTATCCGAGAGACTAAGTTCAGCAGCATATGCGGTAAAAAAAATAAGGCTATTAACTGATGTTGAAACAGCCCGGCTTGTTTATTTTAGTTACTTTCATAGTGTAATGTCGTATAGCTTACTTCTTTGGGGTACAGCTGCAGATATTCAGGATATATTTATTTTACAAAAAAGAGCTATACGTGCTATTTACCTATTAAAGCCTCGCGATTCACTTAAAAGTCTGTTTAAAGATATTAATATCCTCACTCTTGCTTCACAATACATATACGATTGCATTATATATGTTTATAAATACTTAAATACATTTGCTAAAATTAGTGATATTTATAAACACAACACTAGAAATAAAAATAAACTTGCCTTTACTAGATTCAGATTGCACAAGGTTGCTAATTCTTTTATGGGGAAATGTATACTCTTCTATAATAAGATACCAGGATCTTTGACTGAACTGCCTCAACACAAATTTAAGCCTTATGTAAAAAAAGTACTAATGGCAAAAGGATACTATAAAATTCAGGATTATCTAGATGACAAGGATGTTTGGAATAAATAACTTTTATTTTTATATAATCGATGATTAATATGCTGTTCTGTCTGTAATGAAGGATGTTGATAGCTTCAGAAATTGTGACTCTAATTATTATTACTTGACGTTAAAGCTATTGACATCTTTCATTAAATTTAGATTATATATTATATATGTAACTAAGGGAGGAAAATACCCGACTGAGTTTCTTGCCCGTTCTTCTCAGAACAGGGCCTCCCGGTAGCTTACGAACGGATGGCGTAGATTTTTCGCTAGATATTGAAAACTTGTGTGTCCGTATAGGTAGGGTGGGGGATGGGGGGTTGATTGGTAGTGCGCGGCATGTTTCGGTTTATGTGATTGGCGAGTTGTGGGATTGTATTTGGTGCATAATTTACAATGTACCTGCAATGTCATAACTCGTTGACAATGGTGGGTTTCTCTACAGCCTACTTGCGTGCCGTTCTGCTAGCGGAGCGTTGGGCCCTGATGCGTTTAGTACCATCTTGGTATTGAACGCGGCAGGGTCGGCGCTTCGTTGCGGACCGGGGCGTGGGCGGGTTTGGGAGACCTATCATTACAGACTGAGGCATGCTGCGCACTCCACTGTTTTTTTTTCTACTATTTTTTTTTTCTTGGACACACGGGTTTTCGGTATCTAGCGTCTTGACGATTCATAAGTGTATTGTAATCATACCAGATATGAATAAATGAATTTTGACTTTGACTTTGACTTACGGGTTGGCGGGTATTAACGACTGCAGATGCAGCCGGGACCACCAGCTTAACGTGCCTTCCGAGACACGGAGGAACTCGAGATAATAAATTTTTGGTCACCCATCCAATGACCGGCCTTAGCGAAGCGTAGTTCACGCAATCGCAGGCCAAGCGCGCTATGCCACTGCACGAACGAGCTCCTCTTTTTTATGAATATAAGGTGCACCGAATTTAAAGAAAGAATTATAATTGTAATGCACTTGACGGACACATGCCTAAGGAACAATATTCTTCGTTTAGTCTCGCAAATATTTGCCGTGATAAAATTCAACAAAGGTCCTTTTGCTCGGTAGGCAGCAGCTTTTATCAGTTTAACAAACCGTACGTCATCTATTGACTCTTCCAACAAACAGGTTTTATTTATTTCAATCTATGAGAACAGTTCTCCTAAAATGCACACCTCTATAACAATCAGCAAATATTTAATTTTTTTTCATTCGTAAAATCCTGGAATAGTAGTATTCAATTTATTTAAGATCAGTGCACTATAAGACTATAAAAAAATACTTATTACACATAAACATTTTAAACTTAAAATAATAATATTTATCCGCTAGTTGACTATTAAAAATATTATGCAAAAAGTTTAATCCTGAACACCAGCTTCCACACATGAATACCGGCTGTATATTCCCGAAGGGGTAAGTGTGTTTACATTGACACTTTGTCACTGTTTATGTACTAATCCTCAGTACAGGGGTAGTTTGGTACCATTCACTGGGCACCTCTGTCGCATTAGAATTGCATGATGGTACACAATGAACGCTGCTGCCCAGGCTCTTAATCACCTCGTACGATACCCACGGGAGAGAAATATAGGGCTGATAACTATATACTACTAAGCCACCACACGGGTAATCTTTTAGCAAACGGTATCTGTAATTTCTTTCTATAATTTGTGTTTTTATTGTAGTTACGAATCAGTACACCTTAAAACAAAATCAAGAGATTAGTCTAAGCCCGTTTTACGCTCAGTAAGTTAGTGGTAGTTTGAGGTCTAGCCGTTTATTATTTTTGGGATCAGTTTTTTAAATTTATCCTGCTGTTGGTGTACAGTTGATATAAGCAAAAATGAGACAAGCTAAACGCCATAATTTTTCAATGTTAGTTTTACCACTACATATCTGACAAAAGGATATTAAGGAGAAAAGGAAAGAAAAGATTTGAACTGTATCATCCTTATTATAAAACTTAGAATAAAATTAATCGTGCATTTGATGCTAACTCTGTCTTTCATTCAGCAAATAAAAGTGAAAGCATCAGCTTTTCACTTTAGTCCATGTTTTATAACAAGGGCGCGAGAGTTTAAGGCTCGCTTAACTCTCCTCCAATATAATAGCCCCCGTTTTACTATTTCAGGCGGGCTAACGCTTCAAAGCGGGTTCGCTTATTGCAATACGCTAAGAGGCTCGCCACTAAGCCGTGCGTCCGTCGAGAGCACACTTCACACAGTCGCTTGGTCGCTAGAAAGCAGAAATTAGAGAACCGACCGTTTGAATTCGCTTTTGCACAAGGCCGTTTTATTTTTAACCCGCGATTAATTGTACAACTGGAATCATGAGTTAAGCCACAGTAAGGTTAGCGGGGTGAAGGTGGAGCAATTCAGCTTTAATTACCTACCCCTTTTTATATGCCGTGGCTGTTGTACGAAACAACTTACATACCTACGTACTACTTCCTTAAAGTCCTTAATGTAAGTCACTTGTACGTAAAACCGCATCTTTTTAACTCCTTTGTTTATTGGATAATGTTTTTTTTTGCCACTGGCCAATAGCTGGCCAATGGCCAATAGCCAGCGGGCAAAGTATGACTGGGGAAAGTATTATGTATTATTATTAGCTTGGCCCAGCGATCTGAATGCATACGGCATACATGTCCCGCCCAGTCCTATTTGTGTTTCACGGTTTTAGCTCCTACATCGGCAATACACTGTCATGTTTTTAGCGCAGCGAGGTGCTCCGGGCGCGTTCCTTTTTCCCTTCTTTTTAGCGAACAAGTAAGAGCTTTAAAATCGCTGATGACACATCCTCACTTTGTATCACAAACCGTAGGAGAAAAGGTTTTTGTGATCAAACACGAAAGTTTTGGAGGCATGGTTGTTTACATTGGCTTATGTAGTAGTTTAATATAATATTTTATTAAATATAGTGTTCATAACAAAAGTGCATGTGCATTGTGCACTTTGAGCTAGATGGTGTGAGTGTAACTAATATGATTATTATTAAATATAAACAAGAACAACAACAAATTTATGGATGATATTGATTGAAACTCCAATCAATTCTCCAAGGTGAAATAATGAAACTCCAATAGATTCTGTAAGGTGAAGTATGAAAGTAGAATAGATGAAACAAAACTCATAAAGCGCTATCAAAACTGAAGCTCGACCACACGTCTGTTAGCCCCAGTCAAATAGCCGGACGAATTAACAAGCGATAAAAATGAATGTAAAAGAGGCCCCTTAATTATTCAGCTTCACGATAAAGGTCCCTTAATGGCCTGCGTTAGCGAAGGCCAGGTGAATAGAATAATTCTCTTCCCACCTACCGAGCCTGCTTTTAAAAAGAGTGAGTGGGTAGCTTAAATGCCTGGATACCTATACCTCTTTTTTCGTAATCGATACTTCGATTCATAACGATGTCGCTTCTATTTTGATACGATGTTATCGAATTGTCGTTACGAAGCATTCTAAAACTACAAAATTTTAATTCTAAACATTAAACGGGGTTTAGTAACTGTAATTATTATTATTTTAATATGTAATGTTAATAAAATAAATCCTTGTCAATCACTTATTTTTTGTAGTCATTGAGTGCTTTCTCGATTTTATTACGCTACGAATCCTTCAAATGGTCGTGCTTGGGGCATACGCAAAACAGGCTAGGGCCGGATTTTTGATGTAAGCAATTTTTTAACTCAACCAATTGTTAAAAATATCAATCTGATTTTAACCATTAGTAACATTATTAACTTAAATTGTTACTAATGGTTAATTATTATTATCAGACTGATATTGAACCATTCGTAACAGTATTTAACAATTGGTTGAGTTAACTATTCTTAAAAAAACCGGCCCTTAGTTGTATGAACAGGGAATAATCGGCAATCGAGAAAAAGAGAAAGCTGACACATGCTCGCGTTAATTCAGTTATAGGAGAACCCTACGGCCAGGTGATAACGATGTTTTCAAATTGGTATCGCCTTTTAACTCCTTTTTCTGTGTCTGCTTTTAACAACTATCAAATAAAAGCTTATTTCTAAATGTCAAACATAGCACTAACCAAATAAATCTCTATTTTTGGGTCCAAACAATGAACAGATCATGTAAGTGTTTGTGTTTTATTGAGATACTATAAACATGCTGACATGGACACACTTTTCAGTACCTCTGTTGTAAAGGTACTGAAAAAGTGTACTGCTGCCACTCACTTGCGGTCCACAGGCCTCACCCTAAGGAATATTATGAGCAAAACAATATTTTGAAGTACGTCTTTTCAATACACGCTTTTTAATAACGCCGACAATAAGCCAGATAAGAATGAGAACATTCTTATCTTTTGTTCCTAAGTCTCCAGAAAGACCTGGATCTGGCAGCCGTCGACTTGTCGTCAAAGTCATACATACATACACAAATCACGCCTATATTCCCGAAAGGTTAGGTAGAGGTGAATAAACATCCACGTTTCGCCAATTAAGTTAGGTCCCATGTAATAGTTGGCGAGACTATTGCCATTTATCGGACACGGAAATCGCAGTGCATTGCTAGGTGGCCTTAGAGGAACGCTGCTGCCCATTACTCATTGCTGTCTTACTGCCGCACTCAGAGACGTCAAATAACGTTAATTAGTACTTAACGTCAAAAAATGACATTTCAAAACAAGTCGCTATTCTTGCCGGGTCTATGGTCTAGATTTGAATGAAAATTTTAGACATTAAATACTCATTAAAGTTAATTGATGTCTCTGAGTGCGGCAGTTAACCCTTAGTCGCCTTGTACGACACCCGCGGGAGAGATGGGGGTGGTGACTATTATATTCTGCTCTGCCGTCACCAGACGGTATCCATCAAATCAAATCAGAATCAAATTCGTTAGCTTTGTTAATTAAAATCCACCTATTTGCATTGTGCCCGTATGTGATTAATTATTACTAAAGGAAATATTTTAATTGAATTGCGCATTTACATAACCAATGCAAGATTTGACCTTGACGTCTGCGTTCGTAGAGGTTGCACAGACCTTGCTCTGAGCGCTCAACGCGCCCTCAAAGCCTGTAGGTTTAATGATTCCCCTTTTCGCGGGGTTACCAGTTATTCCAATTCATAAATATTAATCTCGGCCATTTTATTTAAATTCAAATCTCCCTAAGACCGTACGGTGGAAGCACATTATTGAAACGCGACGGAACTCGTCGTGACTAGATACCGAACATCCGGCGTCGCGTCGCATGTTTATAATGTGGTCATAGAAAACAATACATTTATATCGATTCAACACGTGTCGCGTTACATCGGGTCGCGTAGTGTTTTAATTATGTGCTGGCCTCTATACCTAATATAATGATAAGTGTGACTTAAGAGGACTTTCAATCAATGACGTTATTGGAGATATCTAACAAACAAGATATCTAACAAACCGAACATTAGATAACATAAGAAAGATACCGCCGTCTGACACGTAATTAGTCAAGATATTAATTGATATGCAATATTAAGGCACTGACCACAAGATAGATCAAGTATTCGTCATTATTGGATGGATTTGTATAATAGCAATGTATGTAATATGAATCATACAGTTAGGGCTACGTCATACCAGTGTAATGAGAGTTCTATTCGCTCATTGATGGAAGGATGTACGATACCCCACATCGAGGGCATGTTGTGTTCACGCTTGTTCACTAAATGTTCACGTCTTACTATGTGACCGCTCGGCCAACGTACGAGGGGTACCCGTTGGCTTACAACGTGAAGTGTAAATATTAGAAGAATTTCGGCAAGTTAATTAGTGTCTTGGTTGGCCGAGCGGTCAGGCACCTGCCCGGATAGCAGCGGACGCGGGTTCGGTTCCCGCATCAAGACAAGAATTAATCGAATAGTATACTTCACCGAAACAACTTGCGTGATTCTGAAAAATTGGAGATATTAAGGTAATGTTCAAAAATCTATTTATTTCTGCTAGTTTGACTGATCTGACTAAATAACAAATCATCATCACCAGCCCTTTAATGTCCCCACTGCTGGGGCACGGGCCAAGACCATAATTTTTCGAAATTCTTTTTCTAACCACCAAAATCTTTGGACATAGTATTTGTTGAGCAGCATGTGTCGTACAGTAGGTATCTGTCCGTAAGAATCGTCCTAATCCAGATCACAATGTGACAAATTAAGCGATAAAGCCTCACCCTGTGCGTCGTTCGGATTATTAGTCCAAAATTTAAGCCCACTGTCCTCGATGTTAAATGTTCTCGTAAAAAAATACGACGCCAGCCAGCGGACCCTTTTTGTTATATAAGCCGGCAGTATGTGGGATAAGTCTGTGGAGCTTTTGATCATTTTCTATAATCTGACCATGAAATTTTGAAACTTACGCAATACCTAGGAGAAGCGTCTATAAATTCTATAAAATTGTTAACTACCTAAAGCTATAGATAGAAATTTAAATTATCACCTGTTACACCTTGGCAGCAGACAATGAGGGTGAATTCAAAATATCATGTTGCAAAATGATGTGGACCTAACTTAATTGACGAAAAGTGGGTGTTTAAGTCACCTTTGCCTACCCTTTCGGCGATATAGGCTAGATTTATGTATGTATCTTATACGGGCGGTATAAGTTTTGGACTGATTTGCCCTACATAAAAATTATCAAAGACAAAGACAAAATTCATTTACATAGGATCCAACAGAAACGCAATCAGTTTTGAAATTCATACGTGTAATTATTTAGAAAAGCGTTTAAATCAAGTAATGAATTAAATTTTTTTCTTCGGAATGACTGAAAATTAGCATACACAAAGATGAATACTAAAAGAAAATGATATTGTGTATTGAAATATCACTTTAAACATGCAACTGACAAAAAATAATGAAAAAGAGGAATGAGTACGGAAGAGGGAGCATGAAAGTGGCGCCAGTGACGGAAAAGTGAAAGGGAGCCGTTAAGCTGGGTATGGACATGTTATGAGACGGGATGACATGAATGTGACTAAAAAAGTTATGGAAAATAATGTTGATGGATTTGGAAATTGAGGAAGACCTTAGACCAGTAGAAAGATAGATGAATTGTTTGAGGTGTGACATGAAGATGATGGGCGTGGATGAGGAGCTAACGAACGGAAGAGAGTCGAGAAAGAGGAAAAACTGCACTGACCACAAATAGGATGTTGGGTTAAAAATCATTAATTTGGTTTATCAATAAAATAAACATTTACAATTTGTGCTTACGTTATGCCCGTGCATGATATTGTTATTTTTTTCCACACGATAAGAATTCATAGCACTGACTGTCTCGGGGAAACAAAGTTCACGATGTATTATACCCTTAAGATACCAATCATAAAAGAGATTCTCGAACGTTAAAGTGAAAGCGTATTCCATGCGATATACGAGCGTCACCTCTTTATCTATACTTTTTTTTATACACTCACACCTATCATCTAGCCCAAAGTAAGTAGCCTAAGCACTTGTGTTATGGATACTAGATGACGGACATATTTTTAATATAATTATGTATATAAATGTTGAAAATATACTACATAAACATATACACAACCATGACTCGGAAACAAACATTTGTGGTCATCACAAAGTTTGCCCCTACCAGGATTCGAACCCGGGACCTCTTGGCCAATATTCAGCAATCTGAGCATTCGACCCAGGCGGCCGTCAAAATAAAAGAGCTAATTATAATAAGCTGAAGAGTTTGTTTGTTTGATTGAACGCGCTAATCTCAGGAACACCGGATTCAAATTGAAAATTTCATTTATCGAGGAAAGCTATAGTCTATAATATATAGTATCCAACATTTTAAATAAAGTTTCTTTGGGCGGAAAAGAATATAAGATCTATAGGCAATTTAATTCTTAGAACAATTAAATGTTCTAAATTTTTTATCTAAATACGGACATAGACACTAGTAACTGGTACCTTTGCCTTTACTTCTTAGTTTAAATACTACAAGTACTTTGATCTATTTCTAAGAAAGGAACATTGAGAAATCGTATTCTATTAAACTTTTAATGGAAATGATTAACGAAATTAGTTACACTAGGACCTTCAAATAAAATGTTCTGGTGAATGCCAAAATGTGGGTGTCCTCTGCCTACCTTTCGTGATTTACACATACATACATAAATCACGCCTATTGAGGACATAGGCGTGATTTATGTATGATTTTTTTTCAACATACTAAGAAAATATTTTCAGCAATTTCGCAGTAAGGTACAAAGCAACTTAAATTATATTTGCTGCACGAATGGCTATGCTGTGTGGTGTTTCATCATGCAGAAATTAACAATTATGCGAATTAAAACATTTAAGCTTAATTTAACGTCGCGGTTTTGAAAGGTTATTTTGCGTTCGTAATTGGCATTTATCGAGGTTTTCATTTTACTACAATAAATGCTAAATATCAACCTAAGAGTGAGTATCTTTTTTCCTTTGAGGAGAAAATGTAATTGTTCTTATTCAACAATTCCACGAAATTTTATCACGTTCTTTTTCCAAATTTCCATGAACTAAAATTATTACGCTACAAACCTGGAAACCACTCCCACTCAATCTCCTTTATAATACGCCCAAGTACAGGTTTAATTAAAGAATCGATTGAACACGGAAAAACCAATTAGTTCAGCTGTATTGACGCAGAGAGATACCATGTGTTGTCACTGAAAAAATATTTGTAATAGTTGTGCCCTGTTTTTGTTTTGTTTCGATCGGTTTTAGAAAACTATCGATATTTCGTATTAATAAGTCAGTAATTAATAAAGCGAAATGTGTAGAATTGGCTATTAGCTGCAGTTTCCGATGCGACAGTTCTCTATAACGTATTATGTTGCTTGCAATGCAATAAGTTATGTGAATGGTGATTTATTTTAAGTTAATAATGATCCTACCTAAACAAGAAAGTTACAAGTCTCTCAAGAAAGTTATATAAGAAAGGTGTGTAATTGTAAGGTTTATAATAAAAATACATGTTAATTTAATTTAATAGAATGTTTTGTAATGAATGCATACTGTTCCGTAGTTGGAGTACCTTCAGCTTATGGCGCTGCAGAGAGACTATAATTGTTACGATTCTTTTCATGAAGTGCCATGCCCCTGTATTGCAAACAGAGGGCTTAACTGGCAGCTGAGCCCGTATGAATCTCGACGCGAATAATTATTCTGTTATTTTCTGTTACCTATAGTACAAACACAAAGTACTTTTTGACAAATCCATCTGTCCTTTTGATAAATCCTTCAATGTATAAAAACAGTGGTGAAGAATTATTAATTAGTCTAGTTATCAACAGGAAACCTAACTTTCTATCAAATACATTTTATGATGTACGAATACCTCTTCTTTTTCGACTTGGAAAAAATATTAAAACCATTTTTATTTATGTTTTATATTAAAAGACAGATCAAAATTCGTTACGTTTTTATCTCAATATAATGGCTGGAGTTAGCAGTGACCAATTAAATATAATGGAGCATTTATCAGTTACAATACAGAACAAGCAAATTGCATTACACAATATTTTACCCCAGTGAGTTTTGCCGATCTTACTAGAGGCACCACACTACATAATACACAGATACGTACAAAGTTATTTCGCTCCAACTTAAGCACGCGTCTAGAGAAGTACCTCCACTTCATAGAGGAGACCAGCTAGCTATAAATAACACAAAAGCCGGACCTGTCTAACATAACAGGCATTTTTACATGATTCCATAATTCTTGCCCCACGTCTTTCAATATGAGACGAAAACTCTTGTCATTCCATGGATTCACCTGCGGGTGCCGGGACTTTAGTGTTGCAGAGAAGAGAAGTAACGACCTAATTGAAAGTTTACGGGGGCCCTTCACGATATGTCAATACTCACCTTCGCAAGGTAGGCGAAAAAAGCTTGGTAAGACTCCGTGAGAGCCGCCTTATACACACGTTTCAGTGTAAAAATCCTAGAAAAGCCAAAGTGTTTTATCATATATTTGAATTAGCTGGTATACCCCTCGCTTAGTTTTTGTTAGTTGAATTGTTGAAAGAAAGGGTTAATTGCACATGTTCGTTTTCCATGGTTAAGTCAGTTCCAATAGCTATACACGCTTGAGTATTTATTCCCCCATTCATTCCGTCCTTCTCCTACCTTGGGATTATGTTTATACCGTTTAAAAAGAGGACTCCTTTCTTTACCTATAGATTACTCATTGGACACATAAACTAATCGTTCATAATAGTAACAAGGGTACACATTTCTGTCGACATGACTAAAAGGGATGTTTAACTAACTTTATTCTTCGTTTTAAGGTTAACGAACTATGTGTGCTCGACTCTGGAGGGTTTTTCACCGTTCCCTTTTTTATGTTTGGCGGCGTTTTATTGGTGCCTTTCGGATTTGGTCATACCAAAATGACTTATAAAACTTTCTGTGTGGATTTTGCACTTTTGCTAAAACTATACTATCTCGAGTTTCTCCGTGCTTTGTAAGGCACGATAATTATGATGAATAATGTTTACAGAAACTGAAATAACAGAATTATAAAAATCTACCTTTTCAGTTGGTGTTTAACTTATTTAGTAATAGAAACAGGTATTATAATCAATTATATAGGTAGGTATATGAAGTATCACAGACGCATACTTACTCTTTTATTAAGCTTAATATTCACTGATTACTTCCCCAACTCGGTGGTAGAAATCACCTGAAAGTTTTTATGATGTTCTAACGCTGGTTCTTTTGTAAGTTTATTTCGAACAATAAAAAATACAGTTGCTGGAAAAATAAATTCAATACGATATTCCATTCTTTGTAAAACCATTTAATTAGGGGATATTCATTCATCGACCTCTCTGAATGAATATCCAGGAAAAAGGAAAGATAAATATTATCTCTCCCGGCAAAGGCTTAACAATATAATTACCGTTTGTTTACGCAGAACTTTGCGAACCAAGTGCGAATAAAGAAGGTAGTAATCGAGAGACTGATCTGCGGGGACGCCTATAACGATCCAGTGCCAGTGTCATATTTACGATATTCCCGATTCCTACATCCTGTATAACGCGTCCTAAAATACGATATATATCAGGGCGAAGCGCGCATGGGTACGTAAGCACAATGGGAACTCGCAGGCCGACATCTTTCACGCGATAATTTACGAGATGTATTTCTAAGTTCCCTTCAGGGATAAGTACCTGAGACCTATATTTTACGTCCGCCGATTCATCTACAACCGAAGTGGGTGTATACTTATATGAAATTCTTTAAACGTGGGACCGTTAACCTTTTTTCCGATCCAGACAATAAGTACCTGCCTACCTGAACAATGCTATAAATAAACTATTGACTATGTAGTGCCTAAATGTGATACCTTTACGTAATTGTAGCATTTGTGTAATTGTTTTGTGTATTATTGCAATAATTGTTAAAGTGTTGCAATTGTTGGTAAACCAAATAAATAAATTAAATAAAATATGAAGAATGCGTAGCCCAAAACAGGCATGCTATCAAAAGTGCACACTTTTTTGTATAAAATAATTTTTGCATACACCTAATAGAAATGAAAGCTTTATTAATAGCATACTAATATTCTTACTTTGGTTATATAAAATGTTTATAAATATATATTGCATATTCCATTAGTGTTAATTTTCTGAGTGGCTGATACATCTTATAAGTACCAGAGGTATGAGTCAAAACAGAACCTCTATATTTAGTAACAAAGTGTTACTTGATCAAATCAAACATAAACACACCCTACGAACTCAACAATTGTGTGACATTTTAAGCCGACTAAAAACAAATGCAACAAAAGTGGCAGTGTCAAATGGAATACAAATAAAGGGAATCGAGTTTGAAACATGGCAGTATTAGCAAAAACGTATAAAAAGTGCCGACCAGAAAGTGCATTAAAAGCCGGGCTAGTTTCTGAACAATGCCAGTTCCCGGCCAATATTTCGTTTGAAAATGGAGCTCCATATTAGTTTACATTCATAAAATACTTTTTTTCTGGCAAACCTAGTTGTTCTTATTCAGGAAACGTTTGATACCGCATACCGAAAACTTATTATTTGGGTACCTACTATCGGTGTCGTACAAGGCGACTAAGGGTAAACACAGCGATGAGGCAGCAGCGTTCCTCTTATACTACCTAGCAATATACTGCGATTTATGTTCTCGATAGATGAATCGCCCCCTATTACTTAAGACCTAACTTAATTGGGGAAAAGTGGGTGTTTAATTCACCTTTGCCTGACCCTTCAGAGATATAGGCGTGATTTATGTATGTATGTTCATGTTCATACATACATAAATAATAAATATACATACATACATACATAAATCACGCCTATATCCCCGAAGGGGTAGGCAGAGGTGAACTAGCACCCACGTTTCGCCAAATATGTATAAGTCCCATGTGGTATAGTCCCAGGTGGCGAGCCTATTGCCATTTATCGGGCACAAAAGTTGCAGTACTATGTATGTGTGTATGTACTATCACAATTCCACACTTGCTATGGTGTACTTCCGAACTGGCACATATCGTACTCGTCGTATTTACTTTTTACCTAAAATTTATTATGCTGAAATTTTAAAAGATACTCAAATGCAAAAATGCTAAATTTTGTGTCTACAGTTCTGCAAAGTATGGTTGGGGTAAGGTTGAATAATCGGATAATTAATGAGAAAGGTGTTAAGACGTAGTGACTAAAATTAAGAAATCCCTGAAATGTTAGGTCTGTAAAATTGATGGGATTTATTATGACAATTATATAATAGCATTTTGAAAATTATTTCAGATTTAATTACATTACATATACCCCCGAAAGGGTACGTAGAAATGTGTAAAAGTTAACCCACATAATTACGCTAATGAACCTATTAAACAATATTAAGGGTCTGTTTCACAAACGACAAGTCAGTTCGAAGTAGCTTACTTTGCAGTTCAATTGACATATATTTCATATTACAACTGTCAAATGATCTGCGAAGTAAGCTACTTAAAACACACTTGTCGATTGTGAAACAGGCCCTAAGCTTAATTTTGAAGTTATTACATGTAACTTCAAAATTAGAGAATATTAATCGTCAAAGTATTGCACTTGTTACAACTAAAGTCCTAGTTAAATTGCAACTGTATCCGTTTAGACAGAAAGTATTTCACATAATTCCCTCAAAGTCTCTTACTGCCGCACTCAGAGACGTCAATTAACTTTAATGAGTATTTAATGTCAAAAATTTTCATTCAAATCTAGACCACAGACCCGGCAGGAATAGCGACTAGTTTTGAATTGTCATTTTTTGACGTTAAGTACTCATCAACGTTATTTGACTTCTCTGAGTGCGGCAGTTACACCCATATCCATAAACATCAATAAGAGCTGCGTTAACGCACAGGGCCCCAAAAACCTATTCATAGACAATACTTGAGTGACAAAACGCATTAAGAAATGTCTCACTTCGCAAAGTGTTGCTTCTTTACTTATACAAGTATTGCTTGTGAATACCGGTGTTAGTATCGGCTCGTCAGCCGATAAAGTGTTGGAGAGTCTGTGCAAATCTTCACGCCCGTCCAATCGGCTGGCTTAGTAAACTTTGCCCATTTTATTTGCACTAAAACAAATGCCGCAGATATATGAAAGAAGTTTGGAGCGTCAGATAAAGAATCGCTGTTGTTTCTCGGACGATTGTGTTTCTAGTCTGTCATCGAAAAATCATTGTGTGTCCTACTGCCACACTCAGACACGTCAAATGACGTTAATGAGTACTTAACGTCAAAAAATGACAATTCAAAACTAGTCGCTATTCTTGCCGGGTCTATGGTCTAGATTTGAATGAAAATGTTTGACATTAAATACTTATTCTGTCAACCATCATCATTATCATCAATAGACCTTTAATGAACCCATTGTTGGGGCACGTGATAAGAAAATAATTGGTATAAGAATGATTTTTCTAAAAAATAATAATGCAGTTTTATAGATTTAATCAAAATCAAACTTAGATTCGTTTGCGTACTTTTTGCTATACCATATTTTTTAATTTCGCAATTTGCAGAATATGTGTCCCTATTTAATCGTTCCATACAAAAGAACTTTTGGCAGAAAAAATTTAGTTATATTTCGGTAACCAGAGTTATATTTTTTATCGAATAAAGGTAATTTCGGGATAAAATAGCGGCTTTGGTTTTGTTATTTTGTGCTCGCAGGTGGTATCATAAAAATTTCCGCTCGCATTTCACGCTCGATTTCGGCGTCTGGACCCCAACAGGGAGGGGGTGCGGGGCCCTACCCTTGACCCGATATCTGGGGCGGGCCTTCGCGTTGTATAACTACTTACAGCCAAAGGAGGCACAATTCGTTTTCTGACAAATTCTTGCGTCTACCGCTCATCCGATACTAAATCTGTATCGGATCCACTGTGTAGCTTGAAATAAGCCATAAAAATAGTTCAGTTGAACAAAAATAATACCAGGAGCCCTTTTTGGTCACTGCAAAAATTTTTGCAATTCGTTCAGACCATCAAACTGAACAAATTTCGCTATGGGAGCAACTCCAAATTCTCGAAAAAAATAACAGCTTTTTCATACATTGTTCAGTTTGATGGTCTGACTGAAGTCTCCTGGTATATGTTTGTATACATACGTACGCCGCAAGCAAGAATAATCGTAATATTATTTGACTTTATATTAATATTAATATTATTTGACTTTATATTATTTTATGTTAATTTAATATCTGAGATGTTGGTGTGCCGTAATAAATAATTAAAATAAAATATATTCTACAGGTCTGTTGTGCCATCCGCACTATATACGCGACTATTTCCAATAGCTAATATTCAGAAATTTAGGAAAAGCCACCTAGAGGTCTTATTTTCCAAGTAAAGGTCAATATTAAGAAAATCCAAAAAGGAATTAACTAAGAAGTAAAGGCTCCTGCTCACCCAACGCAGGTCAGTATATAGCAGCGCAGTTTGAATGCGTAATACGAGAAACTCTCTGAACTGCGTTACACCAAATTTTAACGCAGGCCCGCGCTCTAACTGCTCTGCGCCGCGCCGCGCTGCATCTGCCGGAATACAACCCAGGCGGCTCGGGAGCAGGGCAGGGGCAGTTCCAGCGCGGGCCCGCACTGTTGTATCACTACGGCCGTCATGTTAGCATGGCGCACCGGTACAGTGCAGCGCAGTGCGTCGAAAGCGATTCACGACTGTTGTATATTTTTACAACCGCGTGATGGATATCAATGAAAAGATAAATTGAATTCGTACGTAAAAATAAATGTTAATATGATTTTCGAGAGAAATATTATAATATTCTTCTCTTCTTGTATTGAGCCAAAAGCAGTACGAATTTTTCTACATAGTCCGTGCCGTTCGACATTTTGGCTGCAAAATGTCGAACTACACGGACTATGACTATGACTACTGTTGCCTAACCCGTCATACTAAACGCGGTCCAGCGTTGCAACTGCTTTGAAACTGTCGCTGCGTTCAGTGTGCCGACTCCCACGCTGCTACTGACCTGTAGGCCTATTCGCTAACTTTTTTTGACACTTGAGAGTGATAATCACTGAACTATTTACTGATCCATTACTACTTTACTATAACGCTATTGTGACACTTGTACTGTGAAACAGTAATGGTTAAGTAAATAGTTCGGTGATCATCACTTTCAACTGTCAAAAAAAGTTAGCGAATAAGCTTACTGCTCTGCTCCTGACCTGCGTTTGGTGTGCAGGAGCCTTAAGTCTGAAGTTCCAATCCGTTATGATTTTGTAACCCTGTCATGTTGGTGGGTATAGAAATATTATGATCAACGATAGCTCCTTGAAGGTCCCATGCTGTCCATCCCAGAATAATATATGCAGTAGAAGAGATTAACCACCATATGCAACCGTTAGCAACTTAGTACAAAGATTTTAGTGGTTAGAAAAAGAATTTCAAAAAATTATGGTCTTGGGAATCGAACCTGCGTCCGCTGCTATCCAGGCAGGTGCCTGACCGCTCGGCCAACCAAGACACTGACAAACCAAGGCGGCCAACCAAGGCGGCCAACCACCGGCCAACCAAGTGTCTTGGTTGGCCGAGCGGTCAGGCACCTGCCTGGATAGCAGCGGACGCGGGTTCGATTCCCAAGACCATAATTTTTCGAAATTCTTTTTCTAACCACTAAAATCTTTGTACAAATTTTTCTAACATTTATATTATGTTGAAATTAAAATCGAATCGTTAGCAACTTCTTACCGTGGCTTTCGAAACAAAGCGGAACTTGAGATAATATTTTTGAGCGCCTATGACGTAATGTGCGTAAATATACATCATTAAAATATTCAAATATTATAAATTTACTATTTTATTATGGTTAGGTAAATATCTGCGGTTTTTAAAGAAGTGTCATTTAAGTTGATATTTAACAAATATATTTTTGAGCAATTACTAAGCGCTATAGGGTGTTCCTACCTGGCAATGTTCGTAACATAACCCAATTAGCTTTGGGATTCGGACCCTTATCGATTATGTTCTGTATGCTGAAGGGTAACGCAATGACGCAGCGACCGCTGCAAAAATTTACAATTAGTTTAAATTACATACATATATAAATCACGCCTGTTTATCTCCGAAGGGATAGGCAGAGGTGATTTTTTTTCTCACGTTTCGCCAATAATGCTAGGTGCCAGGTGGCGAGCCTATTGCCATCTATCGGGCACGTAAATCGCAGTATGTTGCTAGGTGATAAGGAACACTGCTGCCAATTTTACATCGCTGCTTAACACAAAGTTGCCGTGTACGACACGACACCTGTAGGCCTAGCACGGCACGCCGACAAAATGTCTTCAGGGAAAAGGGAACAGGGTTTTCTCACGCTCTAACTCCTACTAAATCCCGCGACAAAATACTGTCAAGTGGTGGAGAAAGATTTTGTCCATGTTCCGTGCTAGGCCTAATGCATGAGAGAGGAGTAGTGACAATTGTATTCTGTATTAGTGTTATATTTCATTTCGGCTGTATTTCAGATATGTACGGATGTTTGGAATAAATAACTTTTATTTTTATTTATATAATCGATGATTAATATGCTGTTCAGTCTGTAATGAAGGATGTTGATAGCTTCAGAAATTGTGACTCTAATTATTATTACTTGACGTTAAAACTATTGACATCTTTCATTAAATTTAGATTATATATGTAACTAAGGGAGGAAAATACCCGACTGAGTTTCTTGCCCGTTCTTCTCAGAAGTTGCTTACGAACGGATGGCGTAGATTTTTCGCTAGATATTGAAAACTTGTGTGTCCGTATAGGTAGGTTGGGGGTTGGGGGGTTGATTGGTAGTGCGCGGCATGTTTCGGTTTATGTGATTGGCGAGTTGTGGGATTGTATTTGGTGCATAATTTACAATGTACCTGCAATGACGTAACTAGTTGACAATGGTGGGTTTCTCTACAGCCTACTTGCGTGCCGTTCTGATGCGTTTAGTATCATCTTGGTATTGAGCGCGGCAGGGTCGGCGCTTCGTTGCGGATCGGGAGGTAGGCGGGTTTGGAGACCTATCATTACAGACTGAGGCATGCTGCGCACTCCCCTATTTTTTTCTTGGACACACGGGTTGGGTTTTCGGTATCTAGCGTCTTGACGATTCATAAGTGTATTCTAATCATACCAGATATGAATAAATGAATTTTGACTTTGACTTTGATAAAGCAAAATATGCAACATAATTGGTAATCATTAATTAATCTCACGAGTAATTAAAAACTACACTAATTCGTGCTGAATCAATAATTATATGACAGTCAATAAATAATTGCCTTAATTAATTGTTTCAAATAAACGAATAAGCCCGATCCTTAAATTAACAGCACTACTTATCTCTTCAATAAAGTAGAACAAAGCTTAATTGTAATTTTAGATACAGAATAAGAATAACATTACGAGAATAAGCAATGATAAGTTACGCAAATTTTACTATCCAACGATACGATGAAACGTCCATCATAGCCAGAATACAAAGCGGTCCTGCGAATTGCGGTTCTCAAAGTTCGAGATATAATAACTTAATGTCCCTCTCCCTCCGTATCACAGCAGACACTTAAATACGCCTCGTCAACATGACCTAATTTTAGAACAAATGTTGGCGGAAAATTTCTTTCAAAAACACTTACACATACATAAATCATGCCTATATCCCCGATAGGGTAGGCAGAGGTGAACTAACACCCACGTTTCGCCAATTATGTTAGGTCCCGGTGGTGAGGCTATTGCCATTCATCGGGCACGAAAGCCGCAGTACATTGATAGGTAAAAGGAACGCTGCTGCCCATTCCTCATCATTATTTTAACCTTTAGTCACCTTGTACGACACCCGTGCCAATATATATTCAACGCCAATACATAATACTTTGATATGCAACCATGTATGGTAATGCCCATTGAGGCTAATTCTTGTGAGACGTCAACGTTTGACGAAGCGTAGTTACTAGAATATGGTCGAACGATCCAGAATTAAATCACCCGAATTGACGTAAAACGGATGAGTAATCGTAGTTATCGTATCGGTTAAATCTCAGCCACTGTTAAGTAAATACTCTATACAACGCCAAAAACCTTTTAGAATTTACGCATTGGATGGTTTTGTGAATATATTTTAGCCAACAAAATATATCTATTTTCGCTTTTGTTGGAAAAGCTACTAAGCAATGTTGAGTTAGTGTGGAAGTGTGGAAGTAATCGGTTAAATTCAGTATTTTTTCCACTCCACTGTCTTTTAAGGCGACTATCGGAATCAAATCCTGTCATATTGCATACGAGAACTTATTGTCAGTTTGTACAAGTAATATAAGGTGGCATTTTACAGTGGGTTTGGTTTTAAGGCCCTGGGGGCCTACTCTGGAACTCCGAACGAACGAACGAACATCTATCCGTCTTTCTCACGCCACTGCGTGTTAAAATAAGAGCGACAAAGACGCAACGACTCGATCGAACGAAATAAACTTCCAGAGTAGCGCCTCAGGTTCGAATCCTGCTTGAGGCAAATGTTTGTGTCATGAACACAGGTATTTATTTCCAAGTCATGGTTGTTATGTTTATGTAGCATACCAATATCATTTTCATAATACAAATATCATAGATATCATAGACAATATAAAATAAAATGTAATACCGGCCAGTAAGTTAATATTAGTATTTATATTTCATATCAAGTATATTTTTAGTTTTCCAGTTTAAAGTGAAATAGGATTTCTCTTGACTTTCTCTACAGCAAAAGTATTTCACGTTTGATCAACAATACTATTGAAGCAGAAGTAAGCGAGATACAAGAGCTTCCCGGCATGCAGCGACTTTAATCGAGAATGAAAACGGCGGACTATCCGCGCATATAAACGGCTTTCAGTCGAACAACAATTGGACGTACCTAAGCAGAAATGCGCCAACCCTATCACAAATAGACGAGTAAAATGCATTACTAAAATTATATATTAGCGAATAATTATAACAATTAATTATAATTATAAAAATTATATAAGCTATTTATCCCCGAACACATAGATGAACCCACGTTTCGACAATTATATTCCCGTGCAATAGGGGGCGTAATAAATATCTATCGGGCACGTAGGTCGCAGTATATTGCTGGTGATATAAGAGCAGTTCCGCTGCACTTTACTGTACTGAGATTAGGAGAAATCTTTTTATAGCAAGATAAAGACGAGTCAGAAAGGAGGTCACGAAACGAAATACGCCATCCAACCCGCTTCGACGTTATTAGCTCTAACGAGTATTCCGTACCGAGCAAGTTTGTGTCTCGAATATGTTCGGTTCAACCAAGGAGAACTCTCGATGTAGACAGCGTACTAAACCAAGGAACGAGTTACTTAATTTTATTAGCAACTAGTAATGTAGCCACGACATCGAGATTGTAATATTTTGTGGTCACACCAACCACCCTTTAATGTCATTTATTACTTTACTTTTACATGCATAAGTCACGCTTATTCATCCCTGAAGGAGTGAGATGAATTAACACCTACTTTTCTCCACTTAGGTATATAATGTCGCATGTAATAAGCAATATATCGCAATATATCGCTAGGTGATATTATAAGAGGAGCGCTGCTGCCCATTACTCATCGCTGTCTTGACACTTAGTCGCCTTGTACGACAGCCGCGGGAGCGATGGGGGGTGGTAACAATTACATTCTGCTCTGCCGTCAACACACCACTTTATTTTTAATTTCTATTGTTTTCTAGTCTTACATGCAATAAATTGGTGCTTAAGTTTAGATATTGTCTTATCTACCTGTACTTATATTATAAAGCTGAAGAGTTTGTTTGTTTGTTTGTATGGTTGTTTGGTTAAGCGCGCTAATCACAGAAACCACTGGTTCAAATTGAAAAATTCTTTTTGTGTTGGAGAGTACATTTATTGAGGAAGGCTATAAAATATGACAACCGACATTAACGCAAGCGAAGCCTCGGGCGACCACTATTTAATAACATCACGGGCGAGTTGAATGCATACTATATGTAGTACTATGCATAGTATATGTTTTTTGTAGTTAACGATCCGTTTCAGTAACAATATTTGTCCCCATCAACATCCCACGATTACCGCGGGTTGTCACAACATCCCTGAACTGTCAGGGTTTCCCACTACAGGGAGATAAATGTCGCTGTTTATTCGTTTGTTGAATTATATAAGTACATAATAGGTTATAATAGGTCGGCCGTGTGGTGACGGCAGAGTAGAATTAAATTGGCCCCACCCCAAATCTCTCCCGTGGGTGTCGTACAAGGCGACTAAGGATAAATCAATGATGAGGAACGGGCAGCAGCGTTCCTCTTATACCACCTGTGCAATAGCAGTGTACTGCGACTTTTGTGCCCGATAAATGTCAATAGGCTCGCCACCTATTACATGGGACCTAACATAATTGGCGAAACGTGGGTGCTAGTTTCACCTCTGCCTACCCCTTCGGGGATATAGGCGTGATTTATGTATGTATGTATAATAGGTTATCATTTTAGTTGACGGAATGAGATTTATAAGCAATTGTAAAATACCATTCGCATTATGAGCTAATTTTCTGGGAACACTAAACAATGACAATATTAAACCAAAATGTATTCTAAAATAAAACAACCTAGTTTTAACGCTAGACTAATATCAAGCCGAGTGTTGACGGCCGAAACCGTTGATTGGCAATCGCCCTTTAATACATGGACCAGAAATAAACTGGCGATACGTTGGTGGTAAAATCCCTCTGCCACCCCGTTATGGGTGATTTATGTATTTACTAATATGTATAAAAACCTTCAGCAAGCACATCCTAAACGAATGTGTTGTAAATATCATTCCTTTTTAGAGAAAATAATACATTTATTCAGTCCTGACGAGCTTCTGATCTGTATGTTATAAATAGATCTTTATATTATGCGTTTGTGTAGGTGTGATGGTCTATATAGTGTAAATGTAATGCCAAATCCCCAAACCTCGTGGGCGGCACCGGCCTACTGGAAATGAATGAAACAGTTTTAGCTATTCACGCAAGGTCATTCCATCAAATTTAACAATAAACCACCTGTACGACGAATTTGTGGTACGAAATCGTAGAGTCGATATTTGTTTACGAATTTACCGCTTTTACTTTGATACTCTATTTCCAAAAAAATATTTTAAATACCAACCTCGGAATACAGAATCGCTACTCAAACTTTAGCACTGCTTAGAAAGTTAAGTGAGCAATACCTGTCAGAATTTGTATGGAAAAACGTCCATTTTGACAATATTTCAATGTTAAGCAGTACCTACTCCAACTTTGAGTAGCGTTTCTGAATTCAGGGGAAAGACACTATTATTGAACAACATTCCAAACTATCAAGCCATTTATCAAATGATTAGAAAAAAAAATCACTAGACGAAAATATCATGCAACAGGTGAATGGAAAGGACTTTTACACCTAGTCGTTTCCTCGAAATTTAGCAACATAGAGACATCATTCAACTAACGGGCTATTATTATAACGGAGCGCTGTAACATGCCCTCCTGTTATCATTGCTCTTCGTGCACCAAGAAACATTTTGCTGCCAATACTTAAATATCTATTCGAGGTTCTGTTCGTATTTAATACATACAAAAATCATGCCTATATACTTGAAGGGACAGGTAGAGGTGAATTAATACTCACGTTACGCCAATAAGTGAAGGTGTTTTCGCCATGTAGTAGCTGGCAAATCTATTCTCATTTACCGGGCACGGAAATCGTATTGCATGACTAGGTGGCCTAAAAGGAGAAATGGGGTGGTGCCAATTGTATTCTGCCCTGCCGTCACCACATTGTATTTAAAATTTATTTCATTTTCTTCTTTCAGCGATCTGACTTAATTATACACATTCGCTTGGCACATTTATAAAAAATAAAGACTCAGCTCAAAAAATACTTAGAAACATACGTACTGTTTGCACTTTATGTCACACTGGCTCAGGTAGATAATTAATCACAGAATCTTTGTTATGCATGGCTTAACGTGCTGTTGACTGTACAAAGAACTAGAACGGAAAAGAAACAACAATAAAAATTAGTAGGAATTCAACAAAAACAAAACACAATCCACAAATCACTACTTGTGACACATTGGTTAACCGCGCGGGACTTAACAAAAGGGAGTTCTACACAAACGCCTGTAATATTGAATAAAAAGCCTCTTTGCTCATGAATAATTCGGGTCGTCTATCATTTTGATTCCAATATTTCGTGTGTAACGATACGCCTCATTTTGGAGTAACAATTAGATCTGTTGAAATCACAATGCAGACTGAAAATTAGCATCGCGATGCCGTGTGAGCTTACACTCTGGCACACAATGTAGGCGAGCGAATAACTTTTGTCAAAAGTTGAAACGTGGCAATTTATCACTCTCTTGTTTGTCATTGTCCCAGTATTGTAACAAGTCACGGTATAATTTCACTTCCTCGTGCACTGAATGAATCTAGGTTTTGGTAATGTAGCACTATCGCTCCTATCTTGAAATAAAAGTCTGTCTAGAAACAGTTACAGTTAAAGTGCTATCCAAAAGATATAGGCAAAATTCGCAGCACATATTATGAGTCCAGGGGTCTGACATTTAACCAATAATTATACAGCAGCACTTACTAAAATGAATCAACGCAGATCGTGCAAGAAAAATAACAACAACAAAAACCGTTACAGCCTTGTGTCAAAAGTTCTTTTGAAAGGGGAGTTTATGTTCACACTCATCCGTAGTCAGCAATCGGCCCCGCAGTGACTGAACTAATAGTGTAGCGGAAAGGCTTTATCCGAGCCATTTTAAGGGTGCTTAAATCTTTAAAGTTGTCGTCGAGTGTCAACAATAAGTGACTTTGCATAAATTAACTATAAAGTTAATATTCAATATTGCTAATATGTTTGCAATTACCTATAGAACATTTGTAGATATTTCAGATTAAGTAATAGTCCCCAACTATATAGGTACTACAACAATATATTTCGTTTACATAGAAAAAGATGAAAGAAAAATTTCGAATGACTGTGAACTAATTTATGATTTGTTTGAATGATAATATGTTGTGGCGTAGAAAAAGGCACTAACATGCGGTCAAATTAATTTTGAAGTAAAAAACTTCAAAACTAAGGAGCAGAGTCGAATTTTGGTGGCCTTGGGGCACACATTTGTTGTTACTTGCTCATCGATCACGGCCATGGGCAATTTGTAATGGAGAATAGACCAATACAACAATTTTAATTAATAAACAATATAAACGCCAGCCATCCGTTTTGTTAGTGCAAGCTGTGTAAACATTGCCATGTTGACCTCGGCGCCGACGTTGAGGGGAAGCAGAAAATCCCCCGAAAGGGACGTGGACGGGACGGGGACGGGGACTGCAGAAATATCGTTTCATAAGTCAAAGTCAAAGTCAAAATTCATTTATTCATATCTGGTATGATTACAATACACTTATGAATCGTCAAGACGCTAGACACCGAAAACCCGTGTGTCCAAGAAAAAAATAGGGGAGTGCGCAGCATGCCTCAGTCTGTAATGATAGGTCTCCAAACCCGCCCACCTCCCGATCCGCAACGAAGCGCCGACCCTGCCGCGTTCAATACCAAGATGATACTAAACGGATCAGGGCCCAACGCTCCGCTAGCAGAACGGCACATACAAAATGTACCATGAAGGACATATGTCACGGAGGCACGGATGGGACGTGCACGGGGCATTTTGAAGGAGGGAGACCCGGGCCCCGCCCCCGTGCCGTCCACGTCCCTTCCAGGGTGTTTTCCCGTTACGTATGCTGAGACCTTAACTTTTAGGCTGCGAACGGAGCTGGGTTGAAATATTATTAAATCGCTTATTGTTGACACTCGACGAGAACTTTAAAGATTTGAGCACCTCCTTTTAAAAGAAATTTGATCACAAGATTGTAATGTTACTGTGATAGTTTTTCTTGAACTATCTGCTGCTGATTCCTTTCAGTAGGTACTGCTATAGTCTATTGGATGAACATTTCTCGGTTCTCCTAACACAGCAATATCACCTAGCTATGCAAAAATCGGCTTATGTGGTAAGTAAATTATTAGAATAGAATAATCTGTATTGTACACCATTAGTAATTAATAACAATAAGAGTAGAATGTATGTGCGATTAAAATTCATAGGGAAAATCTTCGGTAATCCGTTTGTCAACTTCATTATTTTGTATTAATACTTCATTTGGTTTAATCTCACGAAATATTTTAAATACGTTCAAAATTGATAGTGCTTTTGAATTATTTTATCAAAAAGTTCTCTCTTTACTAAATCCTCTGTCCATAGCACTCCATGCCTTGATTACCAATCCAAATTTCCTTAGTTATTTTAAAAAAACTGTCACGGTGTACGCAAAACCGTTAACGTAAAAAGTGCATTCCGCGAAAGCACATCCAAATTGCGAAATGAAAATTCTTCGGAACAACAACGGAGAGCGTGTTTAATTCATTTCAGCTTTATTATGAAAATTGCTATTTGCCTGTTGGTAACAATATACACGGCGAGAGGGAGCCTGTTGTGCGATCGAAATGGAATTCTAATTTAAATAGCACTTTGCTCTGTCTGTTTTAATTATAAAATAATACTTATATAAGGAACACTGAACGTCTGTCTCTTGTAATAGGCGCTAAAGTCGCGTACGGATAATTCTGTTACAATTTCACAAACACAGTTAAGCTAACGAGTGTGTTTGTGATGGGCTAAAAACTTAATTTTAATTGACTTTAGCTGACTTACAGATCGTATTCGATTGAGTGAAGAAACTCCAAGCATACTCTCCCTTCATTTATGATACCCTTTAGGTGATCTTTAACTTTTTGATTTGACGCCCCATTACCTATAAGCCAAAGTTTATAATCTGTTAATCAATAATGAACAAGCCCTGAGCTTACCGCAGAAGTTTATTTAGGCAAACGCCCGCATTATAGTATGAGACATTACCGAATATGATAACATCGCTGCTAAAGAATTTATGAATACACTAAAATGGTGTGTTAATATGTATTTTAAAAATAAACACAGTATTACAGTTACTACGTAAACGGCTAAGCCCTGTTTAATGTTTTCAATACAGACATTGACGAGCTTACTGCCGCACTCAGAGACGTCAATTAACTTTAATGAGTATTTAATGTCAAATTTTTTTATTCAAATCTAGACCATAGACCCGGCAAGAGTAGCGACTAGTTTTGAATTGTCATTTTTTGACGTTAAGTAATGATTAACGTTATTTGACGTCTCTGAGTGCGGCAGTTAGTCATACTTTGTAGGTCGAAAGCAGTCATTTGTTTTCATTAGGATGCTATTGTTCGTTAATCAATCAATTTGTACGATAGTGAACCTTGAGAGAACTAATCCATGTTGATTTCTTACCCTTTCCAATGTCGTGGAAACAATGTCGTGGAGACACAATGAATACTCGATACGATGGTAAAGTGGAAGACAGAGCTTACGCTCGCTCTTATCAAGGGCTTAGGGGTGATCAGAAGGGAACATATAGGAGCAAATGGGGCAAAGAGTATTCGTTTTTTGGCCATAATTTATGGGATTGTGATATATTTAATTAAGCATTTCTTATGAATATTATTTGCCATGATGAAGTTTTATTTTTGTAAGTTTTATTTCCAGCTGTTTAGTCAATAAATACCTAAAAATATATAGTCGGACATATTTTGTATATACATACATACATAAATCACGCCTATATCCCCGAAGGGGTAGGCAGAGGTGAACTAGCACCCACGCTTCGCCAATTATGTTAGGACCCATGTAATATGTAGGTGGCGAGCCTATTGCCATGTATTGCCATTGCCATTTGTATATGATATAATATAAAACAATACTCTTAAATACAGATTATACCAAAATGAAGAAATCAATAGATAATTAATCGTTTTGTAGCGAAAACAGGAAGAGGCGCGTCATACGCTACAAAAACCATTGTGAGTCTACCAATACAAGGTGTATGACGTCATCGTTTACCTGCTCTGTTCCCGTCAGCACAGTGTTTCCTATTATTATTTATTCGGTCTCGCTATAGAGCTATATATGCCTCTGTCTTAATTCATATCTATCATAACACCGGAAAGGCGCACATGATGAATGAATGTATAAACAAGTGACATAAAGGATTATATCACTTTTTTATGGCCAGAGACCGATGAACGGAGTGTTTGGCGCGTTTCGTGGTGTCAGTCAGATTTATTTTCACCAATTCAAAAATTGTTACAGAGTGGATTTTGTGCAGTGAAAGTGGTGTTATTTTGATGCACAAGCATCCGTGTTGATGTGCAATTATGCAGAATCATCGAAAATAAGTCTCATGATGTGTTTGATGTTGTGGTGAAGATCACCATCATTAACTCTGTTACCATTCAATTCGCGCCAAGCACTCCCTAGATGCGTTAAAATATGTGGCACCCATATTTTAACGTAAAATTTATTTCATTCATACTTTCACCCACTCATTATTTCATAAGATTACAGATAAAATATACACTAAAGACTTGGCTGTATGGGCTAGACCCTTTGCCTTCCCTAAAATATAGGGAGAATTAAAAAACAAACAAACAAACAGACCGATGAACGGAGAAATAGATGACACTATATCGAATCCATACTGCTCAAGGTTTAGATGTACGATCGCAGTGTATTGCTAGGTGGTAGAAGAGGAACGCTGCTGCCCACTGCTTATTACTGTCTCTGCCCTTAGTACGCCACCCGCAGGAGAAACGGGTGTTACTTTGTTTTCTGCTCTGCTGCCACCACACGGCAGAAATTATTCTGAACTTGCGTAATTCAATATATGACAAACAATTATGTACCTACCGTATTAGTATATTAGACCCATAAAAAAATAGGCGATATCACACCCGCCCCCGAAGCATTCTTACCACTCAGAATCTATAAGCACTGCAACTGACGGCCATACTAATGGATTTGCAAACGGAAAACCCACGAAGGCTACAGTTACAGAATAGGCCCTTAATATTGAGTGATAAATGTTCTGTCGTTCGACTTTTAACTTACAAAAACTTACGTGTTTATGGTCTGTCTCTGTGTACCTATCATATTTTAATACAGTTTAATTGATATTTTGTTTTCTTTTTGGTAAAAGAAGTAGGGTTCAATCAATTTTTATATTGTGTTGTGAGTTTCCAGTCAGAAATTTATGGAAGCTTAAACTGTTGTTGTTGTGGACTATAAACTTTGAAATTTGAAAACCTTATAAATTAAGGCATTTGTTTCCAAGAAAAATAATTCTCTTGTAATAAATGAAATTGTCTCGGCGAACTAAAAACTATAAAGGGATTATTCTTGTTCATTATTGTTTATATTCCAGAACGATTTACTTCTAAATAGCTGCTCCCTTATGTTCTGAAGTCTGGGGATTTATGCCAACCACTTGCCTGACACAGACAGGCTTACTCGCCATCATGTGTGGATCCCCGTCGCGCGTGACGATATGCACGATATTCAGATTTAGAGGCGGTGAAAATTGTATTCTGCTATGCCATCACCACGGGGTTTCCGTTTCGTTCCGTTTGCCCTATGACTTTGCACCGTACTAACATCCTTACTGTTTAAACTACAACTAACATTATAAAACGACTAAAGCTAATGTTTAGAAGTTTATTATGTCATTGTAATCAGTTTATTATTATTGCTTAATCCTTCTGTGGGCGTTAATTCACCTCTGCCTAACATTATGCGTGATTTGTGTATGTATGTATGCTATTTCTTTCTATTTTTATATAAAATATCCTAATAATCAGTTAGCCGTGTGGCCACCAAACGGCTAACTGATTAATTAAAGAGATAAGAATGCAAAATCAATGAAAAAACACTTCTTCACTATTTGTGATTATCGCGGTAGTTTTTGTGATTAACAAAGGTGCCACGGATTACATAGCAATTCTGTAATTGTGAATACAGATGGAGTATAGCGAAGCAGCCTTGTTTTGAATCAGCTCTCAAGGCATATTCAAATTTAATCAAATTTAAACATCCCAGTGTTTAATCACTCTTCGCTACTGGAAATTTAGTTTGTTCTATTCTAATTCTGTGTTTGCATAATGCTAATAATATAAAGTGATTACTAAGAAACCACTATATAAAAAATATGCCTTTATATACATTTTTGCTAAAAGAATATTGTTTAAATGCATTTAATAATGGCATCGTCACTAAGCAAATTAAAATGCCTGTTTATCCCACAAGGTAGGCGGAGCTGAATTAACACCCATATTTCGCCAATTATGTTGCCATGTAATAGGGGGCCACCCTCGCAGTGCATTGCAAGATGGTATGACAGGAACGCTGCTGCCCATTCCTTGTCGTTGTCTTAACCCGTAGTCACCTTGTACGAGACCCTCGAGAGAGAGATTCGGGGTTGTGACAATAGTATTTAACTGCCGTCACTACGTCGCGTCTATATTGAAGTATTTCGTATAAATTATTTAACGTAGACTAGTCGTAGCCGCAAGCGTTTGTTCTAGAAAATACATGGAAGTAAATATAATAAGGAAACAGGTCGTAACATATTAACCACACCGAAAAATAATAAGATAGTCAGTTAATTCATGTCTGATGTTTTACATCCCTAAATCAGACTATAAGTTGAATCTTCAATTTACAAAGTCTGTCAAAAGTGGGTTATGATGATGCCATCATCATTATTACACATTATCAATAAACATGTTTTTATTATTACGCATTACAACCCTGAAAACCTTGACTTCTGGCTTACCTAAAACGTATGATTTTAGGTACCTTTTAAATATTATATAATACTAACATAACATTAAAAGATGACTATGATAATCGTGTAAGTATCAAAGTTGAAAGCAATGATACTCAAAACACAGCTCTACACCGAAAGTTATAAGAACTAAAACTATACATCATGTCAAGGAAGAAGCTTGTATAAATCATTTCGCCGTAGATAGCCGCAAGCGTTTATCCTCAGTTTGCACAACTTCTAATGTTCCCTGAGGATGTAAAAATATAAGACCAGGAATTCGCTGTACACGGATACGTTAAATAAACGGCCGGGGCTGACGGCCTCGAATTAAAGTGTAACGTATGTTAATTTATTCAAACGAAGAAGAAGTTAAGTCCAAGAGTGACATTTTTATGTATGTCCAAAAAGTCAACTGCTTACTACCATCCTAGCCAAGTAAAATGTACCAGCCTCGACTATTCCTGGAGGAGATTACCCGGTATGTATTAATCTTAAGGCACCTGAAAGCACCTGAATGGTATAGACCAAACCACCAATCTGTAGCAACTCAAAGGAGGTTGGTGTCAGACAGGCTGTAAATTCTACGCCAAAACTTTGAGCAGTGTTGATTGGTATTCCAGTCACTCTCTTATCATAGGTCTCTCGGTCATCAGCCTGATGGCGGGCTGCGGGCATCGAGTGGTGGCTCATGGTCCGGGCATAAACTCAGGGGACATTAGTCCCCCGGTGGTCTGGGCCGCCGGCAGTGTACGAATACGAATGATATCAACCTAAAGGTCGATGGCTCGATGACGTCTGGCCCGAAATATTGTAAGAGAAAACATAACGCGCTTAAACTACTGCGCCGATCCACTGTCTATAACTTTACTGCTTACATCAAAAGCAACAATTTTATCACACCGAAACAGGGCGCCATGTTTTTTAATTATGACTACTGAGACTCCTTCGCGTGGCTGGCAGCCAGACGTGGCAAGGAGGTTGGCATAGCGCCAGTCGCTATCTCGAATTGGAAGCCACCAGTTTTCAAAGACACAAGGTAGCTGCCGTGGCACTCCTGGGTTAGACATGTGCTAAGTAAGCTTGGAGCTCTTTCGCGGTTGGATGGATGCCGCCTTTATTCGGGCTGTTGTTTTGTTCATTAGAACTGAGGCACTAAGGCGCTGTCATTGTTTTCACTGATTTGCCTGTGATCAGTGTAATGTACCCATTATCTGAGTACGTCAATATTACGTTTTGTTCAGTTTAAACACTGTCAGTATTACTACAAGAAAAAATTAAAATCTTTTTTGCATAAGCTTGTTGCTTTTTCGTGAATAGTTTGTAACAGTGACATCATCTGGTTTAATCACTACATCGGCATGAAAATCGCCGTACATTGCGAGGTGGCCCAAGAGGAACGGTGCTGCCTATTACTCATTGCTGTCTTAACCCTTAGTCTTAGTGGAGTGGTGACTATTGTATTCTGCACTGCCGTAAACACCTCTTTAACACTTTTTGTAATACCGCCATGTTTGTTTACCTTTTGCCAATAAAACGTGATAATATCTAACAGCCGTATAGAGAGAGAGAGACAGATGGATACTTATCGTTCGTGGCGGCAGAGTACGTTTTAGAAAAACGTGAGTTTACATATCACATGGGAATATGCAGCGATTTACGTGCCCGATAGATGGCAATAGGCTCGTCCCCTGTTTCATGGGACTGAATCTGGGGGTTGACACATTCTCACATCATCATTCATGTCTCTGCTTTTTGCGTTTTATAAGCCCATAGCTTTAACGCAAGCTAAACCAACTCCTCCAAATTACTACTCTTGTCAATTGTCATTGAAAATCACATTAGCAAGTGGCTGAGACTTGATCGATGTGATGTTACTTATTTTAATCGTTATTAAGTTCAATGTTCATTGACCCTCTTCAATATCAATTATTCTAGGCGGGAGTAAACACGGTATATACGAGCGATCTAACAGCTCTGATTCGAGTAAATCACTGCAAATGGAATTGTACTGGCTAGTGTACCTAATTGTAAGTGCCTAGTGTTTGCCAGTGACGTATTATTCTGAGTAAACAATGGTGATTTGATCCAGAGCCTTTGTTAAGACAAATGTCATTAAATGCCAATTGAACGTTAATCCTCGCTATTAGTTTCATCATCTGAAGTTAATGACATTAACGAACGATATTTCTGCATTCGAGATCTTAGGCGACAAATGTAAACAGTAACTGAATAACTATAATGGTTTAATAACAATAAAATAAAACGCACAAGTGATACTTTAATTATACATTAAGTAACAGAAATAAAGCACACCCTGAATACTACCCATACTAACATAGTCAGTATATGGTATTGTGTTCTTAAAAAAAGGGTTTTTATTTTAATTGTGGCCTTAATATAGGGCAGTGCTAGACCAGTTTAAAACACCATGTCAGGATTAAAACACCCCACGGCAGTAGTTAGGTACAACTGTTTGCCATGGATACGTAATAAAATAAAGTACACAAACAAAACACATAAGTTTCATTACAGTTTTATTAGAAAATAAAATTGTAATGAAATTTTTGTTTTATTTTGAAAATATATGGCCATGCCAGATCCAGTTGGTCCACAAGACAAACAACAACAGACATCTGAGGCCATCAAACAAGTCAGTTCAATGAAAATTCATAGATGTCGACATATTTGATACTGTGGGCCAATTATTTGTATATGTGCGAGAGTCTGGCCAGAATGATTGAATGTGTGGCTTTTGCTGTATCCTAAAACATAATGGTTATAGTCCCAACTTAAGGTCATTTAGTAGTTCGACAATTCAAGGGTGAGAAGAGAGATGGCTAGGTCGAATCTGGTGTAATCAAACCACTTGCTGCCTAATCTAACTCGTTAACGTTTTTAAGTCTAAGTGTAAAGGGTAAATAAATAATTCTTTCTATTTTATCGATATACAATTGCTATTCGTAAAATAATCATTTCCGCTATCGGCCGTATGACTGTTCTGTCCTTGTGTGTACTAAGCTTTATACATTGAGTGTGGGGCGCCGTCCGCGCGCTATGGAAATCATAATAGATAAGGAAGTGGCCCTATGTATGTATTGTATAATGTTTTGTATTATGTGTTATAACATAAAATAGGTGCTCCACATATTTGCAATGGTAGGACACATTTTATTATTTTATTCGGTCTCGTTGAACAAAATATAATACTGTATTGAATCTAGGCTAAGATATTGGGTTCATATAGGTAAGCTACTAGCGTTAAACTTCAAAGTTTGAAAGATGATAACATTTCAAATCATACTGCTCACGGTTTTGGCACAGGTCATGTCTGACCCTTGATGGATTCGCTGTTTTTGGTGGTTTGCCCTCCACCATTTAAGTGCTAACTGGTCTACACGAAACAATTATTCCTTGATCGAAATTACAACACCTAGGGCGAGAATGTCGCTTCCCATTAGTCATGGCTGTCTTAACCAGGGCCCAATTGTATTCTGCTCTGCAACACGGCACGGCACAATTCTATATGTTATCAGGTATTTGATATTACAATTTTTTTTTATAAGGAATGAAAAAAAATTACATATTCCGAACATTAAAGCGTCAAGCTGTGCTGCGATATACCTTGGCTAGAGTAAGGTTGTCTGTGAGCTAAACATTGGCTTTTCTCCAAAGGCACCACTGAATAACTAGGGTGGATAGCGAGCGGTTAGTTAGGAAATTTAATTATTGACTCACAAAGAGGATTATTTTAAAAAGCATATTATAAGTACATGGGTAGAATACAATATTTGCCATCCCTTTCGGGACCTTCTTAGGGACAACTATCTCAACCGTCCACCGAAAAGCAATTAAAATTACAATAAGAAGACATTTATTTGATCGAGAATAATGTTAGTACTATAAGGGCCTGTTTCACAATCGACAAGTAAGTCCGAAGTAGCTTACTTTGCAGTTCAATTGACATATATTTCATATTACAACTGTCAAATGATCTGCAAAGTAAGCTACCTCTAACTTACTTGTCGATTGTGAAACAGGCCCTTAAACTATCTATTTACCAATACGCGTATAATTATACACTTAGTACATACTTAGTATATACACTTAGTACATACTTAGTATATACACTTAGTACATACATACATACATAAATCACGCCTATATCCCCTAAGGGGTAGGCAGAGGTGAACTTGCACCCACCCACGCGTCGCCAATTATGTTAGGACCCATGCAAAATAGGTGGCGAGCCTATTGCCATATATCGGGCACAAAAGTCGCAGTACATTGCTAGGTGGTACAATAGGAACGCTGCTGCCCATTCCTCATCCAATACTGTTTTATCCTTAGTCGCCTTGTACGACACCCACGGGAGAGATTTGGGGTGGTGACATTTGTATTCTACTCTGCCGTCACCACACGGCCCTAGGTCATTTCATAATCAAACAATCGTACTAACGTTGCGACTTTTGTGCCCGATAAATGGCAATAGGCTCGCCACCTATTACATGGGACGTAACATAATTGGCGAAACGTTTCAGCTCTGCTTTGGGGATATAGGCGTGATTTATGTATGTATGTATGTACTAACGTTGCATCCATTTGATGCAATATTGCATGTCGCCATAGCGAATGTCTATGCAATATTGCTTCACCGGCATTGAATGAGTTTAAATATATAAATCACAGTGATACTTTTTTTAAAACATTCGTGAAAAAAGCTCACTATCGACTAAGAACTATTGAAGAAATGAATGCAAAAACACCTACATAATTTCTAAAAAAAAACTTAAGATTAATTAAGCTAAAAGTGGTGTAAATATACATATTAAAGTATATATCTAGATACCCAAAAGTAATCACAGATTTATTAAAACGTGCCTTCTTTAAAGATATCTGAATTTATTGCAAAAGTATTTTTCCTTGAAGTGTACGTCATGATTATATTTGGAGAGCTTAGGAAATAGGGTGGGTGGCTTAAGCGAACGATAACGTAAATTTTTATATCCCGGCGGCCTTCGACCATTAAACTCGATTCCGACGACACAATATGTAAAACAAACCTATGGAAGACACCTACTTATACAAGTACCTATATTACTGTGTGTATTTGTTGATATCAGATGTAAAATATATTTAGATATAGGTAATTGAGATACAAAATTTCAGTCGACTTTCTATTCTATTTAATAGGGTTAGCTCTATTAAAAAGACAGCCCATTAAAATATATAAATTGATTATCATATACAGAAACAATAAAACCACTGTTTTTGGGTAGTGGGGCATATAACATTTACATGTAAATTGTGAACTACAATTCAATCAAGAATATAAACTATGTATATTTATAACTAAAGGTAAAGCTCCATAATATATTAAAAATCATACAAATCTTTTCACCCAATAAACATTGAGTAATAACGATGACGACGAGGAAGAGCTCGCTAGTGCAGTGGCACAGCGCACCTGCGATTGCGTAAACTAAGCAATTTCGCTAAGGCCGGTATCAATATTAATAGCTACAGAGGAATCAAATTGACAAAGACCAAACTAACCTAATATTATGTGTACAATATGGTACCTCAATAATCATATACGGCCCAGATATCGTATTAAATACCTTATCGACTACAACACAATCAACTAATTAAAGTGAGATGGGTGCTTAGTTACTATTCTTATGAGGACTCCAAGCAACTGTGATATGAATTATGTATGATATACGTCTAATATGCTGCCTAAGTCACAACCTTGAATAGTGTGGAATGGAATGTTGTCATCCCACTGTGCAACGGGCATCAACATAGTCCACGCATTTGTTTATCATTCTATACATTAATTCATATGTTATAAGGCGATATGCCATGAATGTGACTGAAAGTATGAACATTATTAATGATGGAAGTAAAGAAAGACCACGTAAAAGATGGATGGATTTTGTGAGGTATATGAAAATTGTGGATGAAGAGATAACGAGTGACAGAAGTTAATGGCGATAGAAGGCATACTGCGTTGACCCAAATAAGATGGGATAAAGGCAGGATGATGATGATGACATTCATTCATCTGCCCCTTCCAGTTTGAGAGATGATATATAAATCAAAAGTGAGTGGTTTGACCGATTTGAATGGAGCAGATCACGTAAAATTATAATAAGTAAATTTAACGGTTGGATATTATACATAACATGCGATCGATCGAAGTGGCCAATTAGTGTCCGGCTTGATATACGTAGATTTGTTACAGTCAAAACTCACAACCAGTAAAAACCAATTGTGACTGATATTTGCTGTCAAAATTGTTTTAAACTAAACACCTTACTAATCTACCCGAAGAACTAATAATAGCTACATTTATATTTTGTGGATAATAATCTTCTAAACCTATATAAAACACGAGAACGGCTGGGCCGATTTAGCTGGTTTAGGTTTTGAAATAGTTGTTTTAGGCCAGGCAAGGCAGGAAAGGTGAGAAAATATGGAAAATGGTAAAAACAATAATTTCATTTTGCCATATCAACTGCTTTCCTGTCAAACATTTGACGTAATAATTTATATAACGGGATAATTTATATGGCATAATAATGTATGCCGGGTCAACTTGTAATAAATAAAATTGGCTAGGTTAGGTTAGAGAAGCAAGGACGCTTATGCGCAGGATCGTTTGTAAATAGGTAGCATGTTATCTTGACTATCACATTGGGTTATTCTATAATGATGTGAATGTATGTGGGTGAAATAAGTAAACATGATTATGTCAGAAACATTCCTTAAACATTATCAGAATGATTTCATAATAATATATTATGGAGAAACATAACGTTTTAACAACGGAAAGTTCAAGAAAAATGTCGTACTCCGCTAGGTCGGAACCGATACAGGAAAACTCAATCTACATTTGCTACGAGTGCTACGTAGCTACGTGCTACGCGTGAACTGTAGCAAAAAACATTTGGCTTTCTCGTAGACATTTAACTGCGCTAAACTGCCTGAATAATTTTGCAAACAGTCTTATTTGTTATTTATCTATCTGCTAACATTTTATCATTTCTGAATAAAAACTCAAGTTTTTAGTTTGTTATTTGATTTTAATTTTAACATTATATAAATGTTAGAAAAATTAGTACAAAGATTTTAGTGGTTAGAAAAAGAAATTCGAAAAATTATGATCTTGAGGCGGGAATCGAACCCGCGTCCGCTGCTATCCGGGCAGGTGCCAGACCGCTAAGCCACTCAAGACAAGACGCCTCAAGATCATAATTTTTCGAATTTCTTTTTCTAACCACTAAAATCTTTGTTTTGCAACATTTGTTACAGAAAAACGGTTAGAAAATTTTCAAACCGTTACTGTCTTTGTTCGGGAATTAATAATAGTAATGTTTTACAGTTGTTGTTCAAATAATTTTACGAACTTTCATGCTTTGATGAAATATAAATCAATATTAATTAAAACGTTGAGTTAGAACCGTTTTTGAAGAAATTCAATCCACAGTGCTCAAGGTTTTGACTTAGTTTTACAGCCGGCCGCCTATTTAATTTTATACTACCCTAATTGCCCTCCTGTAGACCTCTGTGTCGCCAATCACTTTTAATATACGCTTCCTGTGTTACTGTGTTATGTTACTGTGACGTGAGCATCAGATCACAATGCTAATTAAATTTCGATGACACAAAGTTACAGTAATACTGGCGTTGAATAATTGTAACAATAAGAAGGGTGCAATATATTTAACGATTACAATGTGAACATTATTTGATGTTTAATTAAAACTCGACGCGACGGGTATAATAAATATTGTTGCTCTAATTCACACAAATAATTAATGTAAAGTCTAATTGGGAGATCACGAGATAATAAAATAGGGTTTTCATTTCATTTTCACCAATTAAAAGGAATTCAATTTAATCATGTATTGAATTCGTCTCTCGGAAAGGATTCTTACCCATATATCGTACGGAGTTACGGTTAGCTGTACTACGTGTTTCGATACGCACGGAAAACCGTGTGTATTGTAGCTAATATTTGAGTTATCGTTCAAAGAACATTGCAATAAAGTAACTATTGTACTGTACTGGACTACCTCGTAAGTTTACATTTTACTACACTTTGGCAATGTTACTAATTTAATAAATAATATGTTACTAACAAATTCATTATATGTCTTTCTTGTACAGAACGTAAAACAAATAGAATATATTTCGCCCTCGTATGTTTCATAGTTGTTGCTGTAGTGAAAGTTACTCATTTTGACTTGTACAACCACCTGTTAAGAGGCTGTTAATTTAACTGCGGCCGCTGCGAGAATGCGTTTCTGTCACTTTGAAATGGTGGTAAATTTGTGATAAAAACATTATGTTGTTAATTTGCTGTGTTCATTCCATAATGTGGTTATTTCAAATATTTCTGATTGAAGAGTTTTATGCGCCGCACTGGCGCTTCAAAAATTCGTTTATTACAAAACTTCCCAATGCTTAGTACCGCCTTTAAGCATTCTAAATTAGTTTCATCTGGAGTTAGCGAGACTGCATGTATTTTATAATTACTATAATATTTTTAAGCCTGATATCCAGCACGTAGATGCTAAGACTGGGCTAAGTAACGATTTTTTTTATAAGACAAAAAAAATCACAACCAAAAGTTACCTACACACATACATATGTCATGTCTTTCTCCCACAGAGGTATGCAGACATCGCTTTTCTCCACTTGCTTAATATGCTCTGGCTGCTCACAAAGGTATCCAAGGCCCTGTTAATTATATTTTTCCTTTCACCCACTTTTCGATGTCACTATCACACTTTCCATCTCTCGGAAATACAGGCCTTATGCTCTACTACAATATATACTAATATTATAAAGCTGAAGAGTTTGTTTGTTTGTATGGTTGATTGGTTGGTTAAACGCGCTAATCACAGAAACAAATTTAAAAAATATTTTAGTGTTGGATAGTCCATTTATTGAGGAAGGCTTTAGGCTATATAACAACCGACAATAACGCGAGCGAAGCCGCGGGCGACCACTAGTATGTAACGTGGTACAATATCAGATTCTCCTTTCATCTACAATTTACTGGCCTTATTAAAAAAAATATTGTCTTAAAAATAGCTCCGCGTCAAAATTCAAAATTTATATAGAAATACTTTAGCATTAGATTTGGCGTCCCGCTTATTTCCAATTTACTGCTGACTGTCGGAGGAGACGGATGATTCTGAACTCCATATCCATTACTAGAATAAATAAGATGTCAATTCAATAAATAAATGTTATAAATACTATCTCAAGGCACTTTTGTAAGTATGTACTTGTGAGCCTTTTTTCAGTGTTTTAGTGTATATCAGCTTTAAGTGTTTGTGTTCTGTTTTTATATCTTTATTGATACTTTTTCAGAGTGCCTTAATTTTGAAATATAATATATAGTGACGGTCTTTGGTGTTCTTATTTCTGGACCCCCGATAGGGCCACGTACCACACCGTCACAAGTAGAAGTATAAAAAGCAAGTAAAGCAGCATAATGCAGCTGAATCAATGTAACTGTGGTTCGAGGAATTTGCCACTTGCCACAAAAGCGGTATAAAGTACAATTAAAGTGATACAATGATTCAAATACAAACGGAACAAAAGATTCACTAACATAAAATTATATTTCTCACCTCTAAACTTTCTACTAAAATATTCAAACAAGTTTCCATTACCAACTTACATTAATTTACACGAATAGAGTTTAAATAATGTTTCAAAGATACAACCTCAACTTCTTCGTTACCGCGTAAAGACTCTTTCCAAATATGAATTTCAATTGAATGCCTGTGTGATTTTCCTTGTATTTAAATTTCTACCTTCCTTGTAAATTGTTATAATTTAGCAACATGTTCAATAATTAAAAGTTTGTGTCTGGCGAAAGATTTAAGATGCTATCTTTATCTTCTACTTTCTTGTCTGTCTACTCTATTCACTTTTTGCGAAAATATAATTTGACATGTCCCGTGATTTTGCGGAAACAATGACAAAGTATTATATTTAAACCCATGAATTGAACAAAATAAATTGTCACTGGAAATTTTCCGGCTTACCGCAATTCCTGTCTTTACCGTAACACACCTAAACGCTGCGGTTGACGCAACGTTCCAATCGACCCGGCGCGATGCCGAGGTGCTAAGTAAACAAAGGGATCGAACGCGCGGTTGTCCGCGTGGATTCAGGACCGTAGCTACGTGACTACGTGAATTACATCACTGAACCAAATGTCCACAATGGCCAAGTGTGAACTACTATACTTACATGCTAAAAAGCTTTATGTCAACAAAAATGAATTTAAAAAAAATCAACGTTGGTGCTTACAAAAATTGCAATTTAAGTAAATGATTTCAAAAGTATTGCTACTTAGGGGTCTAACCCTCGAATACAGAAACACTACTCAAATTTTAAGTCCTGTCTAACATTTAAGTATTGTCAAAATTGTCGTTTTTCCATACAAATTTTGACAGATATTGTTCACTTAACTTTTTAAGAAGTTCTCAAAATTTGGGTAGCGTATCTGTATTCGGGGGTAAGTTGCTTAAAGAATTAACCCTATGTGGCACGCATAGTTCATAGTAAATGAGATATTTATTTATGATACCTACGTCTACGTCGGTAATCGCTATATATGAGAAGGTCGGACAAGATGGACAGGACGGCTGGATAGCCTTTTTCCATTTATCGATTAATAATATATTTTATGTCTATGCTTCTATCAAAAAACTACTCACGGACTTTCAGTACTAAATGCAAAATAAACAATGAATAAAGACAAAATGTTATCGCGATCGTATATTGTTGATGATGGAGTTTGTTGTGGTGAAGTCGATATAGTGGTATTCTATGCCATATTGATAATATGTTAGTAAGTATCCATCTTGCCCGCTCGTACGTACACACAATGCGTAGCAAATAGGAACATTTGAGACCAAACGATCTACAACGTAACATCATTATCTATACTGATGCTAATTACAATAACAGTTTATTTTCGCTTCGCTCCGAGTAATATGGGGAAAGTGGCACAAAATGGGTCAGTATACTGCCCAAAGCGGGCGCTGTGGCTTAAAATTATTTCCGTATACAGGTAGGACCTTAAATTTCATCCTATCGCCTTTAGGGAGCAGACAATCTGTCTGTTGATATATATGATTTTTTTATAGGTTAAGTAGCCAAGATTGTATACAATGTATCATGTGATACATATAAAACTAAATAAATAGTTTGTTGTTAACCTGCTCATTTACATTAAAATATGGTTAAAGTACAGCGTGATTAAGTTATATAAATTCTGAAATTGGAACTGCCAAGACGTTCCTTATTATAATAAGCTTATTAGTCTAATTACTTAGCCACAAAGTACTCTCTCAAATTTATATTGTCAGGAGTCAAATGCGATTTAGGTGAGTAGCTAGGTACCACGACTACGTCGGCTGTGATTAAGGGCTAATGACGCTGAGCTTTAATTAAGTATACAGCAACAATGCGATTTCAGTACACGTTGCATAGTAATGTGCCAGGTGTGGCGGCAAGTAGAATACAATTAATTTTATTTGATTTAATAATCGTGTGCTAATTTTAAGTTTTGATTTATGTGTGTGTGTACAAGTGATGCAAAATAAATTTTTTATCTATCTGTCTATCAATTGTCATCACCCCCAAACACTCCCGCGGGTGTAGTACTAGTAATGATTATTTTTGGAATAAAACAACTTTTACGGATAAGTCTCGCGTATAATTAGGTGTTTGGCATGTTAATTATTTAACCCGACGTTTCGATCACTTTACAGCGGCCATGGTCACACACGTAGTTGTTTTATTTGACGGCCGCCTTGGTCGAATGCTCAGATTGCTGGGTATTGGCCGAGAGGTCCCGGGTTCGAATCCTGGTAGGGGCAAACTTTGTGATGACCACAAATGTTTGTTTCCGAGTCTTGGTTGTGTATATGTTTATGTAGTATATTTTCAACATTAATATACATAATTATATTAAAAATATGTCCGTCATCTAGTATCCATAACACAAGTGGCTACTTACTTTGTGCTAGATGATAGGTGAGTGTAAAAATATATTTATTTATTTATTTATTTTATTTCAAATGTGTAGTGCCCGTGCAAATATAAGAAAACATTAAATGACTATTTTATTATAGTTCGATTGTCTTCGCCACCGATTTAGCAATGTTTGTTAAGGACGGTCAATGGGGCCCTACAGGGCTGGTGGTGATAATGATGAAACTGACTTGGTAAACCAAAACGCGTTATCTCAACAAAAGTAACAACAGAGAAAATCAAAATATTATCTTTTAAATAAAGTCATTCAAAACTATGTTGTACCTTTAAGTCACTTTGTAATTTAATTTAGAAGTGTAATAATTAACCCAATTTTTTTAATCCAATTTACCTGGCTTATCAGGTATTTATTGATTACACTATCCGATAAAACAGAAATATGAAATTAAATGAGATCAAATAATGCAAAAAGTTCTATTACATTTTATTTTCCCAACTCAACGAATAACATTAAATAATATCAATGTGCCTCCGGAAGCACGGAGGAACTCTAGATAGCTACTAAATGTCTGGTCCCACATCCCATAACTGGCCTTAGCGAACATTGTATAGTTAGCTTAGCTAATCACTACATTTATAGATACTATAATTGAAAAGAGGTTTTAAATCTCAATTTAAATAGTGCGCACGAAAGTGTAGAATTATTTCGTTATATCCACAACGTCCTAATTTCCACTCCCAACGCATACAAAAAGAAACCTGCCCAGTTTGCATGCAGCATGAAGGCGCACATAAAAGGAACAAACATAAATACAATTTCAATTCTGCTGGTGACTTACTGGCATTGTTTGAAACAACGGGTGGGACGAACTAGTGGAAGGCAAGGAGACATTTTCCTCATTTAATACAATAAAGGCGCAACCCAAAAATACTTTGCAACATTGTATTGTGTATTCTAAATTTATGACGCAAGAGTTGCTCTTAGGGAAATGCTGTTTTGAGTTGTATCTCTTTTGTATTTTCAAGAAGCGATTTGACAAATTTATGCAAACTCTTTGTAGACAGATGCGTTTTAATTTCCTTGGTTCACTAGATATAAATACGTCCATTAAAACTAAATATTTTCATGAACATAGATATGGTTATTTATTATAAGAAGTGCGATTGAGAAAGAGAAGCATTGTTCGCACTGATAAGATGATCATCATAACTAGCCGTTTAAGGCGCAGCCTTTTCCTATGGATGTAAGAATACAGAATGGGACATAACCCACCACGCTGGCCCAGTGCGTTGCATTGTCCAGTGCATTGTTCGGTATTGGTATTGGTTACAGCCGCGATCAACAAAAAATAATGTTGACTGTGTTAGTTAATTTTCACCAGTTTGTCTATTAAGTGCCATTGTAAATTAAGAGGCATGTTTATCGCCATCACCTGGACACGTGAAAATCACGACACATATTGCTATAAAAAAGTGCAAAGAACCCTTCCAGACGCCCCTTGATGTTATACCGCTCGTTTCATACAAGAGAGACGCAGCTCAAAAAACATTTCGAATAATTCTGTGTTCTCAATCAATGACAATAAGACTTACTATTGCAGGAATGCAATTTTGAGTTGTATATCTTTCGTGCTTATGAAGACGTGCCTTTGGTCTTATATTGCGGCACTCGGACTGTTTAAAACACTTTATACAGTCAATTATTTTTCTGTTTACTTGTCTATAGTTCCGCTCTCCTGTCAGTGCACTGCACCGATGATTGTTGTTTATTTTATTCAATATTTAACTACCACGTCCTATATTTTTGTTTGCTAGTCAATCACGTAAAATGATTTAACGGATTCGGACAAAGGCCAAACAAACAAAATATTCCATTACACGCATTGAAAAACAAATAAAATGCAAAAAGGTTTTGTCTGAACAGAACCAATACGAATTCAATTTTAATACAAACAAAGTGAAAAATTGTATACAATATCTATAAATCTGGTAGGGTTTGTTACACACTTTATTTAAAAAAAGACTTTACGAAATCATAACTAGGAATCGCCTTCTAATTCAAAAACTCTGTCTTAGAAAAGCGTTCTCAGGCCCTAATTGCCAATCTTTTACCCCAAGTGGCGAAATACCAGCGTTTCGTCAAATGCCAATGTTATTAAGACATTGTTATTAAGCAAGAAAGAGGGGAAACGAGCCTTCTTGCAGACTAGAAACAAATGAGTGCTCTCACCGACACTGCAGCCAGACAGCGTATAGCTAAACTATTTTTAATTTTTCGCTCGCTCTTATTCGTGAGGGCTGTATAACAGCGTGCACTAAGAAGAGCACGCGTTGGTTTTGATCCGCGATTGTCAGAGACCGGATGGGTGACCAATGAGGTCTCCAAACCGATCGGTCCTGCAGTGCCCGCATCCAGCGGCTTCCCGCGACCTTCACCAGATCGTCGGTCCACCTTTTCTTTACCTTTCCAACGCTGCGTCTCTCGGTGCGCGGCCGCCAGTGGAGCACCTTGCCGCCCAAACTGTCGTCAGCCCTCCTCGCAATGTGCCCTCCCACTTCCACTGGCACTTAAGATCCGCAATTCTTCGGGCTATGTCGGTGACCTTACTTCTCCTGCGGCTCTCATCATTTCTGATATGATCGCGCAGGTAAACCCCGAGCATAGCCCTCTCCAGTGCCCTTTGAGTGACTTTGAGCCCTATAAGAAATATTGTCTATATACTAATTTTTTATAGAAAGTCCTATATGACGCACTTAATATAATAGAATAGTGACATGTCAGTCAGTCTCAGAAAAGGGCTTGTTTTTCTGAGATGTTTGCAAAGATAATTTGGTTAGGAAGGTAGTAGAAATGTATAAGCTTACGATTATTACGATTTTGAGATCACTAAAACAGACGCGGGACTGTAACATTGATGGCGGCTGCCAGTGCCTCTTGGGAAATCTTTAATGAGACAATAATTTAAGAACAACTTATGAAATTCCACCGTGTCGGGCCATGCATGCCGTGTGGTGACGGATGAGTAGAACATATATTGTTACCACCCCAAATCTCTCCCGTGGGTGTCGTACAAGGCGACTAAGGCTAAATCAGTGATGAGGAATGGGCAGCAGCGTTCCTCTTATACCACCTAGCAATAGCAATGTATTGCAACTTTTGTGCCCGATAAATGGCAATAGGCTCGACAACTATTACATGGGCCTTACAACAATTGGCGAAACGTGGGTGCTAGTTCACCTCTGCCTACCCCTTCGGGGATATAGACGTGATTTATGTATGTGTACTTATGAAATTGTAATAAGTATTTAATATTGTTCAATGTGCGATTCGATATCTTCAATTTTATGTATTTCTACAAGTAGTATTTAATTATTCTTCAAGTATTATTTTCTAGGAAAGAAGAATGTTTGAAAGCAATATGAGGGGTTTAATGCCCACGAACAATTTGTGAATATTAAAGGCGAACAGGCAACGAGTAAAGAATGTTTAATATCAGATTTAACACAACTTTTCAATGCCAGAATATGATAACGGCTAACATTATTTAAGAGCGCCAAAACAAAAGGTTCAAGGGTCTTTGTTACAGTTGCGGATAATGAGATTTATTTTGTTTCGCGGGCCGTATAAAGTGAAACAGTTGCCGACGATCACCGCCATCATTAGATTATACGTGTCCACGAGATACAATGGGGGCTTACAGGAAATCACAATCTTTATACTTATACTGCCTTTAAGAATAGACTAGTTACTCAGTGTTTTGTCTCTTTTTCTATCATTCAAAATCATGTTTGTGAGACGAAGACAAAACGCGGAATATATATACCATGTTTACTAAACTCGTGCTTATAAAATTATGACTCGGGGTTTTGACATAGGCGACACCAAACTAAATTCTTACACAATTCTCCGCCTTCTCCTAGACCGGTACTAGTTTATATTTCCGTCCGTTCTTAAAGAATTTGCGAGTCCATTTCCGTCCTTTAGGTGTCAGTTATGTCTATTATTATTCCAATACAGATTGTTGTGCAACCCAGTAGTGTTCAGTAGCTGCTTTATCAAAATACCTTCAACGATAAGTCCTTGTTCGTGACAACAACAATTGTATCGTAATAGGCATGATGACTAATTTTGAAAAACTACACTACATTGTTATTACTTATCTACTTTACTTAAAATAAATATTATTCTTAAGATTTTCATAGAAAAAACATATTGTTTATTCTATGAAAATCTCATCACATTATTGGATAATGCAAATTAAAATTTCCACCAGAACAGCAATGGTGTCTGTGTCATTATAGCATAAAACATGACAGTTTTTTTAATATAGAGTGATTTTGATTGGCAGATAAGATGTCAAAAAAATTGTGACGTCACGCGGCGTTGGACCGAACTAATATGACGGATTTGCTTAATTTTGTATTTTTATAAAATAAATAATAATCATAAGTATAATCTTGGAACAAGTGATTTTTATAGAATCTCCTTATCCTAAATTATTATTCTAAATCATTTGTTAGTGTCAGGTGCTCGATTGATACAACACGCAGACAAAAAACTGAGATCACCTTGTGGCGTGGATCCAACCGCTCTTGAATCAGAGACTTGGCCTTAATTCTCATTTACCTACTTCACTTAATTCAAACGTTCAACTGCGTCGTCTGGAATACCGACCGTAACAGGTGGTTGCATCTAGACGGAGTTGTGCCCTTAATGGTGCTAAGTACACGATGCAAGTAGCTGGAGCAACTAAAGGCGCAAGCGCGACCGAGACCCATCTTTAGAGATGAAGAAGAAAAAAACATACGGTAGGAATTGAGTGAGACGCTCTAGAGATGTGGTGCTGTAGACGTATGCTTGTTGTATCTGGACCTTCGTACAAATGTGTCTTTCTCCAGGAACTCGGCATCAAGCAGTGTCTGTCTTCTCTCGTGCAGGCTCGAATAATTAAGTTCTTCGGTCTCGTCTCGAGACGGGAAGATCAGTCGATTGAGTGATTGGTAGTTCAGGGAAGAGACGGCACTAGACCAAGAGGCAGAACACCTATGCGATGGACCCACTAGATTAAACCTGCCGTGGGCGGTTCATTGCATGAATACACGACCGCTCTGTCATGAGCGAAACGAAGAAGAAGAAAACGAATTGAGTAACCTCCCCCGGTTTTTCGTCGGCTTAAAATAGGTAGATTATTTTATCATTATTGTGTTCAGTGTACCCGCCAACCCGCACTGGGCCAGCGTGGTGGGTTATGGCCCAATCTCCCTATATTCTTCCATCCATAGAGAAGGCCCGTGCCCAGTAGTGGGGACATAAAAGGGCTTGTGATGATGTGTTCAGTGTCCTTGAACAGCATTTATCAACAGCACAGAGACACGATAAAGTATTATGTTTATATTCCAGGGAACACACGTGACACATCATCCTCTTAACCGTTTATGTAAAATTCGTACAATAAACAGAACATAATATCACTCAAAGCAGTCTTCCGTGTAAGTTCTGTGGGAATTCACATATTGTAGATTTTATAATAATAGCATTTCTATTGAATTGTCCTGTAGGCATCCAAATCGATCCACAGACACAATGCAAAGATTTATCTTCAAAGCATAAACTATGCGAGGCAGCACGTAAATGTTCTGTTGGTTGCACTGTGAAACTAGCCCGGGTGTATTTTAGGTTTCAAGTATCGTAAATTTATATTTACTTTTAACATAAAAAGAAATATGCTGACCTCCGATGACTTGGTTTCAAATACTACTACTTCTTTTCATAACTTTATTATTCATTCATCACTAGCACCTTTACGGTGTGATGGATGATATGAATCAAAAGGGAGTGGAGGGCAGGGAGAAGAAGAAGATTATCTGTTAATCTTAAAACAACTCTTCCCATTAATACATCGTAATTATTCTTAGTAGTTATGCTAAAACTCTTGAAGAGAGATAATATAATTTTTTTTTATGCTAGACAGGGAAGCTCTTGCCCTTCATCTCACCTGATAGTAAGTGACGATAGGGACCGTGGATGGAATTGAGCTTCACCTGGAACCCTCAACCACAGAGGGACTGGCTATCTTATCACACATTGTCGGAACACAATAATGCTGTAAACATTATTGTTATGGCGACAGATTTTGATAAGATGGTGGTAAACTAATCGATTTTAATTTTAACATTATATAAATGTTAGAAAAATTAGTACAAAGATTTTGGTGGTTAGAAAAAAGATGGTGGTAGCTGCCGGTTACAGAATCTATCTTTTGTTACAGAATTGCCTCCCGATATTGGCCTCGAGGACTCACAGACGGAGCTATCAACCGCGCCACAGACCAGTGAGTAAAGCTTCGATTTGATCGGATATCTCACCCGCAAAAGGGATCATGCTACGTCGGGGCTCCGAAGTCGTATTACGTTTACATTTGATTCGCACTGCTTTCAGACTAAAAGTAGTTTCAGTGTTAAAAGATTCCGTGCCTTTATAAGATATGCGTCGGGAATCTTGAGACATTCTTTCTTTGTGGATAAGTCGGTTTTCTCGACAAACCGATAGAGTTAAGTACGCGTTCGTTTTTTAACAACTGCAGATTTAGCAGGAATAAGCGGCTTAAAGTCTTCCGAAGTATAAAGGACTTGAGGAATTGAACTATCCATTGTTCAAGAAACTAGATGACCTAGTGGTACTAAGTCTGAGATTAGTTAAACAAAACAATGTTTGCTAAGGGTAGTTGTCAGATGGATGATCAAAACTAAATATTACTTAAATTTCTTGTTTCGGAGAGCATATTAAGCGTCGCTAGGGTTTTCACGTCGACTTTCCATTGTATTATATCTTACAATTATTATAAACTCTAAAATGAACTACAGTATAAGACCAAATATTTTAATCACAACACCTCTATTAATTTTATCATTAGCAAACTATTTACACAAATAAATAGTTTGCTGATAATAACCAACCCACATATAAATGTGGGTTGGTTCTTTTCTGCTATTGCCAATACATATTTGACCCCGCGGTTGTGACTTGGCAGAATTTGCTTTTCCATGCTGGCCTGGGATGTATCGTAGAAGTTGACTGAGGGAGATTGCCTGGCGTAGACCAAAAAGCACCTCGGGCACCTGACTGGCGTAGGGAAAACTTAACAACAGTATACTTATAGATGATCCGTCAGGCAGGGCCGACTGTAAAACTTAAGCCATAACCTTTAACAGTATTGATGGATTGGATGATTGTCATCCCCATCACTTTCTTTGTTCATCTGACTCTCGACATTGACCTTTTCAATGAGTGGATGGCTTGATAAAATCTGAACGATATGAACGGAATTGGAAACATACTGATCCCAGGTGAACAGGGCACGAAGATGATGTGGATGTTAACTTATCTTATCACCTGTCGCGATGGATTCGTAGAAAGATTTTAAATATATAAATCTTTAATCTCTACAGCACAGTTTTTAAACGATATTCGTATTGACTAAGTGGATCGATGACACAAATGCTGGAGTTGAACAAGCTCGATTGTCTTATCGCTTCAAGTGGCCTTGTACCGGCAATCTTCTAATCTGCTGCAAGAATTGTTGTGAACCTAGCTCTCGAACGACAGAGCTATATCACAGATTGGTTGTCAGTCGCATAGTGTTCAGTCGCATTTAAAGAATACAAGTCAAAAATAGCCTCGTACCTTATCTCGCTTTTGCAGCGGAGTCCTAAAGAGAATTGTAACATCGACAGACTGAAACTTTTTGCAGGTTCGACACATTAGCTATACGATGGTGATTATTTAGCGATTCCGTTTTGCCTTTTTACGTCCCTATTGAATGAGATATCTCGAAACAGAATTTCTGGGTCGTTTTTTACGTGTCAAGATCTTATGCAGCTCTATTAGTAGTAGAGAATTTCTAGCGAGCTTGTATGATAAATTTGTTTTATGGAATTAGTCGGAGGGGCTTACCAACACCTCCATAAGGAATAACTTCTACTACTACTTTATTGGTTTAAATGTCAACCTTAAAGATTATTGTTACATTACCCAGACTTCGTCAATTGCTGACACGGTATCGTTTATTTCAGGAAATGGTTTCAGACATTAATATGATGAAAATAAATGTCTCTATATATTATTCTATAAATTGAACCAGACTATATTTTTTTATAAATTTAACTTGTTGGGTTTAGATTGCCTTTCAATGGTCCTACGACGGGATTTTAATAAGCCAGATCGGATAAATATTACCAAAGATATATTATAAAAAAGATATTCATTTACAATGTAAATAAATATTATTTTATGTACCTACCTAAACGTGGCATTGAAAAGATCGAATATAATATAGTATAATTTTATGTGTACAAATTCAACGTTCATATAAACTATGCGCATTATTTCGCCCAATTCATCTTTGACAGGCCGTCTGCCTCGAAAAATGTATATCGTTTATGATTGAAAAGGTCAATATTATCTGACTCTCCAATAGTACCGAATGAACAGTCAGAATCATGTTATAACGCATTAATCGAGTTTTTGGTTGAGCAATAAAACTTGAGCTTCGATGTTTTATCGTTGATTGCAGTGTCGAATTCATACTTACTGCTATACGAATTGATTTACAAAGGTGTTGAAGGGTTTCCGCGCCTGGCAAACGGAATTGGTAGTGTGATTTGAATTTTCGCGTTAATTATTGACGAGTCAACCGAACGTGGACTGATCGCTTTCTAGCTTTCAGTATTAACTTTTTCTATTGAGGTCAAACGACAAAGGTATCAGGTGCTTGTTATTTTAGAATTGTAATAAAGTTAGTTTTTTCAATAAGAGAAAAGTGTAAATAAAATACCCTTCAATTCGGAGCTAGGACAGTTTTGACTAAAGCCTCACTGAAACAGCAGCGATCAGCGGTGGCGGGCAGTTGTGACGTAGGTAACTTAAGGACCAATGACATTCAAACTTAGCGCAATCAAAGTTTGGTCGGGTTCGCCACCGCCACCGCCCCGCCACCCTTTTAACCCTTAGTCGCCTTGTAAGACAACGGCGGGAAATATTTGGGGTGGCGACAATCAATTGTATTTTGCTCTGCCGTCACCACACGGCACCGACTAACAGTTATACCTAGGACATGAAAAAGGACTAAGACGGACACCTATGAACGCAGAGAGTAATTTCCAACACCCATGCTGGTTAAGGTTTTGTCTTAGGTTTTACAGTGGGCCACCTGCCTTAGATCAAACCTCTTTGGGTATGCTGTTGTTGGTTGTTTGCCCTCCATCATTCGAGCTTATTTATCTACACCAGACAATCTCTCTTAGTCGACTTTTACGACGCACCTGAGATGAGTCTAGACTAGCACATACTGCTTTAAGTTTCGATGCCAAACCATCATAGACGAACTGATGCCAGCCAACACATGCCTTGTCTACACATCATCATCATCACTAGGCTTTTTAATGAACACATCATCATCATCATCAGCAGCAGCCTTTTAATGTCCCCAATATTGAGGCACAGGCCTTCCCTATAGATGGAAGAATATAGGGAGGATGGGTCAGAACCCACCACGCTGGCCCAGTGGGTATTAACGACTGCAGATGCAGCCAGGACCAACGGCTTAACGTGCGTTCAGATGCACGGGAGAACTCGAGATAATAAATTTTTGGTCACCCATCAAATGAACGGCCTAGCGAACATTGCTTAGTTTACGCAATCGCATGCCGAGAGCTCTATGCCACTGCGGTAGCGAGCTCCTCCTTGCCCACACACTCAATGCTATTACCAAAAATAGTTGTGTCATATTTTCAGCATCAACAATTTGTTACGTCAAGTATTTAATGTCTGTTTCTTTGTCAGGTGAAGAAAGCGACACAGCAGATATAGAAGGGCGGATGTCCGCCGAAAATTCACCGCTAAGGCAGCGTCGAGGGGGTATACTGAAAGGAGGCCGTCTCTGGAAATCACTAGACACCGATAAGGATATTACAATAGAACAGGTGAACAAACAATTATAGTTTTTTATATACTTAACATTATCTTTAAGATTTTCGTGGAGAAATAAACAATAAACTCTGACGGCCTTATTCATAAACACGGTTTAAGTCTAGACTAGTTAGGAGTAACTTAAACACTGAGGTGTTTTCTCTCTTTTCCTCGCATTCAAGTCACGTTTGAGAGACGAAGACAAAACGCGGAATAGCTATACCATGTTTACTACCAGTTAATTAATAAGACAGTTGGAACTTATGAGTTAGTTATAGATTGACTTGTTCGTTACCCGCAATACCTACAATGCCTAGAACTATAAGATCTACTGCTATCGTCTTGACTGAAGGATCGTTAAGCGCTTAGTAAAACCTTATTAAAGGTTAAACGCAAAATAAAGTTCTGGTGCTCACTCGATCTTATTACAGCACTCTTAGCGCTTACTCAACTAGACTCAAATTCAACTAGATTTTGGTAGGTTTTTTATTTTTAGATTTTGGTACCTTTTACTTTTTGATTACATTTTGTTTTTTATTTTTTTTTACATACACACATAAAATTCACGACTCGGTAAATTTTATGTGTGTCTGTCGGTCTAACTGCTGTCGCATGGATAGATAGAGACTATGGACCGCAGAATTCATTTGTATTCATAAATTATTTTCATTTTATTTTATAGTGTAGTGTCTAGAATACAATACAATAGTTAATATACTGAATACAATAATTAATATACTGCGATTTATGTGCCCGATAGATGACAATAGGCTCACCACCTATTACATGGACCCTAACTTAATTGGCGAAAAGGGGGTGTGAATTATCCTCTGCCTACCCCCTTTGGGGATATAGGTGTGATTTATGTATGTATGTAAATATAAAATATGGCAAGCATAGCCGCCTCTTTCACATCCTACTATCAAACGCAATAACTACCCTTTTACCGAGGTTTATTAAGTATTACAATGGGTAGTTTCGATGCTGATTGAGTATTGACGAAACAGACAACAGCTTTCTAGCTTGAAAATCATTAAAATTGCCTATTACCAAACAGTAATGGGCTGGTCAGAATAATAAGTCGATGTACCCTGTTAAACCGACGAGAGCATTAAATTCTGTAATTATAATGGCCATTTATGAAACTATTAATCTAATTTTCTGATCTGTTTTCCCGAATTTTATCAAGCCTGCGAGTAGTATAATAATCAAATCAAAAAAAAAATATTTACCTTCAAATATTATTATTAATAATAGGCTGATGATGAGACGCAAGAACTTCACCTTTGACATGAAGTTCCAAGAATGTTATCGGTTTAACGCTCGGAATCGGAGTGTTAGAGTAGAAAGAGTTAGACAAAGTGAGCCGTGAAGGAACACATTCCCGCAAAGCAGTTATACGCAATCAGAGCTTATTTATTCAACTGGTGTTAGTTAACTTAGGGCTGCACACGTTTAGCTGTTCTACTTTGCTTTGCGTGATATTTTGTAGTAGGGAATTATAAATGTGAGCTTGTATTTAAGTTAAAGCACTGAGTAATCATCTGGTTGATGTATTCATGGTGGCGTTTAGTTTCGCACTAAACGCCATCGTGGCGCTTAAAATATAACCATCAGTTTTTGACATTTTATCGTATGGAAGAACTGTCAAAAACTAAAGATTATCTTTTAACCGCTTTGGTAAACTTCAGCCTGCGAAAAAATGTCATAAACCGACGGTTAAATAAAAATCGCCGGTTTACGTGTTGGTGAACTCAAGCCTTAGTGTAAGTGAACTCTATATTAGTCGACTTTTACGATACCCTGGGATTTTTGCGATAGCCTTTTTTACACCCAGGCCAGAACGGAAAACATAGTATACAGTATATGACAGTATATGATAATACTTTTTCGCACCCAGGCCAGCTTGGAAGACTAAGTAGGGATAATGTAGTGAATATGTAGACATTCAACGCATAACACTGAGAAAATTACTTAGTAAAAATTACCTTAGCTGCCAATCGGAAGGCTGACAATATCCAACTGTTATATTCTTTTTTTCACCCCCACACCCCTGGTAAGCTACCTGGGAAGCAAATAAATGAATGAATTAATTAATAAACTAATAAAAGTCAATCTCGGAACCCTAAATAATGACTTCAAAAAATTATCAACTGTTCAATATCAAACACAACACAGAAAAGGTAGAATATAATATATATCTCTTCTGGAACAAAAAAGATACAACTCAAAATTGCTGCAAATTAATGTTTAGGGCACATAAAATATACATAGGTCCTACAAGTTTAACATATTGCAATTTTTTTTGTTCGTTTGCGTACTTTTTACTAATTAAGGTTAAAATTATCATTTAGACGTTGTTTAAATGTCATAAATATTATTACGAAGGAAAATATAATTTATGAAATAATAATAGGTCATAAAATGTAAAAGAAATTCGAAAATTGCATTACCATCTCCATTTTTAACCCATTATTATTTTTGCCGTGTGGTGACGGCAAAATAGAATACAATTGTCACCACCCCAAATCTCTCCCGTGGGTGTCGTACAAAGCGACTAAGGATAACTCAGTGATTACGAATGGCCAGCAACGTTCCACCTCGCAATGTACTGCGACTTTTTGTGCCCGATAAATGGCAATAGGCTCGCCACCTACTACCTACATGGGACGTAACATAATTGGCGAAACGCGGGCGCTAGTTCGCCTCTGCCTGCCCCTTCGGGGATGTAGGCGTGATATGTGTGTATGTATTATTTTGTGATTGATATTGAAGAATAATTGTATATGTTTATGTTTGAATCACAAAATAATTAAAATTGAAAAAAAGCTGGCTGGATAATGGACGATGCGTAAAATCGAAAACATTCAGCTTAAATTTTTTCCTATATTATCAATTTCAGATTTTTAAAAACACTGTACAAAAAGGAAGAGTTCAAAAGCCAATAAAATAAACCAGTTCGAATAATATTTGTAAACATAAATGAAGCAGGGTTCGTTCGGGTGTAAAAATGAACGGCAGCCGTTAGCGGCTTTTAGTCTCTGATAAAAATACACAAAATTTATTTTATTTGTTGTTTCGTGAAAACCCTTTTGAATGATTTCGCAAAATCGGCTTAGTGGCATAGTTCCAAATCAATTTCAAAAATCTTCTCTATAAATGATCTGCTTACTATTGTAACGGTTTTTATTGAAGCCGATACATCAAATCGTATATCACTTCTTCGATATAAAAGAGACTCAAATCAAGATTTTCTTACAAATATAGGTCTCTATGGTCATACATTTGGAATACGCAATGTTTCGAACTATTTTTTCTGTAAAGCCGTTTTTTATTAAGTGTGCGATATTCCGAGACATAATAAAATTGTTGACTTTGCGTTGACTAAGCTCTTTGAGTGTTATATACGCTCTTCACTGGGACAGTTTTGCGTACCTATGTAATATTATATTCATTAATTTGGATGACGTTATCGCTATAAAGCTTACGAGGGAATTCTAAGATATTTTACGACGTGTTTGGAGGAAGCTTTATATTTGTATCTACACTAATATAACCTTAAAGTATTTCAAATTTATACGATGTCATTTAAGCCGTAGAAGGAACCTCGCTTATGATAAGATACGCATCGAATAATTTTTCGATTTCCTAAATGTTGTGTCAGCGTTACTATCAAATATCCGATTCCTACTGTGTACCATTTCAATAAAGATCCATAAGAACTAAATTGCAATTATTACATGAAACTTACAAAGATTTATTTGATGCTTATCGATGCTTACAACGACATCTTCTGATGCGTAGGAGGCGTAACGGTTTTTTAAGAGCTAAATATAGCCTTATTTAGGCTTGTTATGTGACACGAAAGCTCTAATGTGTCTGAAATTTATATTTAGTTTGATGTTTTTTACTCATGATCATACAACCTTTAACAATTCTGAATAAAACGAAGCTATATAATAATAATAAACGTGTTAAAGTACAAATAATTCAATTTTGCAGTTAACCAGAGTTCCTTTGTAACGATTATGTCTGATAATAATCTAAATTATTATGCAGTGTTACTTCGAATCAACAAAAATACACTACTACAGCATAGTTGCTTAGCAACTTCGGTTATTTATCGTAATATAACAAAAATGCCAGACAACTAAACTTTAGTAAGCTTACTGCCGCACTCAGAGACGTCAAATAACTTTAATGAGTACTTGATGTCAAAAAATCTCATTTAAATCTAGACCATACACCCAAAGAAAAATAGCGCCTAGTTTTGAATTGTAATTTTTTGACATTAAGTACTCATTAACGTTATTTGACGTATCTGGGTGCGGCAGTTACTTTCAACTGTAGATAGAATATTGGGACGCGTCGTTAGTTGATTAAGTATTAATTATACTATATTTAATATTAAACAAAGTAACTGCCGCACTCAGAGACGTCAATTAACTTTAATGAGTATTTAATGTCAAAAATTTTCATTCAAATCTAGACCATAGACCCGGCAAGAATAGCGACTGGTTTTGAATTGTCATTTTTTGACGTTAAGTACTCATTAACGTTATTTGACGTCTCTGAGTGCGGCAGTAAGTGTCTCTCTTTATTGAATTTTTTGACAAAGACAAGACTCGACTGCTAGGGTAAGACGTCAATTTGAAGTTTATCATTCTAATTTTAATCTAAGTAATGCACTCCTTAGACCAACACTGAGTCTCAACACATTACGCAACACGCTGTGACCATGTGAAAGTTTTGATTAGCGGCGTTGCTTATCCATACATGATCAGGAGCCTTCAAAGGCCGACGGAGATGTCGTATCAGATAGATAGTATTGCTAAAATAACTACCTACCGCATTCAGGGAGACTCAGTTAATGTCAAAAATTTCATTTAAATCTAGACCATAAAACCGGCAAGAATAGCGAATAGTTTTAAATAGTCATATTTTGATACTAACGGTAATTGTGTCTCTCTTAGCGCGGCAGTGACTTTGAATTTATTGAAAAACATTTAAAAAAATTACCTCTCGTAGTCACCGTGCATATTGCTTTTGTGGACGCAAACTTTTCTATCCAATGTTCCTGAAAGCTGTTGGTCAATTTGTAAATAAATAAACAGTCGAAGAGCATTTTCTGTGCAACTTCGCGAAAGTGAACCAGCAACAAGTTTGTTCAGAACATGTTCGCTTCGAATGACACTTCCGACACATTGAATCTTATAAAAGACAAAGGCAATAGTGCAAGAGTTCCGGGCGGGGGAAGTTTTGTAATGGATGAGGTTGTATGCACTCTCCGCAATGTAACCAGACAGACAAGACTGTAGGTGGTACGAGCATCATCACCAGCCCATTTTAATGTCTCCACTGCTGAGGCACGGACCTTCCCTGTGGATGGAAAAATATGGGAAGGTTGGGCCATACCATGCCGTGTGGAGATCTACTATAATTCTCCGAACGAAACTCGTCAATCGAACGAAAATAAAACGAAACTTTGAAAGTGAACCTACTCTAATTACATGTTCGGATGCTCAATCGAATAATTTTAAGAGTACAAGTATATGCTGCGATTATACGCGTTACCTCAGTCAATGTAAATTAACCGTATTCTACGAATATTTGTTGGTTGTCAACCAACTAAAACGTTTCTATACTTTCAAGTAGGTATACAAACTTCTTAGTTGGTTTCAAGCAGAGAGGATAGTACTAAGAAGGGTTCACGTAAAGAGGGCAGTATACTACGGGTTTCAAGTATTGTAATAAATTATTATAAATGTGTTGTATGTTTATTATAAATGAACACTGCGCCAACACAGTGCTCATTCTACAAGCATTTCTAAGTAGCAATTTTTTTTGAGGGCTTACAAGTAACATTAAATTTGATATAATTGTCAGTAAATTATTCCTACTTTCATAAAAAATCTCTTGATCGTAATTATACTATGTAGAAGATATTACATTAATGCAGTTGAATAAATTAATGTTCATTTATATATGTTCTAATTATTAATATATTAGGTTGGGGAAAAAGTCTTTTCGCATTATAGTATGTATAAACTTGTAATAAAATCTTTTTGGCTATACTATTTGTATCTGGCTGGTTTTGGTATCATTGAAAGTTTAAATTTTAAAGAACATAATTCCAAATTCAAATTAGGAAAATGTGTGATTTTCATTTGTTTTTCGTACCGCCAAGATGAGTGAATCTAATGAAGAAATTCGATACATTTTTAAATTTTACTACAAAAAAAGTAAAAATGCAACGCAAGCCGCGAAAAAAATTTGCGATGTTTATGGACCTAGTGCAGTGTCTGTGAGAGTAGCACAAATTTGGTTTAAGCGTTTTCAATCCGGAAATTTTGATGTCGAAGATGCACGTCGTTCTGGTCGCCCTATTACAGATAAAATGGATGCCATTTTTGAAAAAGTGGAGCAAGATCGGCATGTCAGTAGTTACGACGTAGCTGAAGAACTGGGAATTGACCACAAAACAGTTTTGGCGCATTTGAAAAAAACTGGGTACACAAAAAAGCTCGACATTTGGGTACCTCACGAGCTCACTGAAAGAAACCTAATGAACCGTGTACTCATTTGTGATTCTTTATTACGACGTAATGAAACCGAACCATTTTTGAAGAAGCTGATAACTGGTGATGAAAAGTGGATCACGTACGACAAGAACGTGCGAAAAAGGTCGTGGTCAAAGGCCGGTCAGGCTTCACAGACTGTGGCGAAACCCGGGTTAACTCGCAACAAGGTGATGCTGTGTGTGTGGTGGGATTGGGAGGGCATTATTCATTATGAGCTGTTACCACCAGGCAGGACCATCGATTCTGAACTCTACTGCGAACAACTGATGAGATTAAAGCAAGAAGTTGAGAGAAAGCGGCCGGAATTAATCAACAGAAGGGGTGTGGTTTTTCATCATGATAACGCTAGACCTCACACATCTTTAGCCACTCAGCAAAAATTAAGAGAGTTTGGCTGGGAGGTGTTAATGCATCCGCCGTATAGTCCTGACCTTGCACCTTCAGATTTCCACCTGTTTCGGTCTCTTCAGAATTCTTTAGGCAGTGTCAGGTTAACATCACGAGAGGACTGCCAAAACCACTTGTCGCGGTATTTGACCAGAAGTCCCAAAATTTCTATAGCAATGCGATCATGTCCCTACCTACAAGATGGCAAAAAGTTATCGAACAAAATGGTACCTACATACTTTAGTTAAATGTAAATGAACTATATTAAAAAATGTTTTGAATTTTCTTAAAAAATGCGAAGAAACTTGTTCCCCAACCTATTATATGTACTCCAGCCACGCTCTAAACGTTCTTCACGTATTGCAGCCTCGATGCCATTTTATGTGGACTTCAAACGAAATTCACACTTACGGAAATCAAACGGTAACAATTTTGGTATCGTCAAATTTTGGTTGAAAATCCGAACGAATATTTGTCAAATTTGAACACCTTACGAAAATCAAAAGGAAGCAATTGTGGTTTCGTAAAATTGAGGTTAAAAATCCGAACTAAAATATGTCAAATTTGAATTTTGCTAATCAATTTCAAACAAGTTTTGTTCGAACGAAGTTTCGGTCCGATAATGAATTATAGTAGGAAACGCTCGAAATATCGGCCGCAGTTTCCATTTTCGTTGCATTATAGTAGGGCCCCAGCCCAGTGCGGTTTGGTGGGTATTAACGACTGCAGATGCAGCCAGGACCAACGGCTTAAAGTGCCTTCCGAAGCACGGAGGAACTGGAGATAATACATTTTGGGTCACCCATCCAATGACGGGCCTTAGTAAACATTTTTTAGTTTACGTAATCGCAGGCCAAGCGCGCTATGCCACTGCGCTCTAGCTGCTCTACGATACAGGTTCCTTGTTATAGACACTTTCGAATATCTAGCCGTAATTACGCACTTATGCCTCATTGACGGATAGAGATTAACGACTGCACACGCAGTCGGGAACGTGTTAACGTAACAGCGATGAATGACTAATCTTCGCGTTCCTCTTATACCACCTAGCAGTTTACTGCGATTTACGTGGACGGCAAGAATTGAATTGACATTCTTTGGTATTAAGTACTCACTAACGTTAATTGACGTGCATGCGTAGATACATAGACCGAACAGAGTAAAAGCTTCCTAAGAACGCCGTCGCACTAACCCTGACATTATGCAACCGGTTGTATGACGCATCATAAACCGGTTTTTACCAGTCTCGCTGCGTGCGCGACAGCGGGGAAGTGGTAACGCACACATGCCCCGCGTGCTTGTAGTAGTTGTTAAGATAGTGAAAGGATTGCATTGAGAGTAATAATAAAACCTAGCTCTTTCGTTCTAGACCGACGACAGGTCCACGACTACGGCGAGCGATGAAGACGTGTCAATGACCCCGCGCTCGGTGCGGTTCGTCGAAAGGCCCAAGGAGTCGTTGGAAGGCGAGGAGCCCCCGAAGGTGGCAACGGAGCCAGGCACGGCCTCGATGGCCGACGGCGAGGCGGCCTCGCAAAAGGACTTCGCCGCGAACACTGCACTGCGGTAAAGAGATTGGGTTTTAAACGTATCCTAACTATTTGTTTTTTTATTTGAACGTCATAGAGACATACACACAGATTTCGATTTTGGTCCCTTAGTGAAAGTTGTTAAGTTTGATGGCCTGAATTACCCCTTTAAATATGACTACACCTCTCTGTTACATCCAGTATAATCTATACTTATATTACAAAGCATTAAAAGAGTTTGTTTAGGTGGTTAGTTGAACGCGCTGATCTCAGGAACTACTTACACAAATTGAGAAACTCTTTTTGTGTTGGATAGTCCATTTATTGACAAATGCTTTAGGCTATATGACATAATACTACGACCAATAGGAGCTTAGCATCAATGAAAAACGTTGCAAAAACGGAGAAAAAAGTTTTTCATTTTCACAACTTTCGTTCCGCACGCTGCGTAAACGGTTAAAGTTACGCAACAATCATGTATGGGGGAAATATTCTCCTTTAATAGGTCTATAAAAAGCATCATAATATGTCTATCCGCGGTAGCATCTCTATTGTAGTTAGAAGAAATCAGCACAGTAATTGAACTCCTAAGAAATAACGTATACGAGAATCAGAACTCAATCCCCGTATGGGTCGTAGAACACATAATAAATGCATATTTAAAACCATTCCGTAACAAAAGCTAAGAGTGGAATCGCTTTAATAATTCACATTTCAGAGTCTGTTTCTTCTTGTAGACCTTTGACAATTGTCGAGATAAAATTGTTTCAAGTTAAGGCTTAGTTCCAAAAATATGGGATTCAATTTGTCTTGCAAGATTGAAATCGGCTGAAGTAGAGCTTAAAAAATTCGACCGGGAACTCACAGTAAACAGACGAAATGGAATTTACATGTCTTATTAAGTTTAAGCTTTTCCTACAGAATTTGCTTGTTTTCTAAAGAATGAACCGGTTCTATTGGATGGTTCCATGTTGGATATCATGAGGAATATGGTATATCCACATGGTCCTCTCCATCACTTTTCTATACATTCATTTATCACTAGCACCTTTTTGGTGTGGTGGATGATATTAATCAAAAGGGAGTGGATGGCTTGATAACGTCTAAACGATACGAACGGGTGAGGTTCAATACTGCGCCGACCCCAGATGAACTGGGAACTCAGCAGGAAGATTATCACTTTTAATTAGAGCGCAATCTCGAAGTATTCTACCCATTGTTTTGTTGTCAACCTGAACTGGTTATCGAACTAGGAATGCCTCGCGGAGTTAACCCAATTTTGCAGTAATAGTTGAGCTATTTGAATTTGGAGGTGTGCAACTTCATGGCAAGGTACTAGTTTACCAACTCCGTCAGTTGCTCTTCATTAAGTTTGTCAACTTTCTCCAATAATAGTGGCATGCTTTTGGCAATTAGTTGTGCAATCTAGGTCTTGATATAATTACACGTGTAGTTTGGTAGGTACCAATTTGCTCAATTCCTCAGTGGGTCGATGTCGAGAGACTACGCAATTGAGCTGTGTGACTTCGTCATAGAGGTTATAAGTAACCCTCGTCTACGACACGTTACCACGGTAACTGTTTAGAGCTACAGCCTACGAACACGGTAATTACCGTGCTACGACGTAGCGTCGAACTAAACATTCTATTCTCAAAATTATCGGCCGTTATCATCACCTGCCCTTAAATTTTTCCACTGCTGAGGCACAGGCCTTCCCTATGAATGGAAGAATATAGGGAGATTGTGCCATAATCAACCACGCTGGCCCAGTGCGAGTTGGTGGGTATTAACGGGCATTGCCTAATTTACGCAAACACAGGCCAAGCGCACTAAGCCACTACGCTAGCGAGGTCCTCATCGATCCATATCGATCAGCCGTCACCACACGTTTAATTCAATAAAGCCATTTTCAAACAAAGCCATTAATCATTAATGATGTACCCTTTTTCCAGGATGGAAACACCATTGATATTGACCATAAACGCTCCTAAAGCTAACTCTGCGGTACAGCAACTGTTCAACAACAGCAGACCACCCCCACCAGCCATCGAACCACAGCTTGTGACTTCTGAAACCCTCAGGTAAACTATTTTTGTTCTTTGGTTCTATAATGTTATCTGCTTTTTTCATAATTTTCATATTCAAAATTGTCCTTATAAATAAGATTGCGATGTGAACGAAAAAACAGAGTATAGCGCACGGGTAATATGGTATAGTCTTACCACAAACCGATTTTGTTTCCTGAAATAAATTAAATATAGGGAGGGCGTTAATGTTTGTGCTGTCAATGGGTCCGACACACTGACAAGGCGAACGAACTTCGGAACGCGTCCCACGGGCATATTCCGGCAGCGAGTATATATAACGTAAAGACGTAAGATCCCAACGCTGCTCAATTTATATTTGAAATTGAACCGTGTCCGTTATACGGGACACTTCTTCTCCCTGCCCTGTTCCCAGTCTATCTGGAGTCGGCGCAGTATGTTTCCTCTTCCATTCACATCGGTCAGACGTCATCAAGCCATCCACTCCCTTTTGATTCATATCATGCATCACACCGTTAAGGTGCTAGTGATGAATGATGATGAATGAACGGATAGAGTAATTGGAATGACAAAATTCGAATCCATATTACTCAAGGTTTTGGCTTAAGTTTTACAGCCGACCGCGTGCTTGACACCAGCCTGCTATACGGGACACGACATCCTAATTTACCAAAAAGCACATCACGAATTCGGGACATTGGTTTGTGATACCCGGCGAACTACCCCAGTCTTGAAGTACAGTATGCCGCAGTGGGACACACCTGTGAAATTCCTTCAAAATATTATATAAGCGCCAAAATTTTTGTCACATGGGTACATAATTCTCGCCTATTTATCTCCGTGGTGAATTATCACCCACGTTTTGTCAATTGAATTAGGTCCCATGAAATAGAGGTTAGCCTATAGCCATACAACGAGAACGTAATTGCCAAACAGAAGAGGAACACTGCTGCCCATTACTCATCGCTATGTTTGCAGTTTGAAGTAGTGTCATTAACATAAAACATATTATTCTAAAAAGTATGGCTTGGCAATGGATGTCTTGAAAAGACACGAAATGTATGTGACTACAAGAGTGATGCAAAGGAAGACGAAGACTGCAGAAGAGACGGTCTACATCTATCTCTTCTGAGGTTTTACTCTTGCTAGCGAAATGACATGAACGTAAATGGAGTGAATGATGATGATGATATGACTGATAACCGGAGTCAATGGAATCTGTACCATCTATTTGTTTGAAGATTGTTTACCAAATAAGACAAGTTAGATGGTACATACTTTAGGTACTGCTACTGCGGCCACTCCAAAGGAAACAGGATAAGGGCAAGAGGATGATGAACAGTGAATTTGTCCTCAGGGCGTGGGACGCCGGGGGCAGGCCTAAAGCCGAGGAGGCAGCTGTCCGTCGAGTGGCCGAGAGAAACGCGTTACGGTGCTCCCTACTGCGAAGTGAAGCTCGGAAGAAACAACAGCCGAAGGTGAGTCTCATTATATGCTCTATATCATCATCATCATCAGCCCTTTAATTTCCCCACTGCTGGGACACAGGCCTTCACTATGGATGGAAGAATATAGGGAATTGGGCCATAACCCACCATGCTGGCCCAGTGCGGGTTGGTGGGTGTAACGATCGGCGAACATTGCTTAGTTTACGGAATCGCAGGCCGGGCGCCCTATGCCACTGCGCGAATGGCATAGGGAGCTTATGCTTATGTTCTACATACGAACATAATAATTTCTTACACTCACACCTATCATCTATCCCAAAAATAAGTAGCATAGGCACTTGTGATATAGATGACGGACAAATTTTATTATTCATAGATACATAAATCACGCCTATATCCCCGAAGGGGTAGGCAGAGGTGAATTAAGTACCCACTTTATTATACAGTTTTATGTAAATCTTTATTATATAAGTACTGCATAAGACTTTAAACAACCACTACTCGAGAACAAAATTAAATGTCTGTGTTCATCACACAAACATTACTACAGCTTTCCGATCTGAATATTCGACCAAACCGGCCGGTGTTACATAATAGGGGGCGAGTTATCTACAGGGCATAATATCAAAGAATTGCCAGGTGGTGTGTGTATGGTGGTGCATTTCTAAGTGATTTATATGCCTCAGACGACACCGCTGGAGTGGTATTGTGACAATTGTATTCTTTTCTGCGGTCATTCACCAAAAATCTCTCAAAATGAAATTCCTTGACGGATTTTTCACAATAATATGAACTGAATAGTCATAATAAATCAGTCAGTCTCTCTCTTCCACAATTGTAATCGCTCATGTGTAAGCGAAACCTTAGAGATCTCTATTTATTATTGGCCAACATTATTGAACAAATATTTGAAAGATTGAAGATTATAGTTTAAGGGTTTCGGCAATTACATTTGTATTTATAGTTGGTCCCATGCGCCCCTTATCATTGTTTGAAACCAAATAGAAAAAGTTATATCTCTTGTACCAGAACAGGGTCGTTTCTATGTAAATACATCTTCGGGGAATTAGATCAGATGTAATTTTATTTTAGGAACCATGCAATAACATTTTTGTGTCTTCAAAAGCCCGTACTTGTGAATATCGCTATAGTTTGTGACCCGGACAGATTAGAGCTTGTAATGTTAATTCGTTTATTTTTGAGTTTGCTACAGCGGCTTTTTAGAAGTTTTGTGAAAAATGTGATGTGTGAATAAAGTTGCTTATTATACACTGACTATAACGCAAGTTATATACACAGTTACAAATTACCAATATATATATTTACTGATTTCCTTTAGGATTGCGTTCGTCCATTAGTGTTTATGGACTTTACTAACTATTAGGACACGGTGTTTTCGACTGTTATTCTCAAAAACAAACACGAACAGTTTTAGATCAGAATGCGTGTGAAACCTCAATATTTATGATATTAGCTTACTGAAATGTTCTGTGTGAAATTTTACAACACATTTTGTATGTTCACTGTTCACCTCATTTAGCTATATTGCCGCAGGAAATTGCTACTATTAAAACATTAGAGCCGTTATTGCCGTTTTAAGTGGTGCGTTTACGATTTTATCAAAACCATTTATAACGTTTCTTAAACAGTGATACTCATTTATTACTGTTATATGTATAGTAATCAATCGAGCGAATGAGTATTAGGACTGTGATAAGCTAAAACGTTTGGCAAATAAAGACTGAGTTTCTTGTCTGGCTTTTTCAGAACAAAGTCCCAAAGTATTTTTTAATATTTTTAGCTGAAGTGCCCTAAAGTTTTATTTATTTTTCATTTGAACATGACATAAACTTAGCATAATATTTATCGCAAAGAAAATTTATGTCCTATAAAAATAAAAGTTAATTCAGTTTGACAAATACAATCATATTAATCGGTAAAACCACAGTACCTCAGTGGTCAGCTCGTATCTGTACTAATTGTGTGGGAAGGCCAATAATACGGCGGGTGACTAAATCATATATATATATATATATTAATATATCGTACTACATACGCTAATCACGCTTGTTTATCTCTAAAACGTATGCATACGTTATAGGTATAATAAATCTATACTAATATTATACGACTGAAGAGTTTGTTTGGTTGGTTGGTTAAACGCGCTAATCTCAGAAACTACTGTTTCAAATTGAAAAATGTTATTTTGGGTTAGATGGTCCATTTAATTTTATTGAGGATGGCTGAATATATAACAACCGACGTTAACGTGTGAGAAGCCGCGCGCGACCACTAGTAATAATATATTATCTTAGCCTAGCAGAAATAGCCTAGCGTTAGACCCTCGGAGTAAATAGAACTGGAGTAGCCTTTGCCTAACATTCCCCTCTGCCAAACGCACAAGCATCGGATGCCTGTGCGTTATATAAAACTAGTTGAGCCGCCATTTTAAAACCACAATAATCAGAACGTCTTGCCGTGCAGAGCTCCCACTAAAATGCCTGCCTGTGCTGTTTTTTAGCGTTAAAAAAATTCGAAAACATCTAGTATTCAAAAAGATGGCGTCACATTTCATTTTTAAGTATTATTTTTAAGATTTGATATTTATTTACTTCATAATTTCATGTTTTAGCATACTACAATTTCAAATTTCGAGCCATAGTCTCGTGGGGAGTCGGCCGTGACGTCATCAAACGATCTTCCAGCGCACTCCCCACGAGACTACCTAGGGTTGAACATTATCGCATTTCAATTAATTAGACAATAATTTAAAAAAGTTTGTTGTTAATAAATAATTTTAATTTTGTCATTTCGTATTAATTAATTACCAATTATAATTTCGTTTTAACAATATACGTTGCGTGTTTATATTTAGTTTAGTATTGAGTACATACCTACCTACACTTTTGCGATAGCTTGAAGCTTATTTTTTGCCACACTACATGGAAATATAAAATCATTAGTGAATTAATAAAATAAAATAAGAATAAGACTATTTTGCCCTTTATTCATGCTGGGCGGCGCTCATAAACATTAAGAGTACCTATGCTGTAGCATATACAGCGTCCCTGACTTTATAAAATAAGCAAGGGTAAAAAGGTACCAGCACAGCCGATTATTTCTGAGAAACCTAAATTTTTTTTCGAGCCACAGCACAAATTGTTTTTTTTTGTTGTAATCAGCAACCCTAATTGAATTGCACTTCATTAATAGTGATGTCACGTCATCGATATTGCGGTTTTACGAGGGAGTAATGAATGAATGAATGAATGAAAGTAACATCAAATTTAAAATATGTATTATGATTTAAATCTATACATTGTGTTCCTGAGGTTATACATTAACTTCGGCATTTTATTCAGACTATTAAATTGATCAATTTTTAATATGGATTAAATTTATGATACTTTTATGAATTGAAGTTCCTTTAATTTTGAAATCCTAGAATAAAACTATAGAGATATAGAATAAAACAGGTCAAGTCGACCTTAAGCCAAATGGCATATATGATGTTAGTAATTGCCGTGTAGTCACGGCAGAGCAGAATATAATTGTCACCACCTCAAATCTCTCCCGTGGGTGTCGTACAAGGCGACTACGGATAAATCAGTGATGAGGAATAGGAAGCAGCGTTCCTCTTATACCACCTAGCAATGTACTGCGACTTTTGTGCCCGATAAATGGCAATAGGCTCGCCACATTTTACATGGGACCTAACATAATTGGCAAAACGTGAGTGTTAGTTCACCTCTGCCTACTCCTTCGGGGATATAGGCGTGATTTATTTATGTATGTATGTATGAGAGAAGAGGAAGTAAAATCTCCAATTTTTTAACATTTTGTCTGTATGGATGTTTGTGCACGCATCATGCATAAACTACGAGACGGATTTTGATCCCATTTGGTATGATGATAGCTAAATGTCATTGTCAACATTTAAGTTAAATTTATTTTTTATTAATATTTAAAAGCTCCTTTAAAAAACCCGGTGGTCCAAGTGCAATACTTCGATTTACTAGGAGTTAGGTATGGTGGCACCAAAGTCTTCCGTACATAAATGAAGCTTTTGGAAAATATTATTGTAGTATTAAAATCAGAAATGATCGGTATGTGTAGTTCAAGCAAAAATACCTCTGCCCCTAGCCGGTATCCTAATTGCTAGTATTTATACTGTAAGCTTTCACATTCCCGAAACAGCTAATTTTTAATTATAATTTTCAGTTTTCCTAAAGAACACGAAAAAAATGGGTTGATGCTTGTAATAGGCACGTCTCTTGGGCATCTACAAGAACAAGTACTACTTGTTCCGTAAATTTTGAGCCGTCTCAGTTTCAGAAATTATCTAACAATAGAAGAAGATTTTATAGAATACAAGTTTGTTTTTTCCTCGCAATTGTGTTGAAAAACGTCGTATGCAACTCATATGCATTGGTCATTACACACTCAGTTTCCTTACCGCGTTCGCTTGCGGCTCGCGCTTGCAATAATGCCTCGTATATAATGACCAACATAGCATACTCGTAACATAATGTACTATTTTAACTTTTAAGATCCACACATTTTGATTTTTGATTCCCCTTAAAATTTAACAATTCCCAGTATCATACGAGAAATCTAACTATATTCACTATCGCTTTGTTAAAAATAATGTTTAAGGGTTTCTCCTTTCCATTATGATTATACGCGAAAGGGTCCACACAGTGATTTCTGAAAGTGAAAATATATAATAACCCCTATTGTAAATACTTTTTAAATGCAATAAGCTATTAAGTATAAATTTGTATTTGATTGATATAGCTTTCGAAATCTGTCAAAGTTTTAGATAGATTTCATATATGAGTGTCTTTGCAAAATCGAAAGAAGGCTGATTGTAAAGTAAGCGTGTAAATCATCATTTAATTTTTAATAATGTAAGAATACTAACGCAAAATTAATGCATTCATTCATTGAACGAAACTGATTTATCGATATTCTCGTGCTATGTCATGTCACTACTCACACAATGACATTCGTGTGTTTGAATAGAACGTTAACACACTATTTTAAGTATGTTTGCGTGAATTTTAAATATGTGTGTCGTTTTATGCATGTGTGTGTTTGTAAATACGCAAAAAGTTTTTGTATCTGTGTGCAGCCTTTCAGTGTAGTAGTAACCTCACCCCCCGCAAAAAATGGCAGAAAAATATGTACGAGAAATTGACTAATGGCTACTCCAGTCCTATTTACTCTGAGGTTAGACCCCTTGTACAGCTATTAATTATCAGACGAGGGCTCAAGCCCGCTAAAGGGCACGCTAATCACAGTACTACTAGGTGGTGTACGAGGAACGCACCTGCTCGTCATACTTAAAAAAACGCCGTCACCAACGGACTATAATCAGTTTTTTTATTTATTTATAGTGCAACTAAAAAGGATTTTATTATATTTCGTATTGAAAGACTATGGGACTATTTAATAAAATGTTGTATTGTTTATTTAATTATTCACAAATTACAAAAATATAACATTTTAGGCAGAGCCAAACGGCGACCGGTATTCACTCGACCTATCCGAAACAGATCTTGACAGATTATAGACACAATCAAGAATAACCGTGCGTCCGCTGCTATCCGGGCAGGTGCCTGACCGCTCGGCCACCCAAGACACTAATTAACTTGCCGAAATTCTTCTAACCTTTACACTTCACGTTGCAAGCCAACGTTCTTTTTCTAACCACCACAATCTTTGTACCTACTATTTTTTCTAACATTTATATAATGTTAAAATTAAAATCGAATAGTTTAAAATATATTTTTCTGAATATACGCACAATGAATTTATATTTATGAATAACCATTTAGCACGAAACATATAAAATAATATTTATCGCGGTGACAGTATAGTTTATTCTTGGAAAACTTTACTTTACTTTTGAATGAATCGGCAGGATGCTTTGGGTATTTTTTGTGATCTGTCAAAGGCATTTGATTGTGTTTCACATCAAACTTTATTAGCGAAATTACAACATTACGGTGTATCTACTACCTCATTGAAAGTGGTAAAGTCATACCTGAGTGACAGGACTCAAAAGGTAGTGATTAATAAAGCCGAGTCCTCGGGTTCACGAATGCGAAGTTCCTCAAGGACTCACGGTGTTCCTCAAGGATCAATACTAGGACCATTGCTATTCATAATATATATAAATGACCTTCCCTTCTATACAGAATCTCTATGTGACACGGTGCTATTTGCGGATGATACCTCAATAATTTTCAAAATAGACAGAGGTAAAGATAATTATGATGACATCAATATAGCAATTTCCAAGGTTCTAGATTGGTTTACAAATAACAACTTGCTACTCAATTCTAAAAAGACCAAATGTATTAAATTCTCTTTACCAAATGTAAGGCAAGCTAGTAGTCAGATTGCAATTAATAATGAAACAATTGAATGTGTCAATTCTACAGTGTTCTTAGGAATAAGGTTAGACTCAAGATTGCAATGGTATCCCCATATTTCAACTCTATCCGAGAGATTAAGTTCAGCAGTATACGCCGTAAAAAAAATACGGCTATTAACTGATGTTCAAACAGCCAGACTTGTATATTTCAGTTACTTTCATAGTGTTATGTCGTATAGTTTACTGCTTTGGGGCACAGCTGCTGATATTCAGGATATATTTATTCTACAAAAAAGAGCTATACGTGCTATTTATCAATTAAAACCTCGCGACTCACTAAAAAATCTATTTAAAGACATTAATATCCTAACTCTTGCTTCACAGTACATATACGATTGCATTCTATACGTCTACAAATAACTAAACACATTTGCAAAAATTAGTGATATTTATAAATGCAATACTAGAAATAAAAACAAACTTTCCTTCCCTAGACTAAGATTACACAAAGTAGCTAATACTTTTGTAGGTAAATGTATACTTTTTTATAATAGGATTCCAGATTCTGTGACTGAACTGCCTTTACACAAATTTAAGCCCTATATAAAAAATATACTCCTGAAAAAGGGGTACTATAAAATTCAGGACTATTTAGATGACAAAGATGCTTGGAATCAATAACTTTTACATACTTATTATATAAATACTAAGGGCCTGTTTCACAATCGACAAGTAAGTTCTAAGTAGCTTACTTCGCAGATCATTTGACAGTTGTAATATGAAATATTTGTCAATTGATCTGCAAAGTAAGCTACTTCGAACTTACTTTTCGATTGTGAAACAGGCCCTAAATATCTTTATCCAGTATGATTAAACGATTGCTCTTGAGTGTTCTTTATTTAAAATAGACATTGTGTTTGTTGTAATGAAGGATGTTGATAACTTCAGAATTTGTATCTTTATTGACATACTATTACTTGACGTTGTAAGTTATTGACATCTTTCAATTTCCAATTATTAATTAATTTAAATTACTTTTATGTAAAGGGAGGAAAAAACCTGACTGAGTTTCTTGCCCGTTCTTCTCAGGACAGGGCCTCCTGATAGTTTGCGAACGGATGGCGTAAATTTCTTGTCTTGACGATTTATAAGTGTATTGTAATCATACCAGATATGAATAAACGAATTTTGATTTGATTTGATTTGAATGAATTATTTGCCTGAAGTGATTTTCCATCGGCAACTTTAAGTGCACTAAAAATACGAATACTCAAAGAAAAACTTTATGTCTTCCGCTTTGTCGCTTTTTTAAGTTAACTAACATTACCACGTAGTATAAACTTTTATTTCAGTTAATTGAACGTACGAGAAAACAATTCCATTTTGCTAATACATTTAGTACAGTATCGCGCCCGCACATATTCTAGCTTCCGTAGGTACCGTATCCCGAGTATTTTTAGTATTCATGTCGAAAATGCAGAGCCAGATGGAAGTTTTGTGGAACGAATATGCCATCATGTCTGATACTAGCGGAGCTCGTCTTAACTAGGAACTGAAATTAAAAACAAACCAGCTAATAACATCGTTACTGCCTGTAGGAGGTAGGCAGAGTTGAACTAGTACCCACGTTTCGCCAACTATGTCAAGTCCCATGTGGTGGAGGTGGCAAGCCTATTGCCATTTATCAGGCACAAAAGTCGCAGTACATTGCTAGGTGGTATAAGAGGAACGCTGCTGCCCATTCCTAATCACTAATTAATTCTTAGTCGCCGTGTACGACACCCATGGGCGAGATTTGGGGAGGTGACAATTGTATTCTACTCTGCCGCCACCACATGACATCACACGGCCCTACTTGCCTACCATTAGAAAATAAAGTTAAAAATAGTTATTGACTTCTGAAAAACCAGCAGTGTGCCGTGTGGTGACGGCAGAGCAGGATACAATTTTCACCACTCCAATCTCTCCCGTGGGTGTCGTACAAGACGACTAAGGGTCAAGACAGCAATGAATAATGGGCAGCAGCATCATACCACCTAGCAAGAAGCGATTTATTTGCCTGATATAATATGGCAATAGGTTCGCCACCTATTATATGGGACCTAACTTAAGTGGATGTTAATTCACCTCTGCCTACCGCTTAGGCGTGATTTATGAATGAAAAACCTGTAGCAAAATTGTAAAGTAAAATATTATAAAACAATGTTCACCGACGTAGCCTCAAGGCGGAAACAGCAAATTTCGAGTAAGTCACAGTGGGTAATTCTCGACTTAATTGATCCCAATTAGGGCTGTTTCTATGCGAAGCTCCGAAAATGTAAGCGAAATTCTAAAGGAGACTGAACAATGTGGCTATTTAAGTATATACCCAAAGCAGGACTTGGTAATATATATCTACAAAGTAAAACAAAGCTGCTTTCTGCATTACCCAGAGTCCCGGACTGTATTAGGCATTGTAAGACCACACTTGTATTACCAAAAATACAAATTTTAACTTAATAAAATAACATATATATTTTTTTTTAAATTTAATTTATGTCTATGGCTCGTAACCCTATTCTAAGCACGCGGTGTTTACCTGTAATGAACTGTACACTTAGCTTTAGTCTTAAATAGAGTTTAAATGGTTCGTGAACCATTAAAGGAAAGTAAATGGCATTAAATGGAATGAAATGAAATGGGATAATGAAATTGACGGCTATTGAACCTTTAATTAACTGTGCACTTAGTTTAAGTATTAAATAGGTTATGTATTTAGTGAAGCATTGAATTAACCTAAATCGCATTAAATAAAATCTGATGAAATTGAAGACTCAGGTGCCTATATCGACACTGGTCTTAATATTTATACGTCTCATTATAAATACACTGCCAAATCATGCGAAATCTGCGCACATGCAGTTCAAACGGTTATATCGGTAGAACAATAGGGGACAATAAACTGACTCAGTGAACCCACGCTGCATCGTGATAATGTTTCATAAGGTAGTATCCGAATTACTGTAAACTCGCTAAATTTTCTATCAATTACAACCTTCGTACTAATACATTACGTACGGATCTCGACTGGCATTAATTGGATTCGGTGTACCGTGCCGACTTCACAAGGTACTAACACGTAGGTCGATTATCTTTATTTTCCCATTGACAGTTGCCTTATCCACTACTGTTAGTAACTAACACACCACGTTAGTGACGTCATTAAGCTATTATAGAATCATTCATGCCACTGTTTGGGTTTCGATTTTTTAAAGTCTTCTAAAAGTATACGTTTACCTCTAATACAAAAACAATTACATATATACTTAAATTACGCCTATTTATTCCCGAACGGGTAGGCAAAGGTGAATTAACAATCACGTTTCCCCTATTGTGCTAGGTCCCATGTATGAGGACCAGCGCGGCCACACTCGGACAGCGTGGTGGGTTTTCCCATATTCTTCCTATATTCTTCTATCTACAGTGAAGGCCCAAGCAGTGAAAACTTAAAAGGGCTGGTGATGGTCATGAGGAGAAAATATTTTAAGCTTTGCAGCTGTATTTTAAAGAGCAGCGTTTTTTGTGTTCTTAAGGTACCTTATTGACTACCGAAATCTATCGTTGAATTATAATTTAACACAATTCAAAATCAAATTGTTTATAGGTACGTGGTGAAATCAACATTTTACCAACGATTCAGTAGACTAATACAACCAAAACCTTGTAAAATTAAAGTTACTAACAATGATCGGGAAACATAACAATGTTAGAAAACAAAACAGGAATAATCCCTTCATGTATTAAACAATAGGCCAGGTTTCTTGTTTTAAAACTAAGAATCCTCGCTAAAGCCAGACTAAAATAACTGCCGATATTGTATTAAGTAAGCAACGTATTAAATACGCTAAAACTATGACCAATTTTGACTACTTGGCCAATACTGACAATCTTGAATAAAACTTCGAATGGTTTTAATTTGAATGGATAAATACGTTGGGGCACTCGAATGGTGGAGGGAATTTCTTTACAACAGCATACCCAAAGAGGGTTAGTGTCAGGCAGACCTGTAAAACCTAAGCCAAAAAGCCAGGAATGTTGTGATCCCAATCACTCTCTCCATCCACCGGTCTTTCGACGTTGTCCTTTGTATCACATTTCTATGCATTCATTCAATATTAACACCGTTCCGTTAAGACATTTTATCGAATGGAAGAACTGTCAAAAACTGTCGGTTATCTTTTAATACCTTACTGCCGCACTCAGAGACGTCAATTAACTTTAATGAGTACTTAATGTCAATTTTTTTTAATCAAATCTAGACCATAGACCCGGCAAGAATAGCGACTAGTCTTGAATTGTCATTTTTTGACTTTAAGTACTCATTAACGATATTTGACGTCTCTGAGTGCGGCAATTACACCTATAAAATGGCCTCCGTTTTTTCCTTAGAATGAAATTATAGTCAAAACTGAGTCAATAGTCAATACGCATTAATTAATTATTTGTTTGCTTAACGCATTTTTATGGTCAACTCAAGATTGACCAAAATAGTAGATTTTCCATCAAGTGCACAAAACGAATCATTTTTGTCCGAGACTTTTAGCAGCCCGAGCCGTAGGCGAGGGCTGATAGTAATGTCGAGGATAAAAATGGTTTTGTGGACGAGGTAGAAACTCTGCTTTTCACTTCGATTGCGAGGAAATAAATCAGAATTTCTCATAACATTTCTTAAAATTCAAACTAAAATTAGTACAGTTTTGAATACCGACGGAAATTGTTTTTCCCATTGATATTAGGCTTGGGCTGCAGACATATACAGCCAAGTAGTTAATTAATTTTGAAATAATAATTTTCTTAAATTAATTTAATAACCTACCGTACCCGCTTGAATTAAAATTGTAATATCTTTTAAGTCTTAAAAAACACATTAAGAAAATAAATTGAAGTAAATATTAAAAAATAACAAATTCTATCTCTGAATTTCTTATTGTGTTGGGCTGCATGGCTCATTTTCTTTGCCTTATTATCGACACATTTATGAGTAGATACGTTAATGCTCTAGAGCACAAAATTCGATTTTGTGCAGCCTATATCCTGCACAAATAAGCACTTTCAGAGCATGAGAAGTGAAAAAAATTGTAATGCCGAAGTTTTTCATTAAAAACATCTTACAGAACCTAAAGTTTTCTTCCTGAATCTTTTACAAACACACCGTCTATAGTCCAGCATTGTTAATATTTCGTTCAATATGAATAATCTGCACAGAGTCAAAAGAGTTAAAGTTAAGCCAAAAGCTTAAATTTAAATTGAGCACAGCATATGAGCGACCCGACTCTGTCTGAACAGATTATGCCACTCAAAACTAGCTTAACGGGACCGAGTATACGAGTATTCATCCAATGGAGACCATTACTCGGTTCTGTTCAGCTGCGATGTGTCATTGCCCATTAATAGTACAGTGATTAAAGTACCACAAGCCCGTGATAATATTTACCTAACGTGACGCTAACTGACTGAGTGCTGACATTTATGCAAATTCACTATATATTACATTTACTGATTTCCAGATGCATATTAAATTACCTAACGATGATGAATCCAAACCTAACAGCATTTAAATAATTGTACTAAAAATAGTTGATATTCTACAAAATGTATTGAAACTTGTATAAGACGCCTGTCATCTTCAGACACCCAGGCCGTAATGTGATAGCCATTTCGGCTTAAAAAATAACATTGATAGAACCGAGCCTCAGTTTCAAATACGAGGTTCCTTTAAGTTTAGACAGATAATTATGATTATGCAATTTATTTATGTATGGATAACGTCTCAGTATGCGCCTGTTAAATCAGTATATAGGTAAACTAGAGGTAAAGTAGCTTTAAAAGTGAGAATAGACTCCTGGGTACATTTGCTTCGTTTTCCACGATCCTCTTTTTGTCAGTCGCTTTATCTATAGCTACCTGTAAACTATTCTCATCATCATCGGCCTTCACTCGCCTTCTGTAGTAAGGAAACACATAGGCCAATCCAAACTAAAAGGAAGGCTGATGAAGAAACATACGTAAAAGCACGATTTTAATCGATAATTTAGTTTCAGTCAACCGATACACGCATGCCAACACGCTCACAACAACTACAGGCAATCAATCGTCAGTAAGTCGTAAAAAACTGACAGAAAAAAAGACTAGACGCTAGTAAGTCCAACTGCAGAATCTCCACTTAACGAATGTTAAAATTCACTAAACGGCCACTGGGGAGAAGAGCTAACAAATCAGTTTGCGAATTTTGGAAATGGATAGTTGATAGAGAGCAACGTAAATCTCAGAGACGATTGAATGCTATTACGGAAGAATTTGCATTACGGATTGTTATCTTTTGGCAGAGCAGAATACAATTGTCACCACCCCCATCTCTCCCGCGGGTGCCGTACAAGGCGACTCAGGGTTAAGATAGCGATGAGTAATGGGCAGCGGCATTCCTCTTATACCACCTAGCAATATACATACATGGCAATAGGCTCGCCTAACATTTGGCTAAACGTGGGTTTATTTCTATTTCACCTCTGCCTTCGGGAGTATAGGCTGATTTATGTATGTATCTTTGCCATTGTCCCGATTTCGAAATCGCGTCCTCTGTAATCCGGGCGGGTGCAATTATACAACATGGCCAATCATGCTCCAGGTGAATAATTTTTTAATTTACTTCTGTCTTCTTGTTCTTTAGAACACTTTTTAACCGACGAAAAAACGGAGGGGGTTACTCAATTTGTGCCAGTATGTTTTTTTTCTAAAATTTAATTTGTAATGTTGGAATAAATCCTAAATTAGATATTTTGTTTTGTAATCTATCTTGATTGATTAACGTTCCTAAAACGAGAGAAAGTCATGCAAATATTATACCATGGTGTTGTTATTTATAAGCTTTATCTTAAGCAAACGAAAGACGAAGACGCTTTGTGTAAAATACTTAATAATGCCCAACTTCACATTTATCATGCAATAAATTATTCTGTCACGGATTGATTAGTTGCTGTCTATTTTACATAAATTCCATTCTGGAATTTCCAATGTAACACCATTGGTTCATGTTATTTTGTTTACTCGAATAGAATAATAAAAGGAATCATAATAGTAAAATTTTGTGCTGATGCATTATTGCTGAATACCTCAAACATAAACCTACGCTTGAGTTAAGGCACCCCATGTACGAAAGATAATAAATTATAAAAGTAGCCTCTTTTTATTTATACAAATTTAATACATATTCTGTGTGTGTTTTTATTAATTTAATATAATTTTCCAAAAACAAATGCTTTAATATAATTTTATTTAGTAGTTATAGAGTGCCGTGACGCGAACTCGATACGTATACGATTTGTAACTTTGAAAAGTTCGTACTAGGACTAGGAGCATTGGTCATTGGTGTTGTAACCCTTTGTTACTGACTTAATGACCAATGCTTTTCAGTCTATGGCGTGGCAGATATTTACCCGTGCCTATTGCCATTCACAGCAAGAAACCACATCGCTCGCCGAACGCATTCGTCTGCTGACGTGCGACGTGGAAGACGACCACGAGGAACAGCGTTCGCCAGCGGGCGTCAACGCCGACAAACTGTCCGGCATCAGCGACAAATCCAGCGACAAGTCGTTCAACAGCGTCGACAAGAACAGCGAGAAAGCCTTCGGCAGCGCGTCCTCGAGTTCGTCGTCCTCCACTATTTCTGTGCCGGTCCCACACCGCCAGCAGGCCCCGGATTTGGGAGATGTGCACCAGGAACCACAAAAGGTAATACCCATTTCTAAGATCAAGAGTCATATCATCATTGAGATCACCATTTCAAAAATTCTTCCGAAATAATTGGCTTATGAAAACCGGTGTAGTAAGTCAGAAACCGACTTGAAATAAATGCAAGGCTACAGGCTAATGTGACCGCACCGCACTCAGAGAGGTCAATTAACGATAGGTAATGAGTAAAACTCGCCACCTATTACATGGGACCTAGCATAATTGGCGAAGCGTGGGTGTTAGTTCACCTCTGCCTACCCCTTCGGGGATATAGGCGTGAATTATGTATGTAATAAGTAAAAATGAGTCAAAAAATGGCAATTTAAAACTAGTCACTATTCATGGTGGGTTATGGTCTAGTTTTAAATATATATATTTTTTACATTAAGTATTCTTTAAAGTTAATTGACGTCTCTGAGTGCGGCAGATAGATCTTAGTTTTCATTATTCCCCTCTAATAAAACTTTGAAACACGTCAAATTTTCGTGAACCACTTTCACTTTGTCCAGAGCTACATCAATTTATAATATCCCAACATTTCTATTCTGCAGCCGAGGCCGGAGCCACGACGCCAGTTCCTCTCCACACTGGCACCTTTGACTGCGTGCGTCGGAAGTGCGGCACACCACGAGGGCTTCTACTACGTGCCTCCCGGGGACAGAACCTCCGCATCGTCAGCGACAAACCTGGACCTTCAAGAGCACAATGATGCGCCGGCACCAGATGTCGTGGCTGGCACACCAGGTAATTGTTATTTCGCTTTTATTCTTTTACCATCACCACATAGAAGTCTTTTAGTAACCGACGAAAAAACGTAGGAGGTTACTCAATTTGTACCCGTATATTTTTATTCTAAGTCCTGTGGTGACGGCAGAGCAGAATACAATTGTCACCACCCTCATCTCTCCCGTAGGTGTCGTTCAAGGCGACTGAGGATTAAAACAGTGATGAGGCGTTGTTCGTGCCCGATAAATGGCAATCAGCTCGCCACCTATTACATGAGACCTAACATAATTGGCCAAACTTGTTCACCTCTGCCAACCCCTTCGGGGATATCGACGAGGTTTATGTATATGGACGTAATTTATTAAAAGTCAAATGTCTTTCATACTTAAAGGTGCTGTGGATGGAGATGATGGGCTAGCTGCCTTCGCAAGGGCTTCAGCACCTCGGACAGAAAGATTGAGGCAACGATATGTACAAGAATCACAGCCTACTAGCAGTGACGACGAACATGACGATTATGGTAAGTTAAACTGCCTAAAAATATCACATTATGAAAATATCATTCAAGTTTAAAGCAATAGAGATAGGGATCCCGATAGTAGCGCATGATCACAAAGTTGCTCTTATACCCGAAAAAAATGTATTCATTCAAGATTATGTAATAATATATCCCCTAAAAAAGTAACTGAATTGTTAAGCACAGTGTATTTTTAAGACATGGTACTTACTTCGCAATAAAGTAGGTATTTAATTAATATTTGACTTGTTGAATGTTCAGAGACGTTACTATTTTTCACTTGTAATCTGACCTTGAAAAAACTTTATCCGTGAAGGCGATAATTATGTTTTTTATTGCAAATGTTTGTCACGACGATCTTATCACTATTTTCCACGTGATATTCATATATTAAATTCTTTCACTTCATAAATTCATAGCATTTATTGTTATGAGAATCAACAATTTCCACCCATAGAGTGAATGACTAGATGGTCTCCATTTTTTAACTGGGACTGTCCCTGTTTCCAGGCTTCCACCGGCGGCCCGCCGTCCGCGGCATTGCCATCAAGCAAAAACTGGGGGCGTCCGATGACATTCTGCAGCAAATGCAGAGCGAGCTGCAACCGTCGCCGGCCGCCACCCCGGCGCAGATGCCGGCAGCGGCTTGCCAGCGGACCAATTCCACTTACTCCTGGCCTTACTACTCCGAGGCCAACCTGAACTCGAGGCCACAAAGCCGGGCCAGCGCCACGTCCAACTGGTGAGTTTTAATTTTGTACATAAACTAGTGGCCGCCCGCGCTATTGTCGGTTGTTTATTAGCCTAATAGTCTTTCTCAATAAATGGACTACCAACACAAAAAGAATTATTCAATTTGAACCAGTCGTTTCTGAGTTAAGCGCGTTTAACCAACCAAACAAACAAAAACTCTTTAGCTTTATAATATTAGTATAGATTTATAATGATCGTCATATAAAGACATCAACGCGAGCGAACCGCGTGTAAAAGCAATTTATATATGTAATTATGATTCATTGTTACTCTTTAAGTCAGCATTTAAAATTAATATTTTACGCTTAATTAACAAATAACATTTTAATTCCTTATACCTACCTACTATAAAAAATACGTTTTCATCCCACCATCTCGGAAAAAGCGTTTTTGCTCTTCGATATCTGAGTGCAAAAGCCGTTTTTATCCTCTAGAGGTTAAAGTAAATTTGAATTTAGAACATCGTGTGCAATGAGTTTGTGAATTCAAAACATCATTTATACCTATTTATTTCTACCTCCATGGTGCCGAAATCATCATGCAACCTATTTTAAATTGGTTAAAACTCAGACTCGGAACCTTCTTTTTGTACTTTTTTTGTAATTTGCTTTGCGCGCGCCATTTTCTTTTCACGTCATAAATTTGTTAAAACTTAGGAGTTCCGTGACGGTCAATCAGCTTGGCGTCAATCTTGCTTTAAACATTTTGATCGTCTACAATGCTTGCTTGATGCTTGAGTCAAGCATTTAAAAGTTTTTTAGGTTTGTTTGATTTGTTTACGCTAGCAACGGAACAAAAATATACAGAAAATCAACGTGCTTGACTCAAGCTGATTGACCGTCTCGGAACTCCATTAGGGACGGTAATTTTTATTAGGTACTTACAGGTGTGTCAGGATAAGTTTTGCGGGTGTGGCTGGGTGTTGGAGGTGTCTGGGTGAATGGGTGTTTTGTGATTAGATATTTTGTGGGTGTTTCTGGGTGAATGGGTGTTTCTAGGTGAATGGGTGTTTCTGGGTGAATGGGTGTTTTGTGGGTGTGTCTGAGTGATTGGACATTTAGTAAGTGTTTCTGGGTGAATGGGTGTTTTGTGGGTGTTTCTGGGTGAATGGGTGTTTTGTGGGTGTTTCTGGGTGAATGGGTGTGTTGTGGGTGTTTCTGGGTGAATGGGTGTTTTGTGGGTGTTTCTGGGTGAATGGGTGTGTATTGCGGGTGTGAATGTTGTGGGTGTTTCTGGGTGGGTGTTGAGAGTGTGTTTGGGTTAATGGGAGGGTGTTGTGGAAGTTTCTGGGTGAAAACAGAAACTGTTGTGATTGTATTTTTTTTTGTATTTTGCAATTTCCTCGTTGGGGGGGATGAAAAGTTACGTGTTGCACTCGAGTGCAAAGATTTTTCACCTTGTGCTCTTTTGATTCCCTCGCTATCGCTCAGGATTCTAATTTTTGAATCACTTGCTACGCTCGTGATTCAATTTTAGAATCCTTCGCTAGCTCGGTCATCAAAATTGAGCACGCGGTTAAAAAACAACTTTGCACTCACGTACAACAAATAACTATTAAGACCTGTGAACTGAAATTGTGTATTATAATGAATAAACAAACATTGTTGTGCATTTATCAATAACAATTGACTGCAATTAAATTATATTTTCCTTCAGGTCTACCAAGTCCTCCGATTACGTCACAAATCGCGCCTGCGGAGGGACGCCCGTGCCGCAACAGCACAGCGAGTCGTGCTACGCGCATTCGCAAGCGCAGAACATGGCGCAGTACGTCCACTACCAACAGCAGCGGCAACAGCAGGACATGTATAGGAATTGTTCGCTATACGCCAATATTGGGTACGTGAACTACTATTACTAGCGTATAGAAGCAACACCGCAAACAAGAACTGTAGTCCGTGAAAATATTGGTCTACAAAACTCGGACCGAATTCGGATATTGCTTACGCACTACTCCGATCTCCGATACAAATCCACGCAATTCAGCCCGGCTAGCATGACCCCCCACCCAAACACGATATGATATAGCCATTTATCGCGTTGAACTTACATAAATCATTGGATTTTTGACTGTGTTTCGGTGGTCATGCTAGCTGGGCAGGGCCCATCTTTTGGAATACGTGATTTGACGGTAAGAAATCGGATGACGGCGATCGGACCTAGTGCGTAAATTGCCATAGAAATAATTCTACAGCTACTACGGACCATATTTTCACATGTTCGGATCGGACTCGGATCGAGCGTAGTGTGAAACCGCTCTTTGGGCCTGCAAACCGGCCGCCAATCGAGGATCTTTCCGCGACAATAACCTTCTAGCAAAAAAATCTGCTCTACCCACTGCCACTTATGGTCCGCAATTCTTCGTGCTCGGTGACCTTAGTTTTCTTACAGATCTTATTTCTGATGTAATCACACAGGTAACACCGAGCATAACCTTCTCCATTGCCCTTTGGAGAAGGTTATGCTCTGCTTAAGAGGCTCATTGAAGCGGCCACGTTTCGGTGCCATATCTCGTCACTGGCAACACACTGGAAGAGCGACATATATTAATGTAACAATAATATCTCACTTGTGTTACTTTTTGACATAGTTCCTGTTACAATATTGTTTAGCCATGACTCTTACTATTATGTCTAATATTATTACCAATTATACAAGAAATGTGTCATAAAGTAATCTATTGTTACGAACTACTATTGGTAAAAAATATTTACGCAGCACATAATAGCTTCTTGAATATAGATGAGACACAAATCAAAAACACTTCCTAAAATAAGTCTTAATACACCATACATTTTAAATACTCAACGTACCGAAGTATTTTTTGAGTTGTGCCGTTCTTTTTATTAAATGAGCGTTATAAATGTTGTTCCTTAGGTGCTCGGACAGCAGCCAGGAACTGTATAGCTCTCAAACAAGTTCGGAACAGACTTCCCCTGTGCGCTCCGCGTCACGCTGCCGTCGGCCCGAGTCGCCGCCGCCTATTCGTAGCCATCATCAACTGCTCTACGTGCCGTATAGCACACACTACCACTATCAGCACGAGTACGGGTCGCAGTGGACTGCCAACGATTGTAAGTTTTTTTTCATATGACACCTACCATACTATATATATAGGTAGGTACTATAAATCGTTGTCTATGAGGTGTATGAACACCCACTTTTCACTAACATTATCTAGATCTAGATATTAGAAGTTTGTGAAATGTCGGCGTCGTCGGATTAGGGCCCATTTATAAGGTAGTAGATTGTCAGGTAATTTTATTACAGCATTTCTGTTAGGCATGTTACATAGCTTCAATTGGTTAATAACGGTTAAAATTAAATTAACATTATAATTTTATACATAATAAAGAAAAAAATCGCTGAAATACAAATAAAATAATTTGTAAAAAACCTTTAAACATTTGTAATGTCATTCTTTTTTGAGAGTAGAACCTACACTTGCAACCTACTATTGCGTAAACTAAGCAATGTATACTAGAACTGGTCATTGGGTAAGTAACCAAAAACATACTGTACCAAATTCTGCCATGCTCCGAAGTTGATCACAGAGAGAGAAAAGATTTTGGAATCACTGTCACTGACAGTTGTTACACGATTACAGACAGCCGCATGCACCAGTACTACCAGCAGCAGCAACAGCAACAGCAACAGCAGCATCAACAACAACATCCTCAACATCAGCAACACCCACAGCATCAGCAACACCCACAACACCAGCATCAACAACAAAGCCGAATCGGAACCAGCACACCGCAGCCTGTTGCCGTTCAGCCACAGAGGGCACATTACACTCATTCACTGCAACTGCAGGTAAATCTATTCTATTTTTCATGGACTTCTGTCAATATTGACAAACGACTTAGCAACGTCGAGTTTGGAGAAGACACAGTCATGACACGGTATTTAAATGACAGTCTGTTGACCAATGCGTTGATTTTTTTGTTTTACCCTCACACCTATTGTTGAGCTACTTGCGGACAAGAGCACATTTATCAGGGAAATCTGCTGCTATAAAATAGGAGCAGATCATGGCAATATAAAATATATCAAAGGGTAGAATATAATTTCTCAGCAACGATAACAAAATTACACGATTCCAATATGAATCAATGTCGCTCTACTTGCTATGTTTAGCAATAGAATGTTAAATATCCGTCTGATCAATGATATACACCTGTTTGCCCTGCCAATACATTTATAATGAATTGAAGCAAATGTTATATGTTATATGTAGTTAAAATTAAAGGCATTATCATTATCATCAGCATCACGGGCATCTGCCTGCCCGTCTGACACAAAGTCTCTTTGGGTACATGTGGTAGTTTGCCCTCCACCATTCAGGTGTGTAGTTTACACCACAAACTCCCTTAGTTTAGAGATATATATGTAAGTATAAGAACAGTGGCCCTAGCCAAGTGGCTTTTCTATTCGAACGCATAGAATATAAAAGTATGAAACTCACCTTTTGTTTTCTCTGTAATACGTCAGTCTCATTCAATTTGTTTTCTATGCGTTCGAATTTTGAATAGAGTGCTTGGCTAGAACCACAGAACACATTTGTGACGTGCGTTTCAATTTCAGAACCTGTGCCCTGCCCCGGCGCGATACAGACCCGTGCCAGTACCACAGCCGGGTGGCGGGAAACAAATGATTTGCTACTCAGAAAAGGTAAGTGCTGTCAATAGTTCGCTCGTTCGTTGCTCAATTCTTCTGATATTGGGGCTTAAAATCTAAACTAATATTATTAATATCTCGAAAATCACTGACTCAAATTGAAAAATTATTTTTGTCTTGAATAGTCCATTTATCGAGGAAGGCTATAGGCTATACCATAAGTGACATTAACGCGAGCGAAGCCCGACCACTATTAATAGATATAATAAAACAAGAATATAACACAAATGTGTTGCTGCTAGCTGAAGTTTTAAGGCCACTGCATAGGTACTTGATGGGTTTTTATAGGAACGGGACAGGACGGGACGGAAAGTGTAATGTCACGAAGCCACGGCCGTGACGTGAACTTGGCACTCATGGCGTGAGAAAAAAATCATCGCTGACAAAGCTTAGCACGTCCCGCCCCACGTGTGCCCCGTCCCGTCCGTGTTTCTACAACTATGTACAGACATTCCGTCCGTTCCGGAGAGAGAAGTAGCTAGTGATGCCTTTATTACTAATAGTATTTTTTGTAAACACAAATAATAAAATATTGAGTATTTTGTTTGTTTGAATTATTATTGATTTCTACACAAGTGTCGAAAATGAACGACGAAAAACTAATCAAGTGTGTATGGTCACATGCAACATTATATAATTTCTTTAACCCAAAGTAAAGCAAGAAAAGTTTGATTTTATTCCGCAGTTAGTCTAACATTTCGCCAATATAACAGCTAGCATCATTTTTCTAACAAATACAAAAGAGACAACTCAAAATTGCATTCATGCTACAGTAACCCCCGAATACAGAAACGCTAATCAAAGTTTGAGACCTGCTTAACATTTAATTATTGTCAAAATTGACGTTTTACCATACAAATTCTGACAGGTACTGTCCACTTAGCTTGATAAGCAGTCCCCAAAATTTGAGTAGCGTTTCTGTATTCGGGGGTAAGTCTAACTGTTGGAGGAATGCTATTGTATTTTTAACACATTGTTATGAATTTAGAACACACAATGCTTCCAAGTATTTTATGAGTAGAGTCTTGAAATCAACGAGCATTTCGCTCGTTGATCATTAACATCATCAATTCCTATCTCCCATCAATATCTCCACTATTTATGGGAGAGGTAAGTGTTAAGAAATCAGATACAAACACAATATTAATTTCTCTAAAATAAACAACACTTCTAAAACACTGGCAATTTTTACCATTTTATTAGCACACCAATCAAATCAATTGAAATTCGCTTTACTCACCGCATCATGTTTTATGTTTTGGAATGACACTCACCACATGATAAATTCAACTATTAAGACCCGAGTTCACCAACACGTAATCAGTTGATTATTATTTAACCGATTCTTTTTGACATTTCACTGTAAGGAAGAAATATCAAAAATAGAAGGTAATCGCTTGTTTTACAGTGCGTTCACAGTTATTTTACTTCTGACACTTCTCATCATCCTGCTCTAACATATGGAAATGTCATATTAGTAACTTTCTCTCACATAAAACGTAAATGGAAACGTCAGAGGTAAAATAACTGTGGACGCACTGTACGTGTTGGTGAACTCAATCCTTAAAATGCGTTTTCCCACGTTCGGCGCCACTACATAATACTGTATTATATTATACTGTAATTATTTTACCTGCAAACGGCTATTAAGTAAATCGAAACTATATACAATTGATTTAATAATCGACGCTGCGCCTCACTGACTAATTACGAAAAATCAGAAAAATGCCGTAAACGTAAGTAAGAAGGAAATCTCTAGGACTGTTTCGGTTTTTAAATTGTCGGTAAAACCAGCAGCTTTATACAATTTAGTATTAATTACCTAGTGCATACTGATGGTAGTATCTGAATTTAGTTGCCCTATTAAGAAAAATATCAAGTCAGGTTTGTTAGTTATTGTAAAAAAAGAGCATGCATTTTTATAAATGAAATAAATAGCACAATTTAATTATGTAAAAATTAAATGCTCATAAGAATTGGCCCCAAGTTGGGCGCCATTACATCATCTAATGTATTTGAATTATTTTCACGTATTATGTATTTTCTAGCAATATCACGCTCGATTTTCTGGTAATATTATTAAAATAACGAATAAAATAATTTAATAATAAAAATAAAATACGTTTTAAATTCTGTACGCTTGCGCGCCATAGCGAATCTTTATTTTTGCTAAAAATTATATCCTATCCACCATATTATTTGTCAATACCTATTCTGCTTTGCGAAAACATGCTCATAACCGTTAAGGTAGGTAGGTAGGAACGATCTACCTAGGTACCTACCTTTTTATTATTGACATTACAACCAACGCCATCTCAGCATTAGAGCAAGTACTAATTGGTAAACGCAGTCCGATAGCACCGAAACTGCACATCCCGGAGGAGCCGTATTGGTAGTTACGGTTTTCATGTAACGATGGCGTTGCTGTCGCGAAATATAATAATGGTTTAAGATGCACACTTGCAACAAATTTTTAGGGAAATTTTGCTTTCTTTTACAACGTTTTCATGAAATTACACTTTTTCTTGGTCACTTAAACTGTGAGGCACAGTATAAACACAGAATTAACTAGAAATTCACCTTGATATGTTCGAAATGAATTTCCCGGACGGAGTGCGATGCAACGAGTCGCATCTTCCGTTATCAGGAAGCAACTAAAGCACTGCCCGGGAGAATAAATAGCACACCAACATAAACACTAGGTACCTGTAATCTCGATTTCTAGGGATATAAGGCTGTTTTCCTCTCGCAACGCACAGCTCGTGCTTTCATGTTGGTACTAGGACGAATTATTCTGTCCCGTCTGATGAAAATAATTGCAAATGGTTATTTGATTTTCATTTGAATATCATAAATGTTCCAATGAATGAATGTTAGGTTTCAAATTTTCAGTGTAGTAATAGGTTAATTTAAAAAAATATTGATGCATAGGTATACTTACCACTTTCATGAATGTGGGTAACATAAAATTATAAAAAAAACAACGTTCAATAATCTCGTGAAAAAAATGGCTCCGTGAGGGGTACGACCCCTATATGTATGGTTTTTTGTAGATGAAATTTATCATACAAATCAATACGTGGGTAAAGTATCGGAAGTCCGATCCCAAACAGACTGTATAAATCTTAGAATATTACGTGGGTGTTATTGGCCTCTGCCTTGGGCTTTGCTCTGCAAAGGGGGCTTCGGATAAATAATAAGTATTATTAATTGGTCATTGCAAAATAAACTTGACACATGCCGCAGTTTCCAAATCAGGCTGACCTCGTCCTATAATTAGTTCGCAAGTCATAAATCAATATGCGCGTAGAGAGAGAAGGAGAGAATGGAAACAAGGAAAAATAGTAGATTATATACCGAGGGCGAAAAAACAAAGAACGTCTTAGATCGCACGTATTTGCCGCGCGATAAACATGCGATCTGAGGCTTTCTTTTTTATCGCCCGAGGTAATCATAATTTTATGTCACCCCCTGGACGTGGGGTTTTCCGTGCCCGTAGCGAGCGGATTAGTCCACTTTATGGTTAGGTGCGACATAAAAATTAATAATTTTTCAGGTGGCAGCGCCGCTTTACCAGCCGGCTCCGGGATCGCCATCTAGGGTGGCGCGTGGAGCACCCGAGGGGGCGCCGGGACCGGTAGCACCGGCGGCCACCTCACCCATGACCGCCCCTCAGAACCCTGTATACTACGCAATGAACGTCTGACGAGGGGACTAGGTTCGTATTACTTGTCAACTTACAGTGTCAACTTGTGGCGTACGCCTTTTCCGAACGCACCGGGTGTGTGGTGAGTTTTCGGGACGCACCGGGTAAAAACTCTATAATCTGTGGGTAGATTAGCTAAATTAATTGGAAATACACCGTTTAATGGTGATTACATAGTGCAGAAATACCTATCATCCCTTGGACACACGGGTTTTCGATATCTAACGTCTTGACGATTCATGAGTATTGTAATCATACCAGATATGAATAAACTAATTTTGACTTTAACCTTGACTTTACAAAACAAACAAGGTCACTGTCTCCAATTAGGAGTCTTGCAGCATTAGCAAAGGTTAAAGGACGCCATCTTGAGGACTTTATTGATTTTAGATTTCATTGGAGACCTTCCGTTATTGCTCAAAAAAGCAGCATCAGCAAAGAATAATTCATTGGTTGCTACGAACTTTTTAGGGTGATATGATATTATTCAACTTTGATATTTTTGCAAATTGAACGTAATGTCTGCTGTTATGATTTACGGTAATAATGTTTATCGTTTTAAGAAGATATATTAGGTATTATCAAACAAACATACTGTACTGTAATTAGATTATTTATTTTTTTAGTTTTATTACTTTATTTACATTTATACTAAAGTGCGTGTAGTTTATTTCAACAAACTCTTTTTCTTGATCTATGTGCTGGCGTTTAGTCCCACTAACAGGCATTGGAATCTCCACATTATATGTATATCGTTAATATTTTAATTAAAAAGTTATTATAATAATAATTTATGTAAGCGATAAATTAATAATAATTATTTATTCCAGGTAAAGATCATGGTGGGCCCCACAGGCGAGGTCAAAATAAGTATACATACAAATAGTCCTGCTTCTAAAGCGAACGACTCCAAAATAGATACTAACTCGTCTAAGTGAACACGCCACCACAATGTTTATACTTTAAGCTACCCAAATATACTTGAATTGAATTGAAAAGTAAAATATATGCGACAAAACAGGCTATGTATGTGTAGTCGTTCTGCTATACCTCCAATGCTTCACATTTTTTGTTTTGTGATAACATAGTAAAACTGCTACCGAAAATATAAATTTTGTAGGCTTAATTATTTATTTTTACTACTAAACTATTTACTGAATTATTACTATGACAGATATAGCGGCTTAAAATTGGTCACCTCAATAGCTTATTGACAATATTCCAAAGGAGTATAAATTAGAAAAAATGTGTTTGTTTCTAATTAAATCTGTTTGAAGGACTATGTGAATGTAAACTAATCGTTTTCACCTAGCGTTGGCCTCATGTCTCGTGGAGAGATCAGACTGACTCGCCTCCGACAGCAAAAAGCTTTTCACGGTGGGGTCACCGTGTTAAATTCAAAATTGTTAAGAGTCTTTGATATAATGACGTTGTTCTTTTCAAAAACACATAAAACTAATATAAGAAAATAATAGTTGAATTATTTGGAAAGAACATTGGTTTTAAAATAATGTAGGTTAAATATATAGTACCTATCTATCTACCTGAATAAGTAGGTACCTTGTAAAAAAAAATATAATGCGCCGTTGCAATTTGCGGTGATCCGTATAAAGATGGTATCTAACAGATTTATGGGCTTTGCAATCTTAGATACAACATTATTATGTGTTAGCTTAAGTGTTGTTCGATTCGGAAACAGAATATTTTCACCAAAGTGCTGATGCCAAATGAAAAAATCATAATTCTAGTCAGAACTTTAAAGAAATATTTATCTATCGACGAATTAGGTTATGATAATGTGAAGAAGACTGCGGGGAACATTAAATAACAGTAGGAATTGTAGTTAGTTGTCCAAGAAAATTTATAAAAGGTACAGCCTAATAAATAATTGACAAGGTAGCCCAAAGCAAGCAATACCATCTAAAATTGGTACCCTCCGATACAACGTCCTTTTTAAAATTAATATTTTCCAGTAAAGCGGGGCATTCACTACACGAACATGCCCGCGGGCGTGCCTGTAGACATGCTCGCCGGACCTCGCTTTTATTAGGTCTGTGTGATGTTTGTCTAGTGTAGGAACGTTACATTCAGTATAACCTGAAACGAGGGCTGCGCGGGCATGTCTGGCGGGCATGTCTGTGTAGTGAATTACCCGCTTAAGCCTCATTGCCTGTTGTCTAAAACCGATGAAAGGAAATAAAAAAATCTATCTGCCGTCTTGGGTATACAAAAACAGTTTGACACGCGAAACTAACCGCTTTAGGTGGTATGTCCGCTTTGGGCCACATTATGCTTTAAAACAAACACGTTGGCAAACTTTTTTTTAAAAAGCATAATTATACGAACCTGTAAAACTATATTTTCTCGTGTTTTATGAAACAAGTGGTGAATTCATGCAATTCATGTATGTATTCATCTGATAAGATATTAGAATAGAATTTAACATTCCAGGTTAAACTTCACGTAATAGGTAAGATAATTATTTACTTGCACCAAGAACCGTTGAACTTCCACATGACTGTGTATCTTCAATTCGATACGCACAAATCGGAGCAATCGAAAACTTTTAAGACGTGTTCGATCATACTTAAATAAAAAAATAATAGAGTCACTTTTCAGATTAATTTTCTCATATATTTTCATTGCTATAGCAACCTCAAAGGAATTATTTTTGCTGAAATAATAATATTAGGCCGTGTGTAAATATGAGCATTAACAAAAATGCTTGTGCCAAATTTCAGTATTATAAAGTTTTTAGACTAGACTAAGATATCGTAGGTTTTATGTTACAATGTTTAACGTTTTAAACGTAGCTTTTTTTTTCCAAATGGCCTAAGCATAATGTGATTTGTTTTGTAGTATATTATTATTATTATGCCTTTTGGTAGGCCATAGATTTTCTACGGGCTATGCTTAGCATAATAGGGGTACCCGGAGATGTTTGTTTGCTTTACACCATTCTTGTCGTTAAAAGATCTCGTAATTTTCCAATTTTCCAACCAATTGGAAGACAAGAATTATATACCGATCCCGTTTTTAAATGGTTACAATGTCGCTGCTTCCTTATAACTGCAGCAGAAGAGTAGTGTATTATTTAACGACTAACCCTCGAATACTGAAACGCTACTCAATTTTAGAACGCTGCAAAGTTAAGTGTATGTTTGCCGCAAACGTCAGGAATCCGAATTAGGTTACCTTATCAGGAATTCAGAGTCAGAATTCCGCGGAATTCCCTGATCTGAAAACCTAATCCGGAATCCGGACGTTTGACCAAGCCTGAAAATACCTATCAGAATTTGTATGGATGATACCTACCTACTTAAATGTTAAGCCGGACTCAAACTTTGAGTAGCGTTTCAGCATTCAGAGGCATGCTACATAAAGGCAATTTGTTACTATATTTTAGTGTTTTAAAATTAACAGTATAGATAATATTTCTTATATTATTATTATTATAAATTCATAGCTATTATTTTAATCGTCATCTAAATACAAAAGTATATTACTGAGATTTTAAAAAAATATGAGCAGTCTTTTCATCAAATTTATAATTCTGTAGTGTTAGCATTTAGCTATATAAAAATGTTGGGTAGGTCCGTCGAAATCTTTGTAAAATCAAGCGGTTACCCGACACGTCCAAGTCACATCTCCATAAATCTTGTATAAAAAAATACCGTTCATTATAATTTGACAGTTTTTCTTAGCGTTAGTAGGTAGTATTTTCATGTTATAGATAATTAAAATCCTGTTTTCTTTTATAAAATAACGCATTGTAAATACTTAAAACATTTTATGCCAAATGTGTGGCCCTATAGTACAATAAGATATTAATGGAAAAAAAAAATATGGCAATCGAAACTCAGAAAAAACCTACCTTTACCTCAAATAATGAGTCGGTTGAGTAAATTTAGCCAAATTTGTGAATGTAAATTATACTAAATCAAAATAATCTGATCTAGTTATTGCGTTGTTCTAATAATTCCTGTGTACTCACTAGGTTTTAAAAGATGGAAACATTTTTGTAGAAATTATAATACTATTTCGGAAATAAAGTGGAACAATTTATATAGATATTACCTATTTACACTTTTTTCTTTTATTATTCCTCATATGAAACTTTGAAACTATATCAAAGTACCATTCAATTTAACTTATTTACAAAATTATGTCTAAATTATATGGAATAAACATCCAACAATCTTAACCATTATGACTAGCAACGAAAACCTGTAAATGAAATTGATAACGATAATACTTTAACAGATCACATAAATTTCTTTTGGGTACTTATATCAAAAAAGGGAACTATTTTCGTACGTCCACAGATTCTGAACAGATTATAATTTATTGAATTTATTATTTTAGTATAGCGTAATTGAGAAATTTTTGAAAGATTAAAGCTTATTTATTTAGGATATTGTCTTGTTAGATTATTATTATAGGGCTGATTCTGTTATAATAATTACAATTACAGTGCTATTTTTTAACTGTGTAGTGTGAAAAAACTCAAAACCGTAAAATATACAGGACTATCTTAGGAACCACTAATATTTTTTATGAAAACACATTTGGTATATTTATGGTCAAGCGTGAATTGTCCATTAAACATTATTAACCTTAAAAAAAATTAAATAAGAATTTTTTACTAAGTTTTATGTGAGGATCGTTTCATCGTTTCATTGTATCGGAAGAAAAAATCCTAAGACCTTTTCTGGTTTCGAGTTTTATCATAATAAAAAACAATTCATGGATGAACAAAATATAGTTATGGACGTTGTTATGATGGTTACTTAGGAATAGTTACTGGTTTCGTGGTAGAAAAATGAAACAAGTTTTATAATCTAGCCACTAAAATTGTTTCTTATACGTAGGTGTTTCAAACAAAATTTGTTTATTTGTGATTGAGCTACGAAACAACCGTACAATTTTAAATTGTAAACTAAAAATACATGCGAGCACAGAGTCAGAGTCGGCACCGGGATTATTAAATCTATTATAGATATTTTCATAGCATGTTGTATTGTTATTATTATTATTCTGTGATTGCGTTGCTTTAATAAAGTTAGTTCTTCATACAAAACATTTTGGATGTAATTTGTTTATTCTATGCTTATTTATATTAAACTGACTAACGGCATGTCCCAATATTCTATCTACAGTTAAAAAGAAGCCTAAGTACTAAAGTTTAGGTGCCTGGCATTTTTTGTTATATTGAGTACGATAAATAACAGAAGTTCCTAAGCAACTAAGCTGTCTACGTCTATCTTCAATTATTGATAGAATATTGGGACCCGCCGTAAGTGTTGTTCAGAATACGCTAAAAAATATACTACTCCGAAATTATTTACGGAGTTATAATTTTTTTTCGAAATTCGTAATTTCAAATTCAACCAAAACACTACATGCCTACTCCATGGGTACTGAATCCTTCTTCAATATTTATGTAAAAAATATAGAAATATTATAACTTTTATGTAAAAGTTAGAACTTTTGTAAAATTAAGGAGAAAGTGACGTTGTGAGTAGAGAGGATAGTAAATTAAATATCTACTTGCTCGATCACACTCAAAGTTATATAAACGCAAGTTTTTACTGTGCAAAGTTTTAAAACATATTATTCTATACAAATCACATTCATAGGAAATATAAAGAGGTAAAAATGAAATTTTCTAGTGATGTTAAACGATATACTTAGACTACATTTTTGTAGTAAATGGACATTTACCATTTAAAAAAAGTAACTTTCAAAAAGTTTAGGTTGGGTTCATAAATTACCTACTTTTTAGTCATCGGAAATTTACATGTAAGTAATTGTGTTACAATAATATTGTAACGTAACCAACTGTAATATATTACAAGCCGAGTTGCGTACTTATTCTTTTTATGGATTTATCATTATTTGGACGTAGATATAACTCATTAAAATTACTTAGAGAATGACGTTATTTTAATTTGATACGCATCAAAAAATGAGAAATCCATACTATGAAATTTTAATAATAGGGAATACAATTTGTGTCACATTGGCAATTAAAATAATGTATATTGTATATTAATATTTATTTATCCGTAAGATTTATATAATGTTGTTTTGCCTGTAAGATAAATTAAAAACGTATAAATATAACATAGTTATAGATCTCTGATTGCTGTATTTCCAATATTTACTGGGCTTTTATATTTATTTGTTGAACTTTTGCATAAATACCGCTAGGTAGTGCACTAAGAAGTATATAAATGTTTCTAAGCAGCGAAATATTAATTACTTTATGTAAGTTAAATTGAAATGTTACGGTTAAACTGACAATTTTAACAGTGTTAGCTAAATTTTAAGATAATCATCGATACATAGAACTCATAATATTCAATCGTAAATAATGTAAATTACAAAAGCTAATGAATATAATCTATAGAATCATTGACACAATACTTATCGTGTTTTGAATATTGTGTGGATTATCATTTCTTTATTAAACAACATTAGCACCTACTTCGTTAACTCATAAACAAACAAATAAGTACATAATTATAAATTAATATTTGTTAATTTAGCTTGTGCGTTTCCACTCGTAATAAACAATTTTGTCCTTTTATATGCGAAAAAATTACTTAACTTCTCTTTTTATTGTGTTGTGTACCTAATTTCAATTTATTTAAATTTCTAGGACTACTTTTAGATCATGGGTCACAAAATTTAATGCTTTGAGAGGCTTTATTGAACACCTACCTACTTAGATGTTGTAGGTAAATTATAAATTTATTCCAAAAAGTATATTAATTCATTTATTTTGTGATATTAACCAAAATGTAAGTAAAACTTAAGTTAAAACTATAGTATTAAACAGAATTAATGTTTACTATAATATTGCTCTTGAAATTGTGGTAATGTTAAAATATTTTCGATTTGTTTTTAGCGTAATGCTGTAAAGGAAAATGGGAAGATAAATAGCGTTGAAGGTGTAATTTGATGATAAATGCATTTGGCAACTTTATTTATACACTAATTTACTTAGGGTCTGCTTCACAGTCTACGGATAAGTTCTGAATAGCTTAGTTGGCAGTTCGATTGACATATTATATTTCATATTACAACTGCCAAATGATTTGCCACGTAAGCTATTCGGAACTTACCCGTCGATATGATCCCTAATGTCGCGAAAGTTAATTAGCGGTGTAAGGTTTTAAAAAGCTCGTGTCTACCGTGTCTTCCCGTTTTTGTCTTCGGTGCGTTAAGTTTGTATGTGGGTACCCATCTGTTAGCTTTGAATTGTGTTAGTAAAGGCATACAAATATGCCGTCTGCTAATACGTTTTATGTCAGCTGTAAGAAGTGTTAGGTTACGCGATCCGTAGTAAATTAAAACTTAATTATGAAATCAAGATGTATAATGAGTGTTAGGGCAAAAATTCGCCGCAAGTTGTTTGATCTAACCGTGTACAAATGTATTTGTAGATCCGTAAATAAATAAATTACTGAAAACATAACTTTGCGTTTCACTCGACCAGACCTTCATTTTTGCAACAGTCAAAAGAACATTGCTAGATTCTCCGTGTTAATTTGTGGCGGGAAATCCCAATGGTCCGTGGGAGACCACTGCGACTTCACACCACCAAGAGGGTTATGGTGATGATGTTGGTACACGACCCCTCAGCCGGCAACATGAGATATAAAGTAGGGTGTGTTCGTGAGTGTCGGGGGCCCAGAGGATGGATATATCGAGTAAGGGAGGCAGAAACTGAATAAATTTATTTAGTAAGGACGCCTTTTCAGTTTGCCTACTGCGATGTACCCATCTCAAAACAAGCAAATACAAAAACACATGGCTAGTTAATAATATTTTTATTCTATAGTTGTCTTGTCGGAGAATACAGGCTGATTATATTACTCTAACTTAAAATTAGTCATATAACACAGATAGACAGTCTAAGACTATGCTACATTTAAATTTGTAGATCTAATAATTGGCAATTGGCATGACGTTGGTTGGTTATTAATTAGAAAAAGAAGAAAGTTAACTATACCTTCAGTGGTAAGTATTTATTAGTGAGAGATCTGGGGACTAGCATACGTTTATCACCAGCTGAACGATGGCCTCACAGATCCCAAGTAGAAAGTAGGTCGACTGACGCCGAGCAGCTAGCGAAGGAGTAGATTCCATTCGGCTACGCAACGTCAGGAATTGTAGTTCACTAGGCTAGGTCATGAGTGCATGACCTAGTGAAGAGTAGAAGAAGAAAACATTCATAGTTAAGACTAAAAACTGCAAGGGTAGAATAAAAAAAAAAAAAACCCTGGAACAAAAATGTTACAGTAAGTGACACGGACAAATGAAATACCACATGTCATTAATTAAGAAACGTGAGAACTATTATCAAATACATACCACTAGGTCATAGTGGGTTTTCCATAAAAGATCCCTCGCATGAGGTAGGGTGATTGAGCCACGTCATCACCTCATCTGATACATGAGATGCTGAAATATATCAATGAATATATTAAAATCGCTGCCAAGATACGACATACGAACAGGTTAGGTTGTTGGAAACACTTTTACTTACAATCTCGTGTGATAAAGCCTACGTGCGACACGAGTTAGGCCATCTGAAAGTGGGGTTATATGATTTTATTCCCCTGTCATCGTGCTGAAACACAATAAAAACGTTCACTGGATGTTCGATGTAATGAACAAGGAAATATAATTGCCAGACAGCGACGTGGAACCAACTTACCTATGAAATTCCTCGCACAACACTTAAGATGTGCACTCTCCGATTTGGAAAAGGAAATGGCGGCGCCTACGCCGAAAGACACGAATTACGCAGCAAAAATCTAGCGATGACATTGACAACAGAAGATTCCGTTCGGGAATGGGGTACCTACTAAATTGCAAGATCGAAAGTAGAATTATTAAGTTTAAAATTTATTTAATACGAGTTATATCGTTTAATTATGATTTAATTTTGTGTTACCTTTATATTGAGATTTACTACTTATTTGATGAAGATTAAGTATTTCGAATTGAAATATTACATTTGGATTGGAGCTAAACCAGTCGGTTTTAGCTCAACACAAGTTTTGAACGCACCTTTTTTAAAAAATTGCCAGAAGAAATATTCCCACTTATTAAGTAGATTTATTGACGGGTAAGAGTACAAAAAAAACGGTGTTACAGTACAATTTTGGTTGGAAAAAGAAAAATTTTATTTTAAAATGAAAATTTTAAAATAAAATTTTTCGATATACAATTATCGAATTGACTGTACCTGCATGTACTCCGACCAAAGAAAAATTCAGATGTCTCTGCACCTGAAACAACAGAAACTTAAAACTAGGTATGCCTATCTCCAACACAAGACAAAAGATATCAACACTACATACCATGCAACTTAGTCAACACTTAAAACTATACCAGTCTTAAAGACTATTTAAAAAGTTTCAGACTCTGTAAAGAATGAGAGAAACTCGAGACACATGGTCTGCTACTTTAAGAAGTACCAAAGACCACGCAAGCACTATCTGGAACAAAAAAATGCTCTTAGAAGTAGTAGATCCACTTCACTACTAAGTATTGGAAGTGAAAACCTATAAATTCCCTGGAGAGAGTAACTAGACAGACAGTTCACCAACTAGACTCGAAAGTGTGGAGAACCCCGTTCCAGATACCAGCAGTAGACAATTGAGTACTACTGTGACACAGGAGGACAAGGGATAGTCTCTAAATGACCACCACTTGGAATACTAATAAAAATGTTATGCCACCTTAAGGTTAAAGTATAAAACAGTAAACTTCTGAATTATGCAGAACATATATTAGCATAATTTTATTTCCTATAACAAACATGCTAGTTAAGGCCTATATACCACAAGACGAAACTGGTCAAAAAAAAAAAAAAATTAAACACCGAGTACTCCCAAGACTAAGGATAAGACACGCACAATGGCCGTTTAGGTGGGCTAAACTAAGGCTACAGGTAGATTAAGACTAAGAGTTCCCTTAAAACTAGGGATTTCTTAAAACTAGGGGTTTCTTAAAACTAGGGGTTTCTTAAAACTAGGGGTTTTCCTTGGCATCACTTGTGCACCACCAACGTAGAACACAAATGCATCGAGGTCTACGGAAAAGTTTTACGCTAGATCCCGAATTAAGGGAGAGCGAAGAAAGTAGAACTTTTCCAAAATATAAGAACGAAAGGGAGAACATCCCCTCAGTATGCAACAAACATACTGGTAAAAAAAAAACAGGAGTCGCTAGTGGAAAAAAAAAACTATACGATTGACCCTATAGATAGCGAGATAGAAATTCTCAAACAACCATAACAAAGATGAAAAAAAAAAAATTAGTCTCCATCTGTATGACCTCGGACCACAAGGTCCTTGATATGGAAAGACCCCAAGGGTTTTCCTTCCAATGATTTCAAAGCATAAACAAGTTTACCTTGCTTCCTATCAACCACACACTTTTCAAACCTTGGAGCAAGTTTGGCTGAAAAGTGTTTGGGCGCACTAGATAAAGGAAAGCATCTTTTATAAATGATTTGACCTTCCCTCAATTCCAGAGGACGCTTACGTAAATTATAATACTTAGCAGCATGTTGATGTGCCTTTTTAAGATGGCACTCAACTTTTTTAAATACATCATTTAATTTAGTCAAATTAGATGCAAAAGGCTCAACATTGATATCAATTTGCGATTCCCTAAGTGGTTTATCAGAGTTATATGTAGCTCCATCTATTATCATCTCTCTGCCATGATTAAGGAAGAAAGCAGAAAACTTGGTACCTTCGTGAACAGAAGCATTGAGGGCACATTGTATCTCAGGAATGTTCTGATCCCATAGCCGATGATCAGAACGCACATAAGAGGCAATGGCTCTCACTAGGTCTCTGTTAACTCGTTCAGTCTGGTTACACTGTGGATGATAACGCGGATTATAAAATATATGGGGGACACCAAAATAAGAAAGTGTATCCCTAAATTCTTTTGAAATGAACTGAGGTCCATTATCAGTATACAAAATACGACAAATTCCATGAACTAAAAATACTTGCTTAGATAAGCATTTAACTATAGCTTTAGATGTAGCATTACGCATGGGAAATAATAGTACATATTTACTGAAATAGTCAGAAACCACAAACAAGTATTGATTCCTTGAATAAGAAGGAGGAAAGGGACCTAAAATGTCACAAGAGATGGCCTCCCAAGGGCGAGTTACTTGCCGAGGGCTACCCATGAGACCAGGTCGAGCAGTATTGACCGGCTTATATGAAAGGCAGATCTCACAGGAGTCGATGTATTTTTTCACATCTTGAAATAAAGAAGGCCAGAAATATATAGAACTAATACGCTTATGAGTCTTAGCTATACCAAAATGTCCCGATGAAGGATCATCGTGATATTTTTTAAGTATTTCATTCCGTTTTTCTAGAGGCACAACGATTTTCCAATCGTGTTGGGAAGTAAGGTTGTATTTATTTTTAGAGAGTCTATAAAGTTTCCCCTCAACAATATTAAAATTTGGGTATTTACGAGGATTATCAGAACAATTTTTAAAAATATCAATATACCAGGGATCACATATGTCATGAGGATTTATTTCTATAGAATCAATTTTAATACGTGACAAGGTATCAGGAATCACATGTTCCTTTCCTTTCTTATGGATAATTTCAAAGTTGAATTGACTAAGACGACACGCCCATCTGTTGAGTCTACCTGTAGGATTTTTAAGTTTATAGAACCACTTAAGAGAAGCATGATCGGTAATTATGTAACAAGTTTTACCCTCCACATAGGAACGATATTGTTCTAAAGCATATATAACGGCAAGAAGTTCACGTTCAGTAGCGGTGTAATTACATTCCTGTGCCGATAACGTTCTACTACAGAAAGCTATGGGATGGTCAACATCATCAATCTTTTGGGTGAGAACTCCGCCAATAGCGAATGAAGAAGCATCAGTATGTAGATAGAAAGGTTGATTGAAATCAGGACACCTTAGAATTGGTGCCGAAACAAGAGCTGATTTTAATAGATTAAAGGAGTCTTCAGTTTCAGAAGTCCACGAGAAAGATACTTTTTTACTAGTAAGACGAGTTAGAGGTCTGGCGACACGAGAAAAATCCTTTATAAAGCGTCGGTACCAACCGGCCATACCAAGGAATCGTTTCACTTCCTTCGGATCTTTAGGAGTGGGGAAGTTCATTATGACTTCAACTTTAGAAGGGTCAGTACGAAGACCATACTGATCCACTACATATCCCAAATATTTAAGTTCGGACCTACAGAAAAGCGATTTTTTCATATTGACAGTAAGATTAGCAGATTTCAGGATATGATATACTTCTCTGAGTATTTTTATGTGATCCTCATAAGAATTACTACAAATTATGACGTCATCGATATAACAAAAGACCTTGTTGTCAAACTTGGCTGCAAAAAGGTTATCCATCAGTCTTTGCATGGTAGCAGATGCGCCAACAAGACCAAAACACATTACGTTATAATGAAAGAGTCCACGTCCGGGGACGGTGAAAGCAGTCTTCTCTTTTGAAGCAGGATTTAAAGGAATTTGATGATAAGCGGCACTAAGATCTAATAAGGTTAGATACTTAGAGTCTCTAAGATTGTCTAAAATATAATTAATATAAGGCAGAGGGTAAGCATCCGCTTTTGAAACAGAATTAACTTTTCTACTATCCAAACAAAGTCTTACATCTCCGTTAGCTTTTGGGACCATAGTAACGGGAGAATTCCAAGGAGAGTGAGAAGGCTCTACTATGTTGAGTTTCAACATACGATCTAATTCAGTGTTAAGCAATTTAAGTTTTTCAGGACTAAGTCTATAATACTTCTGTTTAATAGGACGAGCATCACCAGTGATAATATCGTGTTCAATAAGGTGAGTACGACCCAAACCGACTTTATCAGTATCAATAGTTTCAAAAAGCTTTACAATTTTATCTAATTCACGTTGTTGATGAACAGACAGAGAATCAAAACCACACAAACCAGTGCTCTTTATATTGTCTAAGTTAAGATCATCATTATTTAGATTTATTTTAGGTAAACAAGCTAAAATGTCTGGGGCCATGTTAAAAGCTTTCCAGAAGTTAATTCCAAAATGGATAGGTAATTTAATTTCAGGTTGAACATGAAAACAGACAAGTTTAACCTCATTATTATATTTGATAGGTATGTTCATAAAATGGTGACAGTATACCTCATTGCCATTAGCAACTCTTAAAATACGAGGATTTCTAAATTTATGTAAGGGTATATTCAATTTAAGAAAAAGTGTGTAAGCGTCTTTGCCCAAAATAGAACAAGAAGCACCACAATCTAAAAGACCGGATATATTCACGTCATAAACACTAACCGTTAAATAAGGTCTGTAATCATCCTCCGATGGTTCAAAGTGTGTCTCCCTGCAAGCTACGTTAGGACTCAGAGAGACAGAGTAATCTAGTTTTTTGAAATAGAACAAGTAGAACAGTCAGGTGCTTTGACACCCTTTTTACCACATTTAAAACAAACAATTTCGCGTGAAATACGACAAAGGCTAGTAGAATGGTTCGTTTTACCACAACGAAAACATTTCCTAAGAGGTTTATTTATATCAGGGTTTGTATCCTTTACAATTGATGAAACGTTTCGGGGTTTAACAAAAGATGTCACCCTACTACTAGGTATATCAGTGACTACTGAGTTTTTGTGGAGGACAGGTTCAGAAAAATTTTGAGTTTTAATTTTCATTAGTTCTAGTTTCTTCCCTAATTGTTGAAGTTGTTGAATTGAAGTTACGTCAATAAGAGCTAGTTCACGACTATATTCGGGTCGGATATTGCGCATTAGAATATCAAGTTGTTCGAGTTCAGTAAGCTGATTTGAAAGGCGAGACATCATTCCCAACATGAGAGATAAATAGACTACAATCGTTTCGTCTCTTGCCTGAGTGCGCGCTTTAATTTCTCCAAGTAAACGGAAGTCATAATCAGGAAGGTCAAAATCATCCTTTAATGCATCAATCAATTGAGAATAATTCTGAAATTTAGACTTATGTGCCCTATACCAAAACAACGCAGGACCATCCAACAAATCCACAAAACCATCAAAAATTATTTTTTTAGAGAAATTCCTAGCTAGGCATAGTTCCTCCAAACGAGTAACAAACGCGCGAACACAAGAGTCGCCTTTGAATTTTAAATTTAAAGAATTCAAGTTGATCTTTGGATGAGGTATATATGTGACTGACTGTACTGGTGGCTGTTGAGCACGATCATCCTCCGCATCTGATGACAAATCTGATAAAATATCCAGTTCACTTAGTAGTTGCAAAAGCTGGGACTTAAGATTTTCAACCTCTGGGGTAGCAGTAGTGATGCGCGACAGACGGCAAAGCAGGTAATTCAAGCGACCAATCAAACGCGAGCGAGCAGAATCCGATAAATCACCTTTAGCCACTTCATTGGTGATATCATCCACTTTGGTGATAAGCGCTGGCAACTCTTCCTCTAAATTTTCAGAAGTGAAAGCAGAAGGCAACTTTATACTGCCGCGTCGTGATAGTTTGCATGCCGATCGCAACAATTTTCTCAAGTCATCGCGTTTAGCGCTAGGTTTATAAGATATATTACGGATGTTAAGCTCATGGGATAGTTCGTCTTTAGATAAGAAAGCAATATCGCAACCAATGTCAGCCATGTTTCACAAAAAAAACAAAAACTTAAGATAATTTAGACTAAACCAAAATAAATACTAAATTTATGTGGTCGACTGTACCACAGCATAAACAGTTTTAAATTTTAAGATAATATTTTTTTTTTTTTTAAAGTCCAATTTACTAAGAAGTGTACATAAATTTATGTGGTTGACTGTACCACAGAATAAACAAGTTTTAAATTTTAAGAAAATCTTTTTTTTTTTTATATAAGTCCAAGTTACTAACTTGTGTACATATTAAATCAAAATGACATCTCAAGAAGTAAAAGTTTAAGTTATTACCAAGTATTCGCCATTAGGTCAGTGTAGGAACACCTGCTTTGTTTAAATTGCAAAACAGTATTTCAATAAGAAGGTATATTTTCAAGTCATGTACAACAAGTGTGAATCTCTATAAACAATCTATTTGAAAGAATAGCATGAAATATTTTTTTTTAGCCAATTCAGTTTAGTATAGTGTACAAACATTGAGTATTAAAACATAAATGTTGTATTTAAGTGTACCCATATTAAAGTATTAGTTAGAAACCAACAATAATGTAAACTGTAATTATGTAAAGTAACTGCAGTTCACACAAAACAGTAAGTAAGCAAAATAATTCTTCCAAATTTAAAAATATTGTTTTATACCTGCACTGTAGATAAATATGTATAAACAGTGAAGTTACAAAACATACAAAGAAATTATAAGTACAGTAATAGTATAAAAGAGATCTATTATTGTTATTGCAATAATACCTGTTGATAACCAACAAAAAGTATACCAAAAGAACCATCCGTTCATGCCAAGTGTTATGTTATTATAAAAGAAATATGTTACAGATAATTCAATTTATTACCGACAAATTACAACCTAGGTATTTGCTTTACTGGGCCACACGTTGGGTACGCCACTTTGTGGCGGGAAATCCCCATGGTCCGTGGGAGACCACTGCGACTTCACACCACCAAGAGGGTTATGGTGATGATGTTGGTACACGACCCCTCAGCCGGCAACATGAGATATAAAGTAGGGTGTGTTCGTGAGTGTCGGGGGCCCAGAGGATGGATATATCGAGTAAGGGAGGCAGAAACTGAATAAATTTATTTAGTAAGGACGCCTTTTCAGTTTGCCTACTGCGATGTACCCATCTCAAAACAAGCAAATACAAAAACACATGGCTAGTTAATAATATTTTTATTCTATAGTTGTCTTGTCGGAGAATACAGGCTGATTATATTACTCTAACTTAAAATTAGTCATATAACACAGATAGACAGTCTAAGACTATGCTACATTTAAATTTGTAGATCTAATAATTGGCAATTGGCATGACGTTGGTTGGTTATTAATTAGAAAAAGAAGAAAGTTAACTATACCTTCAGTGGTAAGTATTTATTAGTGAGAGATCTGGGGACTAGCATACGTTTATCACCAGCTGAACGATGGCCTCACAGATCCCAAGTAGAAAGTAGGTCGACTGACGCCGAGCAGCTAGCGAAGGAGTAGATTCCATTCGGCTACGCAACGTCAGGAATTGTAGTTCACTAGGCTAGGTCATGAGTGCATGACCTAGTGAAGAGTAGAAGAAGAAAACATTCATAGTTAAGACTAAAAACTGCAAGGGTAGAATAAAAAAATAAAAAAACCCTGGAACAAAAATGTTACAGTAAGTGACACGGACAAATGAAATACCACATGTCATTAATTAAGAAACGTGAGAACTATTATCAAATACATACCACTAGGTCATAGTGGGTTTTCCATAAAAGATCCCTCGCATGAGGTAGGGTGATTGAGCCACGTCATCACCTCATCTGATACATGAGATGCTGAAATATATCAATGAATATATTAAAATCGCTGCCAAGATACGACATACGAACAGGTTAGGTTGTTGGAAACACTTTTACTTACAATCTCGTGTGATAAAGCCTACGTGCGACACGAGTTAGGCCATCTGAAAGTGGGGTTATATGATTTTATTCCCCTGTCATCGTGCTGAAACACAATAAAAACGTTCACTGGATGTTCGATGTAATGAACAAGGAAATATAATTGCCAGACAGCGACGTGGAACCAACTTACCTATGAAATTCCTCGCACAACACTTAAGATGTGCACTCTCCGATTTGGAAAAGGAAATGGCGGCGCCTACGCCGAAAGACACGAATTACGCAGCAAAAATCTAGCGATGACATTGACAACAGAAGATTCCGTTCGGGAATGGGGTACCTACTAAATTGCAAGATCGAAAGTAGAATTATTAAGTTTAAAATTTATTTAATACGAGTTATATCGTTTAATTATGATTTAATTTTGTGTTACCTTTATATTGAGATTTACTACTTATTTGATGAAGATTAAGTATTTCGAATTGAAATATTACATTTGGATTGGAGCTAAACCAGTCGGTTTTAGCTCAACACAAGTTTTGAACGCACCTTTTTTAAAAAATTGCCAGAAGAAATATTCCCACTTATTAAGTAGATTTATTGACGGGTAAGAGTACAAAAAAAACGGTGTTACAAATTCTACGATGCTCGCAAGGATATGGGGTTGGTGGAGTAGACAGGTCATATCATAGTGCTCTATACTAAAAGGTACAACACAGAAAAGTAAATGCAATGTTTAAAAAATAAAGACATTCGAGGCTGTCTGAGACCTCACGAGGCTCTCCTCAGACATCGTTATCTCAGGAGAACTTATCCTACAAATATCCACGACAGATACCCATGCCCCGGGCATTTGTTAACTTAAAGCGTGTCACAGACAGACGCGGTCAGCGGTGGCGGACAGTTGTAACGTAGGTTACATAAGGTGGCGGTGGCGAGCCTGAACAAACGTTGACCGCGCTGGTTTTAATAGTAGCTGACTCATGGTACCGTTTTTAGTTCTGCTACGTACCCCTAGAGGCGCTGTACAATTTGGATTTTTTTTACTCGCTAGCGACTTTTACGTTTAGCGCCTACATAGGTATTCCTCATCCAATTTATCAAAATTGTGTGTGTAACTTACCTACTGAGATTCGGTATTTCTCCTATATAGTCGCATGTATCGGTAGTGATTTGACGTGAGTTCGATGACGCAGCGGTGAGAGCGCTGGCTCTGCAATCGCACGCAATTAATTACACCCAAGCAACACTCGCAAACGCCAGCAACATTGCACTTTTAGGCCATTCACTTGGTAAATTTTTCCCCCTTATTATAAAACATGGACTAAAGTTACTCATGGATTAAAATTGATGCTAACTCTGTCTTTCATTCAGCGAATAATAGTGCCAGCATCAGTTTTAAACTATGACTAACTTTAGTCCATGTGTTGGATTAGTATAATTATTATAAATGCTGTTTGTACTATGATAAGGGGTTTTTTTATGTTCTCGTTCGTCATGATCTCATGAATCTCGGAAGATTGTCCTTTCAAATCTAGAGCTCTGAGTATATGTAACGGGAAAACACCCCGGACGGGACGAGCTGGGGCCTCACCCATACAAAAAGCTCCGTCCGTGTCTCCGTGACATATATGTGATATATGCCACGGAGACACGGACGGAGCTTTTTGCACGAGAGAGGCCCCGTCCAGGTCAGGTCCGGGGTGTTTTCCGTTACATATGCTCAGCCTATTACTCGTGTACCCGGGTTGGGCGTTATACCTACGCCTAGATAAAGAGTAGCACAATTCGTCATAGTCTAAAATGGATGGAGATATTGCTAATTATTAGGATTTGCGTTTCATTCCTCTGTGTAAAAATCTCTATCAGTAAAATGTACACACCGCTTGAAACTAGGCCTTCAGAATCGCCCCTCCGTCAACAGTTACGACAGGTCAGACATAGACGGTCCAGTGCATGGTTGACCACGCGGGGTCCACCCGTGAACCACCTACCTACCACGAAGTATTTCGAGTTGTGCTAATTATTACCTAGGCGTGCGAAAGTTTCAAACTAAGATCCTACCTGTAGCTTATTGCAAGAGTTACGACTCGTGTTTTTTGTAAGAGTTAAGCCTCTTCTTCTCCCTGCCCTGTTCCCGTTTATCTGGGGTCGGTGCAGTACGTTTCCTCTTCCATTCATATCGTTTAGAAGTCATTAAGCTTTTTTTTTAAGTCTTTTGATTCATAATATCATCCGTCACACCGTATAGGTGCTAGTGATGAATGAATGTATAAAAAAAACGGAACGGATCATGTCGAGAGACCAATGAAGGGAGAGATTGATTGGAATGACAACATTCCAATCCATACTGCTCAAGGTTTTGGCTTAGGTTTACAGCCGGACGCCTGCCTGACACCAGCTCTCTTAGGGTATGCTGTTGTTGGTGGTTTGCCCTCCACCATTCGGGTGCCCCAATTTGCTTATTGGTCTACACCGGGCAATCTCCTTAGTCGACTTTTACGACACCTATGGGATAAGTCGGCGCAGGCCCATTCTACGTTATTTGTTCCCTCCCAGTTCCAGGACTGCATAGAAATGTAAGCATGTAATAGTTAAGACTTATCGCGAATTTAATTTAATTATGATATAGAAAAACGGTAAACTGATGTTAGGGAATGACATGATGAACACACCATCGCGGTTTGAATCTAGTATTAATAGTAAACGATAGTAACAAATAAAAAACACTTTTAGAGTAAAATTGGTTTTACTTTATAAAGAAGCACTACAATAAGAATATTAATATATATTTATACCATAGAATGGTAAAGAATTACAATGTTAGTACCTATATTCGATTAATTATATTATATGGAATACAGGGCATAATAGATACACAAACTTATTTACCTGCATGTCCGAAAGGTATAAAATATTATAAGACATAGTAGTATTTGATATACATGACTTAATAATAAATATCTTAATAATATGAGTTTTATTGGTTATATATAAGTACCAAATTACTTCTCAAGTATAATATGACGGACTCGCACTCGTTTGTAAAGGTACTGATAGACCTGATATTTATTGTACTCTTTGAAATAGTGGGAAGGTTCGCGTAATATCGCTTGTATGCACTATATAAGCTATTAATTATCCAAAATTTGTTTGTATTTAGATTTATTGAATATAAATTATGACAAAAATTTGAGATGAGTTGTTGTTAAATGTTGCCTTCAGTAGGTAGCACATGTGCATACTGGTTTATCAGCACATTTTACACAATACTTGTTAATAATATAAAACTAAAACCCTGATAACATTCATACATATTAATAAAAGTATAAAATATTCAGCTCGAAGTTAAATTTCATATATGAGCATTCATTCGCTTCGTAAATTGCACAATGCATAAAAAATTTAAGACATATGCTTAGAGAATATTTCACGATTACATCGTAAAGTCAGATTCTAAAAACTCACTTTTAATATGCCGTTTCGGCGATTATAAATTTTACTGATGATACTAACAATAAAAATAACTATAAAAACAATTTTAAAGTGTACATTTTTTTAATGTATCTACAACTAATAGGCATAAGCAATGATTTTTAACCCCCGTTAGTTAATCGTCGATAGATAACTACACATTAAGTACTTATTATAATTCGGTATAAAGACTAGAGAGTCCAATTGGCCACTTTAACATCAAATAATATTACGCACTACAGAGACTAGAATCAATACAACGGTTTCTATATTTAAATAAATACAATTACTTATTGATCTTCGATATTGGATAAATAGTTTATGAAACTAATAAATCCTAAGCTAACTAAAAATATTGTATGCATCTGGTTCAAGAATTGTTTTTTTTTTAAATATCATTCGAAATTAATGTATTATCTTTAAAATGTATTATCTAAAAAACTTCTTGATGAACGCTACAAAAAGAAATCTCGGCGAATAATTGCTTTTTGTAGCTTTTAGCCAAGTTTTATGAATATTAAAATGTTGGGAAACAATTATTTACAGAAACTAACTCAATTATAAACTTTAATTTAAGTCTAGAAAAAAAACGACCGCTATTATTGATCTTCAAAAAAATTTTTATGCATATTTTGGCTACATTTTAGGTAAAGGCTGTATTGTAACTGTAGTAATCCTAACTTATCACATATGATAATCTTAATTCTAAACACATATTTTCGAAGTTTCGGAATCAATGACAAAGTAATTTAGTATATCCAATTTCAGGAGCATTCAATATGTTCATAACAAATTAAATCCTTTATTTTGAAAAAACAGTTACTATAATTATTTTAAATGCTGTTTGTACTAGCTTAACATCAATAAAGTGGAAAGTCGTTTAAAATAATGTTGTGTACTTTCACACGAAAACCAATTAAATGGTGAGGCTTATAGTATCGAATTTATCGCATTTTAGATCGAGTGATCAAAAAATTTTGATCACAAACGTGATAAATAAGTAAGAATTACTAATAATCTAGTTTTCGTAGAGAAAATATGAATAAGAGAGGCTAACCAGATGTATACAAATATTATTAAAATTATGTATTTAGTGGAATGAGGTCAAAGATCCTAAAATAATCAGGAAACGTTAACCGGCCTGTGTTTAATAAATTCAACCAACTGCAATCAATAATAGGGTGGCTATATCTTTTCGAGTCGAACGGGCTGTAAAGTACATAGTAACCGTGCCCTGAGTATCCACGAGGCGCGCCTTTATAAACACCGGAGCAAACGCGCGAAACAGTCCTCCACCACGAATTTCTTTGACAGAATCTCCTGTAATTGCGTGTTTAGCCAAACCCAATTTATCACATACAGCTTTAGCAGCTTCTCCGACATCTGATTGAGGAATTCGGAAAGTGTCGCTAATCTCATGTCCTTTGGCACTACGTTCCCAGGCATAAAGCCAGTCATCTCCTCCAGGCAAAAGCTTGAATTGTTCAGAACAACCAATGACAATGCTTTCCAATGCATATATGTCGTCATAACCATCACAAGGATACAACTCGGCTGTAATTGGATCACAGTCCCGATAAAAGAATTCCAATGTGGCACTGAATGAGCCTAAAGTCTCAACACAGCCTTGTGGGTATTGGAGTAAGAAATAAATATCACCTTGTTTGTTGTATAGTAACTGGTCGCAGGTAATTTCGCTTATAATTTTGTACCCTGGAAGGCAATCCAAGCGAACACGTACGTTTTGGAGCAAAGCTATGTTAACAGTGTTCATGCACTCAAAATGGAGTATTATATGTCGAGAATATATAAGTTTCAAACATACCACATGGCACTCAGTACCAGGTTCCGATAACTCAATAGGTTCGCATATTCTAAACACTGTTCCGATTGTATCAATTCCAGGGATCTTTTTCAGTTGTTGAGCGTACTTTTCTTCTCGTGATAAAGTACGCCTAAACGTACGCCCGTCTCTTGTTTGACCTGATGCAGACTCAGCCGATTCAATATTTAATGGTTGTTCGAGATCTTTATCGGTTAGTATGAAATCGCTTAGTAACTGGTCAAGTCGAACAGGGTCATAAGATGGAACATCAATAATATAGTCGTTAATAAGCTTCTCATCTTGAGATTCTAATATGGCACTATACTTTACAGCCCTATCGCGGATTTCTTCATTCTCATCAGAGTGACAACGTTCTAATAGAACCATTATATTAGGTAGAAGTTCTAGACGCACAGCGCCAAAACGGGCTATTGCGGAAATTGCTGCAGCACGTACAGCACTAGACTCTATCATAACTCTGTTATAAATATATCTTATGCACCTAGCAGGCTCTTGTGCTTTAGGTCCTTCGCGGCTCAAAAATTGCAGTATACATATAGTTACCACCGAGTGTTCAGAAACCTCAACATAATCACAGAGATACGTTAAGATATTTTCCCTTGCATCTGGGTTTGTCTCTACTAGAGTTATAAGTGCTTCCATAATCGCAGATTTAAACTCCTTACCCCCTTTTTCTTTGAGCATAGTAGCTAAAAATTCACCGAATGGTTCGTGCTTTTGAGGGTATTTGTTGATAAGGCCTTTAATCGAATGCACAATGGGGATCTTCAATTGTTCTGAAATTTCGGACAAATGCACCACAATTTGCTTCAATATTTTTTCGATAGAACTTTCAGGTCCTGACGCAAGTAAAGTCGTAAGGGCGAATATGGCAATTGTACAATTAGGATCAGAAACTAAACTTTCTAAATATAAAGCACGCCCAACAATCATACTAGGATGTCTTATACATACGTTAGACAATGTTCTAGCGCCAGCTAATCGCAGTGCAGCCTTGGGAGATTCACAAAACATTTGCATTACAGACACAGCTTGGGGTAAGCCTTTTGTTGGTTTTTTAAAGTTTATAAGTGCATGAGCCGCCTCATAAATAACAATTTCTGACTTATCTGTTAAACATTTTTCAATAAATTTTATGTATACTTCACCGATATCGCAGTTTTGACCTGATTCTACCAATTGGGAAATATGACGAATAAGATGGCAGACTCCGAAAGGAGACCGCAGTGCGGTACTAGAATATTTTGTAAGAAGCGTTACCATGGATAATGGATCACTTGAGCGTGCATGAGCGACTAATGCTAATGCATGATATGAAACCATAGCATTGCATGACATAATAGCGTCCTGAAAAAGAATACAAGGAATTTAAAAAAATAAAATATATTGGTGTAATATGAGTTTGTGTGTGGGTGGAGAGTGGTGTAGTGTTTCTTCAAAAGTGTAAAAAAATCAAGCACCTTCAGATAGTAATATAATGGATATGTAACTTGTAGTATTATACAATAAAAAAAAATATATTACATTTGTTACTATAAGGTCAGACTCCTAATTCGAAGGCAAAATGCACTTTATACACAAAACAATCATTTTAATGTCACATGCAAAAATAAAATTCGTCTACAGCATGCATAAAAGAGTTATTACCAATTTAATGTTTTCAATGGTCTTTGGCGATAGCTTAATTGGCTCGGTAACCTTCACAAAATCATATTTAACATTTCTAAGAACCTCAGCTTGTCTATTCAGTCTTTGGTTTAGACACTCAATCCCACATACTTTTAATTTAAAATTCATTCTTTTTTTTCAATATTTGAAGTATACTCTGCATACTTCCTAAAACTTAGGAATCTGCCCTTTTAGGATCAAGATATATTCTTATTATACTTTCTGATAAGGTTTGCCTGGAGAGGGCCACTTGCGCATTCCATTAGAGTTAAATAAAAATATTTTTTTCTTGTGCTAACATGAGTTAAGGACATTAAGTTTTGAGATAAGAAGTTCGGGAGTTAAATGTGTAGTTCTGTGTTATAAATGCATTAATCTGAAATTAATATTTATCCTTTATTTTGTTGTTTATACAAAAAGTAACATTTTGTTAGGTTTTTTTTTATTGTTTAAACACTATTTCGTAATGAACTATGAAACAATTGTAATTTTACGTTATCTTTTTGCTATAATAGGACATAAATTACAAACATACATAAATCACGCCTATATCCCCGAAGGGGTAGGCAGAGGTGAACTAACACCCACGTTTCGCCAAATAAGGACATAAATTAATTTGCAAAAATAAAGAATTGTACAGGAGAAACGCCAAATTAGCAAGATATGAAAAATTCTAATATATGGACTCTCAAGAGCAATAAATCTTTAGTTAAATAATAGGTTGATACCTAAATCAATTAAGCCTGCAATGCGATTTTTTGTAATTTTGTGTTTGTCATAATAATTTTTAGGCTTATGTTTAAATACTAATGGAAATGAGCTTCATTTTATAGGTTGTTTATACAATTATATCAAAGTTTACAAGCAAGTGGCCTTTTAAGTTAAAATATGCTTACTCATAGTGCTGTAGGTGACATGCAGTCAACAGCACATACGGTTACACACACTGTTAAATTTTCAACATAAGGCACTAAAAATGCTACCATTTACATGTTCTCTCTGAAATATCAGACCAGTATTAAAAAGAGACAATTTAAAATTTACTTTACCTTGATTGTTGTAGCCAATATACCCACCACCAAAGGCAGAGGTACTCCTACACCCTTAACACCAACATCCTTTGCGTCAAAATGTAATTGTATAATTTTTTTTATAAAAACCAACAAAAAGTAACAAACGTCTTGATTATACATTCCTATCACTGTTTTATTTTACACCTGGAACCCGAACAGGAAATCCATGGAATGCTAAGAGTAATCATGTCACAAATTGACTAGCAGCAGCATGGTAAGTGAAATATTATTAAATATAATGCTGTGTGAACTAGTTATTATTAACTGCCTAATTATACAGTGTTGAATAACCTGACATCTTGTTGACTATAGAAGCTTTGCACTACACACAGAATACAACATACACAGTAATCAATGCATGACTATTTTATAGTCCAAATATAGGCATATTAAAAAAATTAAAATAAAAAGTTCTTAAGTTTGAAGTCTCAGACATACCAGTTGCTTGGTTTAATATAATTACCGCAGTCCCTGTAAGCAGCTGATTACTATAACTAATACAAAAAAAACCACATTAACATAAAAAAATCATTATAACAATATAACAAAAATATAATAATAAATAATCACATTGCATCATCTTTAAGTGCACATGCAAAATCTTTAAATCTAATAGCAGCATATTCGCCTGGTGCATATTAATGAATATGTAACAGTTTTGTTTAGTTATTGATTTTTAGGCAAAGTAAATTCAAAAAGTTACCTGGGCTTCATTCAACAAACTTTGAACAAAGTCTGGTGCTTTCGATGATAAATGCAGTGCACTGACTAAAGCAGCCGAGCTCACTGCAGGATTTTTGTCTAAAATGGCTTGTTTCATGTAGCGTTCAATTCCCTGCAGCATTGAAGTGTCAGTAATACTACACAAGGCACGAATGGCAGCTGCCCTATATTTATCTTCTTGTCCTGTCATATCCGCAGTCAGAGAGGAGGTCAAAATTATAGTATCTTTTACCAATGTACGCAACTCCTTGATACATAAATAAACAAGACGACGCAACGCAACATCTTTTAATTGAAATAGTTTAGTTACAGCGAAAAACATTTCAGTCGCCTCATCATCAGTAAGTTCCTCCTTACCCTGATTCAAAAAAAAGAGAATCTTGGTTAAAATTTTTATACATTTTCGGGCAACCAAGGAACTCGAGTTAAAATATCTAGATTCTTGCAGAACAGTGGTTTTATCAAGACTTTGGAAGTCAATACTACCACTGCCGCTATCTCCATCTTCCTTTTTGTCTTTCCGATTCATTATGGTTTTTGAAACTCCTGTAAGATTTTGCAACCCTTTCTATGGCTAATGTAAACCTTGTACAAGAATCTTCAGAACTGATTATGACATTTTTAACACTTTCAAGTGAATTAAAAAGCACACTATCCCAGACTGCTGCTCACCTACTGAGTGAGTGCGAGTGACTAATTAATTAGCTTCGTCTCACCCACCTAGGCTATCAAATATTGTCAGCTTTATTGATTTTAAATACCAGCGGGCCTAGCACGGGGACGTGGACAAGTCTCTCTCCACCACTTGAAAGTGTTTTGTCTCGGGATTTAGTAGGAGTTAGAGCGAGAGGAAAAGATTTTTATTCCCCCGAAAGAGATGTGTCCACGTCCCGTGCTACGGGGGCTGTACTAGTTAGGTGTAACCGGTGTGCCCAGCCTAGCCCAGCCAAATCCACAGCTAACAAATAGTGGCGGGCGCTAGTGCGGCCGCTCGGTCGGGCTCTCGGGCTCGGTGCACAAGCCATAGATTAGGTATTATTTAAATTATTAGTCCTAAATTATATGCCTTATTGTAGTCACACTGTTACTAGCTATGCAAAAAATCCTAATTAAGAACATTAGCAACTCTTTTTACATTATAGTCTCTCACTCTGATTTTTATTTCAACTTTTTGTAGAATGGTAAGCGATTTTGTTTAGTTTAGTTGTTACTATACCAATAATAAAAAATGACATTGTAGGTAGGGATGTGAAAAAATAATTGAATATGGAAATAATCATATTTATAAAAGATAAACTCGTTTTAATACTTGTTTCCTTTTTTGGGAATTATACGATAAATAATCCATATTTTTTTTCATTCAATAAATTATTACCTATTTTTCTCAGTCAGTCTGAGACGCCAATTAACGATAGTGACAACTTAATAATGTCATATGTAGACGATTCTTGGCGGGTGTATGGTCTAGATTTAAATGTAAGTACTTACTAATGTTATTTGACGTCTCTAAGTGCGGCAGTAAGCCTATTAGACCTATTTATTTTTTTTACTACAACCGTGTGGTGACGGCAAAGCAGAATACACTGTCACCACCCCCATTCTCTCCCGTGGGTGTCAAAGTACAAACCGACTTAGGGTAAAGATAGCAATGAGTAATGGGCAACAGCGTTACTCTTATCATAACCGCCCTGCCCATATCCCATCTTATTTGGTGTCGGCGCAGTATGTACTCTTTTTCCATTCTCTTCTGTCACTCGTCATCTCCTCAATCACATCCGTTAGCAGCGTTACTCTTAAACAACCTAGCAATGTATTGCTATTTTATGTGCCCGATAGATGGCAATAGGCTCGCCACCTATTACATGGGACCTAACATAATTGGTGAAACGTGGATGCTAGTTCACCTCTGCCCCTTCGGGGATATAGGCGTGATTTATGTATGTATGTAATTTTTTTTCACTTAAATCAACAAATTGATTCATAATTATGTGAAATAGTTATTTGTTGTACGTGAGTGCAAAGTTGTTTTTTAACCGCGTGCTCAATTTTGATGACCGAGCTAGCGAAGAATTCTAAAATTCTAAAAAGAGCGATAGCGAGGGAATCAAAAGAGCACAAGGCGAAAAATCTTTTTAACTTTTCATCCCCCCCAACGAGGAAATTGCAAAATACAAAAAAAATACAATCACAACAGTTTCTGTTTTCACCCAGAAACTTCCACAACACCCTCCCATTAACCCAAACACTCAACACCCACAACATTCACACCCGCAATACACACCCATCCACTCAGACACACCCAAAAAACACCCATTCACCCAGAAACACCCACAAAACACCCATTCACCCAGAAACACCCACAAAACACCCATTCACCCAGAAACACCCACAAAACACCCATTTACCCAGAAACACCCAAAAAAACCATTTCACCCAGAAACACATACAAAACATCCATTTACCCAGAAACACCCACAAAACACCCATTCACCCAGAAACACCCACAAAACACCATTTACCCAGAAACACCTACAAAACACCCATTCACCCAGAAACACCTACAAAACACCCATTCACCCAGAAACACCCAAAAATATCGAATCACCCAGACACACCCACAATATCCATTCAGACACCCACAACTTCCACCCAGTCACACCCACAATACTCACCCATCCATTCAGACACACCCACAAAACACCCATTCACTCAGACACACCCACAAAACACCCATTCACCTAGACACACCCACAAAACACCCATTCACCCAGCCACACCTCCAACACCCACCCATCCACCCAGCCACACCCGCAAAATTTATCCAGACACACCTGTAAGTACCTAAAAATTACCGTCCCTGATGGAGTTCCGAGACGGTCAATCAGCTTGAGTCAAGCACGTTGATTTTCTGTATGTTTTTGTTCCGTTGCTAGCGTAAACAAATCAAACAAACCTAAAAAGCTTTTAAATGCTTGACTCAAGCATCAAGCAAGCATTGTAGACGATTAAAATGTTTAAAGCAAGATTGACGCCAAGCCGATTGACCGTCACGGAACTCCAAGGTTTTAACAAATTTATGACGTGAAAAGAAAATGGCGCGCGCAAAGCAAATTACAAAAAAAGTACACCAAGAAGGTCCCGAGTCTGAGTTTTTAACAAATTAAAATAGGTTGCATGATAATTTCGGCACCATGGAGGTAGAAATAAATAGGTATAATGATGTTTTGAATTCACAAACTCATTGCACACGATGTTCTAAATTCAAATTTACTTTATCCTCTAGAGGTTAAAGATCGTCTACAATGCTTGCTTGATGCTTGAGTCAAGCATTTAAAAGCTTTTTAGGTTTGTTTGATTTGTTTACTAGCGTAATCAACGGAACAAAAACATTCAGAAAATCAACATGCTTGACTCAAGATGATTGACCGTCTCGGAACTCCATTAGGGACGATAATTTTTATTAGGTACTTACAGGTGTGTCTGGATAAATTTTGCGGGTGTGGCTGGGTGGATGGGTGGGTGTTGGAGGTGTGTCTGGGTGAATGGGTGTTTTGTGGGTGTGTGTAGGTGAATGGGTTTTTTGTGGGTGTGACTAGGTGAATGGGTTTTTTGTGGGTTTGTCTGAATGGATGGGTGAGTATTGTGGGTGTGACTGGGTGGAAGTCGTGGGTGTCTGAATGGACGTTGTGGGTGTCTGGGTGATTCGATATTTTGTGGGTGATTCTGGGTGAATGGGTGTTTTATGGGTGTTTCTGGGTGAATGAGTGTTTTGTGGGTGTTTCTGGGTGAATGGGTGTTTTGTGGGTGTTTCTGGGTGAATGGGTGTTTTGTGGGTGTTTCTGTGGGTGTTTCTGGGTGAATGGGTGTTTTGTGGGTGTTTCTGGGTGAATGGGTGTTTTTTGGGTGTGTCTGAGTGGATGGGTGTGTATTGCGGGTGTGAATGTTGTCGGTGTTTCTGGGTGGGTGTTGAGAGTGTGTTTGGGTTAATGGGAGGGTCTTGTGGAAGTTTCTGGGTGAAAACAGAAACTGTTGTGATTGTATTTTTTTTTGTATTTTGCAATTTCCTCGTTGGGGGGGATGAAAAGTTACGTATTGCACTCGAGTGCAAAGATTTTTCACCTTGTGCTCTTTTGATTTCCTCGCTATCGCTCAGGATTCTAATTTTAGAATCCTTCGCTAGCTCGGTCATCAAAATTGAGCACGCGGTTAAAAAACAACTTTGCACTCACGTACAACAAATAACTATTATTTGAACCATATACAGGCTGACATTTGAGTGGTTGTTTTCTCGCAGCAGAACGATTTTCCTTAAGTAGTACTATCGAATCATGCGAGTTATTTTTTGAAAATAAAAATATTTTTTTGACGTCTAAATAACTCGTCATAATATTCCATTATGTCCGCACTCAGAGACGTGAATTAACTTTAATGACTACCTACACTGTCAAAATCTTTCAATTAAATTTTAATAAATACAAACCATAGACCCGGCTATTAACTGCCGCACTCAGAGACGTCAATTAACTTAAATCAGTAATTAATGTCAAAAAATGAAAATTCAAAAATATTCGTCTATGGTCTGGATTTAAATAATTTTTTTGACGTCAAGTACTCATTAAAGTTTTTTGACGTCTCTGAGTGCGACGGTAAGATGTGTAATTGTTATTTCATAAGACCTAACAGCACAATTTTCCATGAGCCTTATGCTTAGGATTTTAAAAAAACGTGCGCGTGGTCATAATTGGAACTAAAACTTCGTCTGCTATTTTGTTTGTTGCCAATCTAGGAGTGTTCTATATGTTATTTGTTCGCTCCCATGCCAGCATAGAAAAAGAATAAATAAAATAAGTGTTGGTTGTTTAAAAATTGGCGCACGTGTTGGAGTGTAGCAAAGGCTACACTCCAACACCGCTTTTTTATCTAATGAGCATTAAATTGTATGTTGTGTGTGTGTAAACTTTTAAAGTACTTTTGAGTTTTGATTAGTTTTATTACAAAACAGGTTGAATACATTTTTAAAAATATAAATATCGGGAAATGAACTCGCGTCTCGTCGTCAACAACACGGGCGATTGCCTATTAGTACATTTAATTTTATCACTTTCTAGGTAATTAATCTTCGAACATTTATATAATTGATTAAAGACAAAAATCAAAATAACAAAATATCAAATTAGAATTTAATAAATAAAGTTCTGTTTCTGTTCTTTTATAACGACAAGACATGTGCCCGGCTGTGGAGTGTAGAAGATGAAGATATATCTTTGTCTCACTCTATTACCGGCTCACGTGTTACTGAGCGTGAAGAGATGACAGATAGGGATGTATTCAATCATTACTTGTTTATAGTATCGATTTAAAATATTTTAAGATTTTAATTTTACGTTTTACGTATAATATTAAATACTTATCAAAATCTTTATTCATTTAAACAAAAATATTATTTTCCAACCTTTATCTAAATATTGTTGTCAATCAAGACGATAAATTATATTTACATTTTGAATTATTTTAGGTTGATAGTGAACTGCACTTTCATATGCAGATAACTTTTACACACACACATAAATAAATCACGCCTATATCTCCGAAGGAGTAGGCAGCGGTGAATTAACACCCATGTTTCGCCAGTTATGTCAGGTAATACGTGAAATAGGTAGCAAACCTATTGCCATTTATCAGGCACGAAAGTTGCAGTACATTGTTAGGTAGTTTAAAAGAAACGCTTTTGCACTCATCACTGATTTATCCTTAGTCGCCTTGTACAACACCCACGAGAGAGATTTGGGGTGGTGACAATTGTATTCTACTTTGCCGTCACCAGTTACCAGTCACCATTATATTTCTGATAGCAGAAATATAATGTTCGAAATAAATACATTAACTTATTTAAAACAAAACGGAAATTTCATAGGTAATGACCAAATTAAGTCGTTGTAAGTATTTAGTATACATTTTAATATTATTATTTGCATTATGATGATAGGTATGTTAGATTTTTATGTAATTGTTGTTTTAATTTATCGAATTAAGTTTGCTATTTCGTTTTCTAACGTAATAATTTAAAAAAGGATCAAAATATTTTTTTATAGTCTTAGATAAATCAATCTAAGAAGAAGAAATCTCGTACATTCTGAAGACAATAACTACCCACATAAATAACATCAAAGAAAGCAAAGTGCAATCAACGTCAATTTACTAAATACTAGCAATAAATCTATACGATCATAGAAATAAAACTCCAGGAGTATCGATATCGATAGTCGATTCTTAGTTTTAATGATCAACATCACTTAAGAAGTTTGCTGAGCAGCTGAATGTATCATAATAATATTACCTGCTGGCTCTGGCTGGCTGACTAATAGTATTTAATTTTAATTTGTGCTGGCTGGTCAGTTGTAGTGTTGGTGCATTTTAAATTTTCCATTTCTCTTCATCTAGTTTATCTAGTTTTAAAATTGCGCTAAACTTCTACTGATTTTGCCTAAGTGCTTGCTAATTGTTGACACCAAAGTTATTAGCTGAATTACGAGTGCTGCAAGGGTACATTATTGCTGCGTTTTATTGTTCAAAAAAGTTATATAAACATTAACTAACTACCTCAATAAACACTAAAATGGGTGATACGGATTTCTGAACACATTTTGTAAGTATTTTGCATGGTATTTAAAACTTTTAAAAGATTTTTTTCTATTTTTATCTAGTTGTTTACATTATATATTTATTAGAAATCGATAAAAAAAATATTTAAAGCTTAAACTTAATGTTAAATTTAAATTAAATGCACAGTCATTTGTCAAAATACTTAGCCTCCACCTTAGTCCCTTTAGGTGTCAATGTTCAACAAATATTCAATGTGTGTTCTTTGTAGTAATATTTTTAATAATGCTGCTATTACATATTTAATATTCATAAGTCTTATGACAGGATAAAAATATTACTCACTATAATTTTAAATCAGCATAAATTAAACAATAAGGTGTTGAACAACTTATTACAACTAACTTAATACATCATAAGTACCTAAATAGCACAAAATTAAGTTTATTGTAAACTTAATATTTTGTTAGGAAGAATTGATTTATGACCTAATTTATGCTTTATTTATGAGTCTTCAATATTGGTATCTCCTTTTCTCATTGAAGGGGTAGGCAGAGGCGTATCAAAACCAAATTTTGCCAATTTTGTTAGTATCCCATGTAATTGCTGGTGAGCATGTTGCCATCTATCAGAGAAGTTGCTAGCCCCTATATTTGCAATCATTACCTTAGCGCCTGTTTATAATTATCACACGGTCTAAATGGAGAGTGCCTGGTTTGGTGAATTGGCGATTGGTGTCCCCTAGGGCCGCTGCGCCTCAGTCAAGCAAAGCCATCTTAGCCATTTTTAAGGCACATAAACCTCATGGTTAAAGAGGAACACTGCCTACATCTCTTCACTGAGTTAGTCACCTGGTAAGACACCCATGGGAGAGACCTCTAGGGTGTTGACAATTATATTTTGCTCGGCCATCACTAACCACACGGCACACATCTATTGTTTGCAATTTTTATTTTGTAGTTAATGAATGACAAAAAGTGTAATGAAAAATAAAAAAATTATTTTTATGTTAATAAAAAAGAGGGGTGACAAAGTGTCATAAATAAATAAAGTTTAAATTTTGAATTTTAAGGTTGAGATGAGTCAAAAATATATAAATAAATGTAGAAAAAAAAGGTATATTCGGGCGCCAGACTCACCTACAAAATTGCACACGGATTGCTACTTGGGAAAGAATTAGAAATTTAATCATAAGGGGGGCTTGTACACAAAGAAAACAATGGTTACTTTGTTGTGCGTGTATTTGGTTATAAAAACAAAGTTGTAAATTAATGTTAAGCTGGCCTTAAGGGCACACTGGGGCTGTACAAATAGGATTAAGTTAATATTCTAATAATTGCCTAAATTTTGAAAGAGATTGCATTTATGTTATATAAATTAATTTTAATTTGACTTGTTAAGAATTTAGATAGTTGAGATGAGACTTTAGAAAGGGTTCTGCATACCTGCTGCCGGTGTGTGTGTATGGCTTAAGGGTGTAGGGTGCAGGGTTTACCTCCTTCCCTCTCCTCGGTGCTCCCAACGTTTAGCAAGATGAAAAAGGCTTGCAGTCCAGAAAAATAGGCAAAGAAGAAAGGCGAAGAAAAATGCGAAGAAGACTACGGCTTTTAAATTTGCATTATAAAGTGGGTCCAAAATGCATAAAGGCGATAGAAAGTGCGTCTAAACAAAGTGCGGCATAAAGTGCGTAAAGTGCGGCATAAAGTGCGTCCAAACAAAAACCGTCCAAAGAAAGTGCGGCATACCCCAATTGTTTCTTCTGTTGTCTCACAAAGAACCACACATAGTTCTATTATAAAATTAAGGCAGATGGCCTATGAAAATAAAGATTTTAATTATCCATCGTATGGATCGACAATCGATCTCGAGAAGAGGTCGGCTTGTGTCGTTGATGACAGTTGTTCCCCCTACCGTAAAAATTTGTTTTCGGTCGTTGACGAGGCAAAAGAATTCAACAGACACAGCCAAAACATAAAAACTCATGCGACATGAAAAATCATGTCACATTTCACCCTTCCCCAAGAAAAGCATCGAGAAGCGAGGCTGATAAAAACAAATCAAATACCTACACAACAAAATATTGTGAACATCAGTTCAAGAAAAGTAAATAAACCCGAACCCAAGTTCGTAATGAACCTTGGTTTCAAAACCCAAGAAACGAAACAAAAAAGGACAATAACAAAAAATCCTGTTTATGGAGATCAGTTGGACACCCTGGTCACTGACTCTAAACACCTTCCTACCTGAACAAAACTATCTTCAGTATCGATATCAGTTGGACACCCTAGTCGCTGACTCGTAAGCTATCCTAAAGTTTGGAGATCAGTTGGACACCCTAGTCGCTGACTCGTAAGCTATCCTAAAGTTTGGAGATCAGTTGGACACCCTCGTCGCTGACTCTTCCTCACTACTCGTCTTTTTTTGAAATGTGAGATCTGAAAACAAACAGTTTATCAGACTCTAGTAAGCACTATCTTGGTCGGCATAACTCCACCAACTTTCCGAACATGAAGTGTATGGTGACCAACAATTTGGGTACACAAAGCAAAGAACAACACAATTATGGCTGGAATAACACCACCAATCTTCCATACATGATGTGGAAAAGAAATGTGAATGATCCAACAATTCGGGATCACCACATTAAAACAACACAATCATGGCTGGAACAACACCACCAATCTTCCATACATGATGTGGAAAAGAAATGTGAATGATCCAACAATTCGGGATCACCACATTAAAACAACACAATCATGGCTGGAACAACACCACCAACCTTCCATACATGATGTGGAAAAAAAAGGTGTATGAATCCAACAATTCGGGACCATACAAAAAGAACCACCAGACAAAAGCCTGAGGAAAAAAGTAAAAAATGGAAAAATCCGGTATTTATTTATACTCGAGTATTAAAGTGTCAAATCCGAGTAAATAACAAAGACAAAGAAAAATATTTATGTCTACAAAAGGACAAAAAAAGATGTCTATAAAAAGACAAAAGCAAATTTGTACAAAATAATTTGCACAAAACGAGGTGTTACAATAATATATAATAATATGTAACAATAAATATAAAATAATTAAAATCTTTTGATGTTAATTCAAAATGTTGTTTGGAGACTAATTCAGTTTATAACCAAGCTAAAACATAACTTCCGTGATATTAGAAAATATGTATTTATAATATTTTGAAAAACTAATTTTACTTTTAAATTACTGTAATATATTTTTAATGAAACTAAATGAACAAATTTTTGTATTGTTATTCGTATATGGAATTACCACCTTTCATTCATTTTCATTCATCCTCATTCAAAGACCATTTTCCTGCATTCATCTCTTTCATAGGTCATAAATAACTCCAATTACAAAAACAAAAAAACAAATTCAAAAATAATTATCCAACTTTAAGAATATCTTTAATATGGTATCTACCAGTAGTATTTTTATCTAAATCTTTTAGTAAATAAACATTATTTGAAATTTTCTCTATTATTTTACATTTAACAAACTTCGGAGCAAATTTAGCTGAAAAATAATGAGCAGCATTAGACTGAACGAAATTTCGTCTCCAAACTACATCATTAACCTCAAAAGAAGTGACAAGTCGACCCCTATTATAATAAGAAGCATTACGCTTATAAGCTTTAAACAAAGAAAAAACAACTTTCTTAAAAATTTCTTCAAGCGAAGAAAGTGATTTCGCAAAAACAGAGCGATCTACAACATCGATCTGCGACAAATTTTCAAAAGAATGACTAAAACGATGTAAAGAAGCATCAAAAATTAAATCCCTACCAAACATGAGAAAATTTGGAGTAAATTCAGTAGCTAAATTAACACTACTGTTCAAAGCTAATTGAACATGGGGTAACAATTTTGACCATGTTCTGTGATCATCACGAACAAAACAAGAAATACAAGTCTCAATTGACTTGTTATAACGTTCCACAGGATTATTCTGCGGTGTATAAAGTGTATTATAAAATATTTTATTAATATTATATCCCTTAAGAAATTCTACAAAATTTTTAGAAGTAAATTGTGTACCATTATCACAAATAATAATTTTAGGACATCCAAACTTAAGGAAAACATCTTTTTCTAAAAATTTACAAATTGATCTGGTAGTGGCATTCGCCAAAGGAAATAACCAGCAAAATTTTGTAAAAACATCTACAATAGATAATATAAATTTATGACCTGAATAAGTTTTTGGCAAAATACCTATCAAATCCAATGATAACATAACCATAGGCCGATCAACTTTTTTGGGATTTATCATAGTACCTAATGGAGCAGAAGTTGAATGTTTATATGCCTTGCAAGTGTCGCATTTATTAATATATTTCTGAATATCATTAAACATACCTTTCCAATAATAATGAAGTTTTATTTTATGTAAAGTTTTATGAATTCCCAAATGTCCAGAGTTTATATCATCATGATTGGATCTAATTGTATCTATAATATCCTCTTTTGGAATAACTATTTTCCATTTTAAATTTTCATTCAAACTAAATTTAGATTTGCAATAACGAAATAAAGTTTTATTTTCTACTCGAAAATTTTTAAATTTATAAGGTCTTTTCTGACAATCTATAAACATTTTTCTATACCAAGGGTCTACTATTTCATGATCAACTGGTACAATATCATCAGACGAAACAGTTATATTAGCAATTTCATAACGAGAAAGTGTATCTGGTACAACGTGTAATGCTCCTTTTTTATGAATAATATCAAATGTAAATTGTGAAATCCTAGCAGCCCATCTAGCCAAACGACCAGAAGGATTATTTAATCTCAATAACCACTTTAAACTAGCATGATCAGTAACAACTGTAAATTTCATACCTTCAATGTAGGGTCTAAAATGTTCAATAGAGTCCAAAATAGCTAAAAGTTCTCGTTCAGTAACACTATAATTTCTTTCACATTTATTAAGGGATCTAGAAAAATAAGCTATAGGGTGTTGCTCTTTATTATCATCTTCCTGGCTCAAAACACTACCAATTCCAACAGAACTAGCATCACAATGCAAATAAAAGGGTTTACTAAAATCAGGGCATTGAAGCACTGGTGAAGTCATTAATGAATTTTTTAAAAGAATAAAGGAGTTTTCTGCATCTGCATTCCATTCAAATTTAATTTTAGATTTCTTTCCTACTAACTTATTTAAAGGTGAAGCAACATCAGCAAAATTTTTAATAAATCTACGATAGTAAGAACATAATCCTAAGAAACTACGAAGTTGTTTTAAAGTTTGAGGTCTAGGGAAATTATTAATAGCGTCTAATTTAATAGGATCGGTATGTAAACCTTGTTTATCAACAATATAACCTAAATAACGTAATCTTTCTTTACAAAATTCACACTTCTTTAAATTAACGGTTAAGCCGGCATCTTTAAGTGCTTTATATATTCTTTTAAGTAGGACTAAATGACTGTTAAATGTATCACTAATACAGACTAAATCATCTAAATAACAGAACGTATTCTTATCAAACTCAGGCCCAAACAATTTATCAACTAATCTTTGAAGTTCAGCAGGTGCATTAGTTAAACCAAAGGGCATTCTAACAAATTCAAACAATCCTTTACCAGGAATACAAAATGCAGTCTTCTCTCGTGAAGAAACTTCTAATTTAATTTGTAAAAAAGCTTTAGATAAATCTATGGCAGTTATATACTTCGCACCTCGAAGGTTATCTAAAATATAAGATGTATAAGGTAATGGATAAGAATCTTTAACAGTTACTGAATTTAATTTTCTAGAATCCAAACACAATCTGATTCCACCATCCTTTTTAGGAACAGTTAAAACAGGAGAACTCCAAGGAGATTTCGAAGGTTGTATAATTTCTTCTTTAAGTAAAATTTCTACCTCATCATAAACTTCTTTTTGTTTAGCAGGACTCAAAGGATAATAACGTTGCTTAATTGGATCGCCAGTGGTATTAATTTTATGTTCAGTAAGATGAGTTAAACCTAAACCATTTTTTTCATATGAAATATCTTCAAATAATTTAATTACTTTATTTAATTGTTCGGTCTCAGAAGGAGAAAGACTAGCAGCAGCAGTAATAGTATTAACTTGCATATCAAAATCGTCAACAAAAGTTACATTTTTAATTAAATCTTTAGCTAAGTTAAATTTTAACCAAAAGTCAAAACCGAGAATAATTTCAAGTTCAAAAGATGGAATTATCATAAAAGGTACAAATTTAGTTATATTATCACAAGTTATAGGTAAATCAATGATTCCAATAATATTCTGAGACGAACCATCAGCTGTACGAGCTGTTTTATGAGAAGATCTAATCTTGAAACCCATATCCAAAAATCTCAAGTGACTATTCGCACCTAATACACAACAATTAGCACCGCTGTCTAAAATACCAGTAAAAATTTTATTGTTAACCGAAAATTGTAAATAAGGCCTATTATCTTGTTTTTTAACTAAAAGTACAGGAGCTACTTTATAAATTTCAAAAAATACTTTTAAATAATCTAACCATTCTTTAAATTCTTGTTTACATTCTAATTTATTAGGAACAAACTTCTTCACCGAGGTTCGATTCGCTTCCTTTCGAAGAGGAGCTCGGTGAAAGTCTATAAGTTTTTTGAATTAAGGTTTTCTGAATTGGAAATATTTTTATTGCAATTTGGACAAGTAAATGTGACAAAACCTCTATTTCCACATCTAAAACAAACTTTACCAGTAATAATTTTACAATTTCTAAAATGATGACCACTATTTTTACATTTTAAACAAGTTACATTTTCACTAACTATATTAACATTTTTAACAGAATTGTCCGATTTTACCGATGCAGTTTCAGAGGCTAAACTTTCGATTTCTTTGCCTAATCTAATGATTTGGTCAATGGAATCTATATTACGACCTATAAAATGCATCGCATAAGAACGCAACATATTATGCTTAATTATGGTAATTAAATTTTGTTCACTAAGGGGGTCAGACAAACGACATGACATATCCTGAATTTCAATAACGAAGTCGGACAAAGATTCTCTATGTTTTTGTTTACGAGTGCGTAAAATAAATTCAAGTTGGTAATCAAAATCCAATTTATCAAAATGTTTAAGCAAAGCTAATTTAATTTCAAACCACGACTTAACATGAGAACGAACAACACGATACCATTTTTTGGCCAAACCAGTAAGAAATTCTGAAAAAGAAGTCAAAACAAAGTGTTCATCAATATCCCTTGAAACTATATATTCTTCTACATTTGAAATAAATTCCCTAACGCAAGACTTACCGTCAAACGATATTTTACTCTTAGAAAAATCAGGACGCTTAAAATAACCATGTTTAGCAGAACTACGAACAAATAAATCATTAGGCAATTGTGATCCACCAGGCAAGCAAGAATCCAGCAAAGAAGACTGTGCAACGTTATGAGTATGATCAAAGCGAGGAGGCTCTTCAGACATTGTAATTAATTGCGATTCCAATTCACGCGGAAATACAGGCGGAATTAAGTCAGTAGTGTCAGTAGCAATAGAAACTTTGTGTGATGGTCCAGCAGAAGCAGGTTTATCCATGTCCATAATGACAAAATTTTAATAATATGATAATGTGATAACGCTATTTCAATATCAATTCAAATTAAATGAATAGTGGTAAGCGGAAATCTTAATATTTGAATGTAATACTATTAATTTGCAAAGCAAACAAATGCAACATCTTTTCACAATGTACTTAAAATTACCTAACTGAAATAAAATATTATAACAAATGTTAAATTTGTAATATAAAACAAATTATTTATTCAACCATTCATATAGATGAATATTTTAAAGTTAATATTTAAATTATATAAGTATATTATTAGCTAAAAATTCTAAGTTTATACTGCCAACAAAAATATCTTAATATTAAGTTTGGTAAAACAACCTCAAAACTATAACAAAGAAAATTGTTTTAAGTTTACAAGAAAAAGTCAATAAAAATCCCTAAGTGTTTGGTAGAATTATTGAAATATAAATTAATAGCTTCTTTACACCTAAAATATGTAAACCGTAATGTCAAAATACAATAAATGTTGTATAAAAACAAAGTATATAGGTTAAATTGCCTATATATGTATAAATATACAAAAACACATAAAAATGAAAGTTATTCTTTTACACATAAATATGGGGTAAATAAATTCAACAACAAGAACTTTTATTTGGTAGTATGCCGCACAAATTATATAATTCAAATAGAATTAATTATAAAAACAAACAATTGTTTTGTTGAAAAGTTATAGAAAAACAAAATGCAATATCTTTCATATAAAAATGTAATCCACACAACAAAGTAAACAAACAAACAAAGCTAAATATTATTCAAGTCCCTGTTTCAAGGTGCCAAATGTAATGAAAAATAAAAAAAATTATTTTTATGTTAATAAAAAAGAGGGGTGACAAAGTGTCATAAATAAATAAAGTTTAAATTTTGAATTTTAAGGTTGAGATGAGTCAAAAATATATAAATAAATGTAGAAAAAAAAGGTATATTCGGGCGCCAGACTCACCTACAAAATTGCACACGGATTGCTACTTGGGAAAGAATTAGAAATTTAATCATAAGGGGGGCTTGTACACAAAGAAAACAACGGTTACTTTGTTGTGCGTGTATTTGGTTATAAAAACAAAGTTGTAAATTAATGTTAAGCTGGCCTTAAGGGCACACTGGGGCTGTACAAATAGGATTAAGTTAATATTCTAATAATTGCCTAAATTTTGAAAGAGATTGCATTTATGTTATATAAATTAATTTTAATTTGACTTGTTAAGAATTTAGATAGTTGAGATGAGACTTTAGAAAGGGTTCTGCATACCTGCTGCCGGTGTGTGTGTATGGCTTAAGGGTGTAGGGTGCAGGGTTTACCTCCTTCCCTCTCCTCGGTGCTCCCAACGTTTAGCAAGATGAAAAAGGCTTGCAGTCCAGAAAAATAGGCAAAGAAGAAAGGCGAAGAAAAATGCGAAGAAGACTACGGCTTTTAAATTTGCATTATAAAGTGGGTCCAAAATGCATAAAGGCGATAGAAAGTGCGTCTAAACAAAGTGCGGCATAAAGTGCGTAAAGTGCGGCATAAAGTGCGTCCAAACAAAAACCGTCCAAAGAAAGTGCGGCATACCCCAATTGTTTCTTCTGTTGTCTCACAAAGAACCACACATAGTTCTATTATAAAATTAAGGCAGATGGCCTATGAAAATAAAGATTTTAATTATCCATCGTATGGATCGACAATCGATCTCGAGAAGAGGTCGGCTTGTGTCGTTGATGACAGTTGTTCCCCCTACCGTAAAAATTTGTTTTCGGTCGTTGACGAGGCAAAAGAATTCAACAGACACAGCCAAAACATAAAAACTCATGCGACATGAAAAATCATGTCACAAAAGCAATGGAGCTTTTTAAAAACTGGATGGGGTCAATTTTCTCCTACTGATATGAAACCTAAGCATATTCTTTCATAAGAGGAATCTAGGCAAAATTTACATAAGTCTTGAGTGAACTCTCTCTGAAAGAATAAAATATTCAATAATAAGTAAATGTTTCATGACACATTTCTTTAATTTGATACGGTAAGCGATCTTCATATACAGCTTAAAAAATGTAGCCGCAACCGATGGCTTAATGTGCCTTCTGAACCAAGGCGGAACTGGAGATAGTCTTTTGAACTATCTCAAGTTCCTCACGCTACTAGCCTGTGGTTCCGCCACATTTTTTGCCCTTGTATCCCCCAAGGGAGAAAATTATGTACCGTGAGCAAATTATTTTGCCCGTGGGACCCCTACTAATTTTTTGACAAGTAAGAGATTTTAAAATATTTATCTAGTATTTGGATATTTTCAGTTTAATATACAACCACCCGTGATTTTGTGGCTGTTATGTACCTACAATTGCAAATTTACAAGTTTACTAAACTGCAAAAGCGACTACTCGCGCGGTAAATCCGCGTCATATTCATTCATATACAATACATGCTTGCAATTTGCAGCTACCCAGCTGATAAGAGGTGCGCATTAAGTACGTCATACATTGTGCTCTAACTGCCGCACTCAGAGACGTCAATTAACTTTAAAGAGTGCTTAATGTCAAAACATTTCATTTAAATCTAGACCATAGACCCGGCAAGGATAGAGACTAGTTTTGAATTGTCAGTTTTTTGTGTTAAGCACTCAATAACGTTAATTGACGCTATAACAAAGAGTACAATGTCAAAAATTTATACTAACCTACTATTTGATTTTAATTTTAACATTATATAAATGTTAGAAAAATTAGTACAAAGATTTTGGTGGTTAGAAAAAGAATTTCGAAAAATTATGGTCTTGATGGGGGAATTCTTTTTCTAACCACCAAAATGTTTATATTTACCTAATTTAATACTATTCGGAATTCTTGCCGACTCTCTAGATATAAATGAATTGTTTTGACATTAAATACTCATTAAAGTTAAATGACGTGTCTGAATACAGTAGTAAAAGACGTCCTTTTGATACCTTATCGTCATCTTACCCCCGAATATAGAAACGCTACTCAAATTTGGGACACTGCTTAAAAAGTTAAGTGGACATTACCTGTCAGAATTTGTATGGAAAAACGTCAATTTTGACAACATTTAAATGTTAAGCAAGACTCAAACTTTGGTTAGCGTTTCTGTATTCGGGGGTTACTGCCTCACACTTACTGACGTCAAATAACGATAATTAGTGCTTAATATCAAAAAATGACAATTCAAAACTAGTCACTATTCTAGATTTAAATATATATTACTAGTTACTGACGTCTATAACTTGCGGCTTAATGTAGCTTTACCTTCTATCATCTTCTCCGTGCCCTGTTCCCAGGCTGTCTGGGGTCGGCGCAGTATGTTTCCTCTTCCATTCATATCGGTCAGACGTCATCAAGCCATTCGCTTCCTTTTGATTAATATATCCATCACACCGGAAAGGTGCTCGTGATGAATGAATATATGTAGGTATAGTAAAGAGACGAACGGACCATGTCGAGAGACCGATGAACGTAGAGAGTGATTGGAATGACAACATTTCCATACGGGTCAACGTTTGGGCTTAGATTTTATAGTCGGCCGCTGTCTGACACCAACCCTATTGGTATATGCTGTTGTTGGCGGTTTGCCCTCCACCATTCGGGTGCCCCAAGGTGCTTAATGGTCTACACCGGGCAATCTCCCTACGTCGACTTTTACGACACCCATGGGATGAGTCGGGACTGGCCAATTCTACGTTATTTTTTCTGTCTTTTTATTGGAAGACAGGACCATCTACAACCGTGGATTATGCATGCCAGCGTCCGTGGCACCCTATATATTCCGCTAAAACGCAGCCGTAGCAGAATTCGCATTCAATAGAAATTTTTAAAATCATTTCATAAATCAATGATCCTTCAAAGTACATAATAAAATCGGACAGTCAAGATTTTAGGGATGAAGTCGCCATTTACTGTATGCAATGATTTATATTTATATAATATCTTTGCATACAGTGCGCTGTGCCACTGCGCTACCTAGCGATTTAGGTTCGAGTATCTCTAAAAATACCTTAGAAGTCTGGGATAGCAGGAGAGATTGCCTGAAACAGTGCAAGGAGAATGAGAGTATAATGTTAGGGGATTTTAACGGATTGGTAGGAATAAAGCGAGATGAAAAGGTATTAGGTAAATTTGTGGATGAAAATTGAAAAAAAAATTGCTAGATGTATGTTTGGAATGGAACTTAGTGACAAATACAATGTTTACCCACAAGAGGATCCATCCATATGTATACAAAATAGGATGAATACTCGAAAAGTATGATTTATTTTGTGAGTGTGGATGAAAGATTGAGTACTAAGGTTCAGGATACAAGGGTGTTCCGAGGTAGCGGTATTTACTCAGACCACTTCCTGGCAGTTAGCCGAATAAGATTTTTTAATAGTTTAAAAGATGGCGGCACCGTACCACGGCCCTTGTAAGTATCCTGGAAAGGATAACAGTAGAAAATTTGCAATAGGTGCATGAGGAATATGTGCGGAAGTTGAATGACAGGTTAATTAAATCTGATGTAGATTCAGTAGCTAAGATATAGAAGACATACGGAAGGCTTTTAAAGAAGAACGTTATGAATGTAGCTACTAGTATGCGGTGTGGCGTAAAGAGGAAAAGGAAAGAGACAGAAGAGTCAATGAATGGATGGAGAAGTACAGAAGGTAGTGAAAGATAAGTAGAAAGCTTGGGAAGATTGGCTGGCAAAGAGATCTAGAGAGAGAGAGAGAAGATCCAAAAGGAAAAAGGAATATAAAAGATTGAATTTGTTAGTGAAAAATGTAGTAAGAAAAATCTGTAACAATTTCCAAAATAACATAAAAGTTTTTTGGAAATCTGTACGGACAGCTCGAGGAAAGAGCGCAAACTCGGAGTTGAAACGAGTCAGAGACAAGGATGGTAGTGTTATAAATGGCGAAGAAAGAGTGCTGAATAGGTGAAAAGAATATTTCGAGAGTTTGTTTGAAAGATCAGATGATGTAGTCCAGTCCCAGACTACTCATGTGGAAGGGAGATTGATTGAGAATGAAATAAGTATGCATGAGATTGTGCAATCAAAGGTATGAAATCAGGAAAGACGGGTGTGATAGGATATTGGTCGAGATGCAGGGCTGGTGAAGGTACCATTGCTAAGCAACTGCACCGCCTTTTGAACCTATGTTGAGTTAGTGGCCAAGTATCAAAGAACTAGCGTAAAGCCGTCTTTGTGCCACTATACAAAGGTAAAGGGTGGCAGCTGGAATGCAAAAATTTCAGTGGTATTAGCCTTCTCTGTGTAGTCGCCAAACTGTATGCAAAGAATGTGATTGAAATGATTAGGAAAGAGACTTATGACAGAATATGGGACGTGCAAGCGGGATTTCGAAAGGGAATGGTTGTACGAATCAAGTCTTTTCTCTACGATGCATAACCCATAAATCTTTGGCTAAAAGCAACGAGAATATTGCGCTTTCGTAGATCCTGAAAAGGTTTATGACCGTGTGGTGAGGAATGAACTATGGTCGATTTTGTTGATGTATGGCAGTGAGCAGTAGCCTGATCCAAGCATTGAAATCTCTCTATGCAGATTCCAATGCTTGCAATGCTCTAGGATAAATGGCGCATACACGGAATCGTTTCGTATAGGTGTGAGACAAGAATGTGTAGCGTCACCATGGTTGTTCAACATATAAACATGGACAACTATCTGACGCGACTGAAAGAATTTGATTGTGGATTAAGAATTAACGAGTTACTAATCAAATGGCTGCTGTACGCTGATGAGGTTATATTAGTGTCATCAGTTGCTGGAGATGGTAACAGTTATGCATGAAGCTTTGACAGAGAAAGGTATGAAAGTAAATGTAAACAAGACAAAGGTAATGGTTTTTGAAACACACATACATAAATCACGCCTATATCCCCGAAGGGGTACGCAGAGGTGAACTAGCACCCACGTTTCGCCAATTATGTTATGTCCCATGTAATAGGTGGCAAGCCTATTGCCATTTATCGGGCACAAAAGTCGCAGTACTATTGCTAGGTGATATAAGAGGAACGCTGCTGCCCATTCTTCATCGCTGATTTATCCTTATACGCCTTGTATGACACCCACGGGAGAGATTTGGGGTGGTGACAATTGTATTCTACTCTGCCGTCACCACACGGCACGAGAAGAGTTTGTGTATTTGGGATCTATATTTACGAGAGATGGAAAGTGTGATAGTGATATTGAAAAGCGGTTAAAAGCTGGGAATAAATATGGTCAACGGGGCTTTGCACACTTTTGTAAGCAGCCAAAGCGTGTCCAGAAAGGCTCGTATGGCTGTTCATAATGGACTGCTGGTCCCGACATTAATGTATGGACGTGAAAGTTGGATATGGGAGAAGAAACATTAAATTAAAATAAATGCAGTAGAAATGAGAGCTGGGGTAAGGCTGGGCGATCGAACGTATAACAGTGTGATAAGAGAAAGGTTTGGTTTGAAAGTAGATGTAATGACATGGATTGAGAAATAGATACTCGTATGATCACGTCGAAAAAATGAATAAAGGATGACTAATGATGAAGAATGACAAAAAAGATTTCTATGGCGCAAGTGAATGGAGAATTGGGAAGAGGAAGGCCTAGGCGGATCTTTCATAAATAAAAAAGGGATAGTACCCGAAACCGACGGGCATGCATGAAGAGATTGATGAGATTGGATAAAGCGAAAGAAGTATGTAAGGATCGTAGCAAGTGGGAAGAAGTGATCTCTGCCTACTCCTGTGGGAGAAAGGCGTGACATATGTATTTATGTATCTTAAGGACTTTAGTACCACGAATGTTAAATTTTCATAAGAATATGGAACTATTAAAAAATAAATTCATTCCTGCTGTTTAAAGAAATGAATGTTGAAATCAAAATATTTATTCAAATGTTCGAAATTGTGTATGTCATTTCGTAATGGTAGATACAAATTTAAGTAATGATGACCTCACATATAGTATAACAATATACAGACTATATTATTACTTTTAAAATTATATTGTTTATTATTAAAATTTATAATTTTCAAATAATTGTATAATTAATAATTTGACATACTTACATATAGACTTCTAAATTTAAGACAAAATACTATTTTATTCTATCATGGTTATTTATACTTAAAATGGAAGTAGTCAATGAGGTCAAATATAGTAAAAGGAAAGAACGCCCCCTTCCAAGAATAAAATGGCAAATGCTAGAGAAGGATAACTGTGCGAATGAATTTCAAAAACGTGTTGGGAGTAAAATTATTGAAATGGGAGATATGTACAAGAGAACTGTAAATGAATGTTGGGATGATGGCAGCGTGTATCAGAAACGTTGCGAAAGATGTTCTGGGGGTGACAAAAGGGAAAGGTGTGGTCGAGAGAGAAACATGGTGGTGGTCGGGAGAAGTTAGGAAGGCTTTGAAAGATAAGAAGGATGAATTCAAAGAACGGCAGAGTATTGATGATGGGAATGTTAGCATGAAAGAAATGAAGAAGTCTGAGTATGATGAATGTAAGAAAAAGCCAAAAAGGCCGTCGCCGTTACAAGAGCATCAGCCCAGGATACTTTGTATGATGCCTTGGATGCACCAGCTAGCCAAAAAAATCTATATCGGTTCGCCAAGGCAAGGGAAAGAATGACAAAGGATGTATCAAAAATTTAATGTATAAAAGATGAAGAAGAAGAGGTTCTGTCAGATGATAGGAAAAATGAAAGGTATATTTTGAAAGGTTGATGAATGAAGAAAACGATTAGGATGATGTGTTAGCTGAAAAGCCAGTAAATGTAGGATTAGGGAAAGAGATTACAGTGAAGTGAAAGATGTTATAAGTGGGATAAAGAATGGGAAAGCCGCGGGACCAGATAATATACCTGTAAAAGTATGGAAGTTATTAAAAATGGTTAGCTTTATTCTTCAATAAGTTGTTACAGGCAGAAGAGCAACCCCATGAATGGTGTACCAGCACTTTGGTATCCATCTTTAAAAATAAGGCCGATGTACTTGAGTGTAACAACTATCGGGGAACAAAGCAAATGTCACATAGTATGAAAGCATGGGAAAAAGTTATTGAACTGACGAAGACTGAGAAGGAGACTGAAGTGTCACAAAAGCAGTACTGGTTTATGGGCCTGGTCGGGGAACAATAGATGCCATTTTCGCACTGCGCCAACTGTGCTAGAAGTACAGACGTGCTCATAAAAACTTGCAGATGGTTTTTATAGACCTTGAAAAGGCATACGACCTGGTACCTCGTAAGGTTTTGTGGTCTGAAGGAGAAAGGCGTGCCTGGGAAGTATGTGGAGTTGATCCGAGTTATGTACAGCAGATGTAGTACCCAAGTCCGCTCTACTGCTGGTACTACTACCAGATACAATGTGGCAGTCGGCTTGCACCAAGGTTCGGCTTTGAGCCCGTACCTCTTCTTGTTAATATTGGACGCCCTGACGTCGGATATACAAGAGGAGGCTCCTTGGTGCATGCTTTTTGTGGATGACATTGTGCTGGGAGCGGAGAATGGCCTAGAGATCCAGAACAGATTGGAAGAATGGCTGCAGAGGATAGAGTGTGTTGGACTAAGAGTGAGCCGGACCAAAACAGAATTTATGTTCTGTGATTTTGGTGGTGACTCTGGTCCAATAACCATTAATCTAGCCGGAATGCCTCTGCCAGTCTGTTCCTATTTTCGGTACCCAGGTTCATTTGTCCAAGCAGATGGGGAGATCGGAAAATTACAAACCGGATCAACGCAGGTTGGATGAAATGGCGACAGGTCACAGCAACTACATGCGACCCAAGAATGCCACTAAAACTAAAAGGAAAGATCTACAAGTCTGTTATAAGACCTGTCGTTATGTATGGATCGAAATGTTGGGCTGTGAAAAAGACGGATAAAGGTTGAGATGGATGTGCGGAGTGACAAAAATGGACAAAATATGTAAGAGGAAGTCTGAAAGTGGCGCCAGTAACAGAGAAGATGAAAGGGAGCCGTTTAGCTAGGTATGGACATGTTATGAGACGTGATGCCATAAATGTCAGTAACAAAGTTATTGATGGATGTCGAAGTAGAGGAAGACCACTGAAAAGATGGATGGATTGTGTGAGGTATGATATGAAGGCGATGGATGTGAATGAGGAGATGACGAGTGACAGAAGAGAATGGAAAAAGAGGACATACTGCGCCGACCCCAAATAGAATGGGATAAGGGCAGGGCGATGATGATGTTATTTATACTTAATATTTTTTTTTACTCTTTGAGGTTTTAATACTTAGGACTGAATTTAAAAAAATTACTACAATTTGCATTATCAAATACCTAATTACGGTGTTTTTTGTACTTCTTATATTAGTGCGGCATTGTCACCTGCACGTGCTATGAAAAAAAATGGGACCCCTGCTAACTGCCAACCGCACCTGTTGTGCCGAAAAGTTGGCACCTACTTACCTTACCCCTGCTTGTTGGATTTTTCTACGGGTGCTCGAAGTTCATTAATGTCAAGAAACTTTCTAGAAGCCAAGAAAATTCATAAAATATTGTTAGGACTTTTTTATTTTAGTAATTTCCTTTAATATATAGAACAATGGTGGTTAATTTCAAGGAAATGTTTTAGACAGGATTCTCTTTAGTGACCCTAAAACTCAAACTTTACAATACTTAGGTAGAATTTTTCATGTGGCGTAGTCGTCAAATCAAACCAAACCAAACCTCATTTTTCTTATCACGGTGTTTTATCGCAAACCACGATGTAGTTTCGGAAGTCTGAAAATCAACCATATCACCAAGTCAACTACCTACCACTCGCCGATTCATTGTTTAGCTCTGCGTTCTCCAGAGTAGAGTGCAATAGGGGATCGGACAGTACCTAATCAGATTAAAACCTAAAATATACAAAGATTTTGTGGTTAGAAAAAGAATTTCGAAAAATTATGGTTTTGATGCGGGAATCGAACCCGCGTCCGCTGCTATCCGGGCAGGTGCCTGACCGCTCGGCCAACCAAGACACTAATTACCTTGCCGAAATTCTTCTAACCTTTACACTTCACGCTGTAAGCCAACGGGTACCCTCGCAATGTAGAAATAAATTTCAAACATTCCAAAGCAGATATTTTTACAAATACCGTGCGTTCGGTTAAGCTTGGGTTTGCTTTATAAACTATTCGATTTTAATTTTAACATTATATAAATGTTAGAAAAATTAGTACAAAGGTTTTGGTGGTTAGAAAAATAATTTCGAGACTAATCTCAGGAACTACTGACTACAATTGAAAAATTATTTTTGTCTTGGATAGTCTACTTATCGAGGAAGGCTATAGGCTATATAACCGACATTAACGCGAGCGAAGCCGCGGGCGTCCACTACTTTATAATAAGTATTTTCTGAAAATTTGTCCGATTTCCTATTTCAGCAAGTTGATATTGAGCTGAGCCATCTCACACGTGACTACATTTTTCATACATGACCGACCGTGAGTTTTATATTAAAAAAGTTGGCTACGCCTGGAGTATCGCTTGTTTTTGTTCTGGATGCTCAGGGTTTTACTCGATGTTAGCAATTGAGTTATAAATAGTAGTTCAATGATGTTAGCGCCGAATGTTGAGATTGGTAGCTACCTACTTAATTCCATGGCAAGTAGGGCGATATTTTCCCCGGAAACGAGTGTCAAGGTTAAAGGCCACCCTTTTGCGAATGTATCATGAAGTGTGTAGCAGCTATATGTAGAATGTGTAGCAGCATGGATAGAAGAATATAGGGCGAATAGGGCATCACCCAGCACGCTGACCCAATGCGATTTGTTTGATACTGCGGTTTTTTAAAAGTTAATCCAGCTATTAAAGGAACGAGCTAGTATAATATTTTGAAACTTGTTCTTCGTTCAACTAATGAAACAACATCGTGCGCGACCCTCCTTCGGTATGAGACGGGCGGCGGGTACGGGTCACTGTAGGTGTTAGCGAGTTATCCCGCCCCCGTCTCTCATACCGCAGGAGGGTCGCGCACGAAGTTGTCGGGCTTAATTTGTAGCTACTATTAAAATACTCGCAATAATCAGGACTTACGGGTGTTTATAGTGTCTCTCAATATTTATTCTTTACGAGCCTCCGCCCACGACTCCGTCTGCGTAGACGTCGTCAGTTATCGCGGTCAAAGGTAGATTTAAGTCCTTTCTCAGAATGTAATCTATCTCCATGCTGAATATCTAAATATATTTATCTGTTTACATGCCGTGTGGTGACGGCAGAGCAGAATACAAATTGTCACCACCCCTCATCTCTCCCGTGGGTGTTGTACAAGGCGACTAAGGGTAAAGATAGCGATGAGTAATGGGCAGCAGCATTCCTCTTATACCACCTAGCAATATACTGGAATTTACGTGCCCGATAGATGGGACCTTACTTATTTGGGCAAAAGTGGGTGTTTATTCACCTCTGCCGACCCCTTGGGGGATATAGGGGTGATTTAGGTGTGTGTGAGTTACATGTGAAAACGCGATTGACTTATTGCGGCATTTACAATCATACGTGTAAATTTCGGATGGATAGCACGTAGATAGGTATAATGTATTCATTTGTCATCTAGTAATCTTGTAAAAAGAGCTGTGATTTGTATGGTTGGATCGGATAATAATATGTCACAATCAAATAGTTGACTGATTCGACGTCATTAAGATAAATTATATAATATAAACATGATAACTTCTAAATACGCGTGTTTATTACGTAAAGGTCAGGCAGGCGGCCGGCTGTAAAACCTAAGCTAAAACCTTGACCCGTATGGATTTCAATCACTCTCTCTACATGATCCGTTCCGTCACTTTTCAATATATTCATACATCACGAATACTTTTCCGGTGTGATGGATGATACGAATCAAAATGGAGTGGATGACTTGATAACGATATGAATGGAAGAAGAAACATCCCAGATAAACCGGGAACAAGACAGGGAGAAGATGTTTTTGAAAAGGTCCGTCGAGTCCATTAAATGCTAGACAAAGAAACTGGACTACTTGGGATTGAGATCTAATAGGCTTAATAATAACATTATTTTCGTTAGTAAATGCCGATTAACTGCCGCACTCAGAGACGTCAATTAACGTTAATGAGTACATAATGTCAAAAAATTACAATTCAAAACTAGTCGCTATTCTTGTCGGATCTATGATCTAGATTTGAATGCAATTTTTTGACATTAAGTACTCATTAAAGTTAATTGATGTCTCTGTGTTCGGCAGTTAGTGATATAGTGTCATCCACATTATCAAGGATATAGATTTTGCTACCATTCCATTTGTAGCGTTTCACGATTAGCGCGAGAGCAATATTGCGATTGCGAATGACCAACTCGAAAGTTTTCCACACATTTTGCAACTTATCTTCATTTACATGCAAAAATTTTCTTGTTTTGCTGAAGCGAATGTATGCGAGCCCTGCAAAATAATACGAACCCTGATTTCCTTCGTTACTTGCCAGGGCAGTGCCACAGTCATCGTCTGATCCGCATCCGTGAAAATATGGTCCGTAGTAGCCATTTCTATGGTAACTTACCTACTAAATCCGATCTCCGTCATCCGATTTCTTTGCGTCAAATCAAGTAAGTATACCAAAAGATGGCTCCTGAATTGCTTAGATTTGTATCGGAGATCGGAGTAGTGCGTAAGCAATATCCAAATTCGGTCCGAGTTTTCTAGATCACCAGATCGGATCGGACGTAGTGTGTAACTGCTCTAAGGCAGGGCGCAGACGTCCGGAATCCGTAGGTATTAGGTTTCTGAATCAGGAATTCAGATTCGGAAACCTGAATGCTGTGCTTAGAGTGAGGGCCAGATAAGTCTGCGCGCGAGGCGTGGCGCTGCTCGCTAACATTGACACTCATAGACAAACATAATAGCACACGAATTTTTAGTTACAATTATAAGCAATCGGCTGAAATAAAACCAATAAGTAACACTTTTCCATTATTTATTGTATATCCCAATACAATTTCGAGATGTCCTCCATTTTGCGTCTATCGAATGAATGATGTCCAGTATGAATGTAGCTACGAATTAAGATGCTTCAGATCGATCAAGGGCGCTTGCGCAGCAACTTCATTTCAATTGAACTCATTCACCGCCTTCTCAATCTTCCGACAGCAAATGGCGCCAACACAGACTATAATTCATTACATTGACTATCCGTCAATACACCAACTGTTTACATTATAAAGGTCTATATTTAATAATCTAACATTCGGCCTTTCCTGACTACAAGTTTGTCCTCAAACTTAATCGTAGAAGTGCTATCATTTTAAATCATAACTTCTTAATTCTTCTTTTATTGTTTATGTTGTTTCAATTAACGTTTTTCTTTCTTTCTTACAATAAAATGTTCTCTTTTTAACAATCTCTGCAACTTAAATTCATCACAATCATTTGACCATCTCTTCCAACGGATCTATCATTACTTGCTGAAATAAAATGTTCTCTATTTAACAATCTCTGCAACTTAAATTCATCACAATCATTTGACCATCTATTCCGACGGATCTATCATTACTTGCTGAAATAAAATGTTCTCTATTTAACAATCTCTGCAACTTAAATTCATCACAATCATTTGACCATCTCTTCCGACGGATCTATCATTACTTGCTGAAATAAAATGTTCTCTATTTAACAATCTCTGCAACTTAAATTCATCACAATCATTTGACCATCTCTTCCGACGGATCTATCATTACTTGCTGAAATAAAATGTTCTCTATTTAACAATCTCTGCAACTTAAATTCATCACAATCATTTGACCATCTCTTCCGACGGATCTATCATTCACTTCCTGAAATAAAATGTTCTATCCTGAAATAAAATATTCTCTCGATATTCAATGAACACAATCATTTCAAGTTAAAGAGACTCAGTCATCTCTTAAGCTTAAAATCGACTCAATCATTTGAATAGGATGAACTTGTTAGTGATGTTAATAAATAAATAAATTAAATAAATAAATATCTCTCTCGGTGGTTCTATCGACACCAAATCACTTTAGTCGATTGAGTGGTTCTATCGACACTCGTAATCAACTACATAATGGGTGGTTCTATCGACACCAAATCACTTTAGTCGATTGAGTGGTTCCATCGACACTCGTAATCAACTACATAATGGGTGGTTCTATCGACACCAAATCACTTTAGTCGATTGAGTGGTTCCATCGACACTCGTAATCAACTACATAATAGGTGGTTCTATCGACACCAAATCACTTTAGTCGATTGAGTGGATCCATCGACACTCTTAATCAACTTTATTCAATAAAATTCTCTCTTAATATTCAATGAACGCAGTCATTCTAAGTTTAAGAGACTCAACCATCTCTTAAGCCCGAAATCAACACATTCATTTGAACATCTCTCTCGACGGATCTATCGACACTCCTAATCAGTTACATAATAGGTGGATCTATCGACACCCAAACAGAGTCGATTGAGTGGATCTATCGACACTCTTAATCAACTTCATTCAATAAAATTCTCTCTTGATATTCAATGAACGCAATCATTCTAAGTTTAAGAGACACAACCGTCTCTTAAGCCCAAAACCAACACATTCATTTGAACATCGCTCTCGACGGTTCATCGACGTCGTTTACTTACTTTGTAGACAAATAGGTGGATCTATCGACACCCAAGACCTAGGAGTGGATCTATCGACACTCATCAACTACATACAACTACATAATAGGTGGATCTATCGACACCCCAAATAAATTAAATTAAACATATAATCAGACGTCTACCACATGTATAATAAAAGCTGTTGTTACCAAGTATTTAGTTCGTCTGCGTTATGATTTGAATGGCCGGCCATGATACTTTTGACAATTCGAATTTATTTTTATTTTATCTTTACTTATTATTATTTTTATTTTTTTTTATATAGGGACTCGACTGATTTAATAAATTTATCTAATTATTTCATGATAATTATTATTCTTGTGAATAATTACTATGTGTAGCCGTCGGCCGTCCGTAACAAAAATGAGTCCCTTTATTTTATTACATAAAGTCCCAAAATTATAACTATATCGAAACAAGGTTGGTAATTTCTTTCAACATCTTGACTTGACTGCGTGTCGCATAGCACTTCTGGGCGGCATCATTACCATCCTGCTCTATGCTATGCAAACCTCATCACTTAATTTCATGCATGGCTTTCCACGTCATAGACAAATCACTATCTCAATCAATTCATTACTATTACAGATATATGTAAGTATTGTTTATACTCATAGATTTATTATAACATTATTGGACAACTATATGAACTATACAATTGGCGGACTTAATGCCATATGGCATTCTCTACCAGCCAATCAGTAGGGTGTGTTAGAGATAATAAAGAGGCAAAGCTTAATTAGCTACAAATTTAATAAAATACATAAATGAGGTATAACGTAAACACATACACACATAAATATATAAATACATAATAATAAATAAATAACTATTTCCTATGGCATTATATTGAATATAAAACGAGAGACATCAACTCAATCAGACTTGAGATAATGTTCACGTATTAGTCTTTTGGAAGCAACCTTTTCCCAATATCAATCACTTGTCTTTAACATTATTAAACATAATACATACATACATAAATCACGCCTACATCCCAGAAGAGGTAGGCAGAGGCGAGCCAGCACCAATTAGACATAATACATAACTAAGTTATCGATTTTTATATTTTCGGTTCTTCATATAACTGCCCTTATCTCGCTTTCAAGGGGTCGGCAGAACCTGTCTTCTTCTTCCGCTCTTTTTTATTATTCTCCATTCCGTATACTCCTTTATACAATCCATTCATCTCTTCTTTGATCTTCCTCTACTTCTGCGTCCTTCCACATTCATATATAATATTATTCTGCCAACATGGCTTTCATCACTTCTCATAACCTTACTAACCAATCCAAGTCCATTATTTTGGGGTCTCTTAGTCACTGGCGCGATTTTCAAAGTTTTCCTGTTTCTATGCTCAACCCGCATCTTATCTTTACATGTCACAGCCCCCACGTTCACCTTGACATTCGCACTTCCGTTACACGCACTCGTTTTATTTTTTTATTTTTATTAATCTTCTCAATTGTTTAAAATGTTTCTTGATCCCTAATATCCTTCAATATAATAATATCTTGTTCAAACTACCCTGTAATTAATAGTAGTAACTCCATGGGTGTTAGTTTAATGATAATGAACAGTTGTTTTAATACCTAATCGAATGTCCGGTAAATAGACGTCCTAAGTCTTTAAAAATTATCACTATCCATTTTTAAAATGACTATTCATAATTTTGTTTTTATTTTTATATTAATAAACTTATTAAATGTTGTCCATGACCTCCTGTTTTGCCCTACTAAAACGCCCTCTGAATTGTTATAGCTACAATGCTAATTAATTGGATTGACATTATGAATGTAGGTTGTGTTCCTCTTTTTGGTTTGTTTTCTTTGTTATTCCTGACATTCAAATAAACATTGGGTATTCATTTTATTTGTATCTTAACGTGTGTTCTGTGGTTTTATGTTACTCATTTTATCTAATTTTATTTAATTGTGCAAATTATTACATTTTATGTTTTAACTTAACAATTTATATATGGCAAAGGAATAATGTCTGCTCAAGTTATCGATAGATCGTGAACGTGCATGTGAAATACTTATAGGATACCATGTTTGATCACAAGTGACTGTACATAATATGTTTTCAACTTTTCCTTGTAAAGCTTGTTGCTCTTGTCAGTAATCAGTAGATGGTGACCCCAACAAATTAAAATAAAATGTTTTCAAATACTAAATACTATAATGTCTTCAAACTCGGTACTGGGTAAGGCCGCCCAATGTAAGTATTTCGTAAAAGAATCTATATTATTAAAATATAAGTACTGCCGTGTTTGTAAGTGGGAAAGGTCCTAAAGGCATGTATTGTATGAAAAAGTACAGCTAGTTTAAATTTGATATTCTAAATGGATCGTTGTTATTCATTTATTTCATAGTGGCAAACAACAGTCAAAAAATTGAGAATGTTAATAGGTATGCCAGATCGCTTATTAGTTTGTTACAGTAAAGCTATACATACAAGCTTATACACTACAAATACACTAGTTTTGTTGTAGTCAAAAATACCCATTAGTTTTGATTTTACATGCATTTACACTTACGATAAATATCAAGGCCCGTTAACATTCACATGACGACATGTGACATCATTTTACAACGCTCAGCAAGTTTACTTCTTCAGATCGGAAACTAAGTAATTCTTCCACCATTATTGTTATTTATTGTTATTATAATAATTATTATATTATTGTATTATTTATATATTTTTTTTTTAAACCTACTAGCACTTTGATAAAAGATTACATAAATTTCATTACTATTAGCACATAATAATATACCTATTATTATACAATTTTGACACATACGGGACAAAAGCATATTTTGAGACATTTTTATTGGAAGGTTACAACCAAATTGATATCGCATAATTGGTTACCAAAAAAATTTAGGAAAGTATTTGTTCGCCCTTTTAGAACAGATATTCGAATTGTTTTCCATAAAATTACAAAGATTTACACATTATACTATCGGTTTTGGAAATTTATAGCTAAGATGTCCATCCATTATAATTTACAACAAATAACATTATCGTATGGTTTACTTATATGTATGTTTTATTACAATTTCTATAATTTTAGCCTACTAATTTCGACGAATTCTGTTTTAACTACTGTTCGGTAAATTATGTTTTGTTCTCTTTAAAAATAGTAAAGTTGTAATAATTATCCAGGACGTACTCTTTCATTGAACCCCTCGGTCAACTACTCCGCTTAATTATCTATTTTGTAATAACTGGAGCGGTATGTTTATGCTCTAAGACGAACGCGGCAGACTATATCTGCTGAAATCGTACTAGTTCCATACCATGGTTACGTTCCCTCCGTTCTTGGCTATGGACTGATCTTAAGGGGAGTCTCTGTTGACATAGAAAGGGCATTCAAACTGCAAAGAAACGTATTCGAGCTATATTCGATGCATGGGTGTTAGACAGCTGCAAACCATTATTCATCAAATCAAACTTCCTTTCACTACCTTGCACATACGTACATACGAGACATATGCGTCTTTGTCTCTCTCAAAATCTCACTTCATCTACTACAACCATTATTCGAACGTATCGCACAGACCTCTTGGAGCGTAATATGTCAATATGCTACATCAACCTCCGAGTCGTACATACATCTACCAAAGGAGTGTATACAATATGAGCATCATAATATATAATAGGCTTCCTGAAAGCCTAAAGTTACTGGAAGGTATAGGATTTAAGAATAACAAAATGTCTGACGTAAAATTGCTTTTACACCCTAAACGAATACATTGATAGCAAAGAATAAGGTTGATTATGACAATCATAGCTTGCATAATGTTACAAAAATTAAGATTGATAACTACATATTTATTGAGATATTTATAGTTGTGATAATTTTTAAATTGTCATCGTTGGGGCTTTGATAATTTTATTCTAAAGCTGTGTTATGTTTATTATTGACATTGACATTAGGTGCTGTGAAAATGTTATTATATAATTGTGGTTTTTTTTTTTGTTTCATTGATATCGACATGTATAATTTTTAACTTGATTCTTCTATTAAACTTCTTTTATTTTTATAGAAGGCGTACCCTGATAGCAGGTTTTAGCATTACCAACAAGTTTCAGTGGAGCATAGTGTACTGCTTGTTCTTTAAGAGATCAGGTCAGCGTTGACAGAATTAGGAAAAATTATGTCAAGGTCTTTGTTTTGAAGAATCTCGTTAAATTCTCAAAAACTTTATTGAGTATTACCTGGATTAATTATACAGTTAGGACATAACGGTGTTGTCAATATTAGAAATAACGTGATTGGCAGCGTTTAGTTTGTGAGATTGAAGATCATGAAACAATTCAGAAGCTCATGCACCACCAACATCCATTCCTTTCACTGCATACAATTCGTTATCCAAAAAAAACAGTCTCTCACACACAATGTCATCACTAAATCCCCTATTCCCATTTCGAGAATTATTAGCAGTCATATCAATCTTCGGCGCCGGGTACGAATTCGGCCACGCCGCTCAGCAGGTCTCTGTCTGGTCTCACTGGGACAGACGCTCCGTGGTGTTTATTAGCTCTCTCCGTTTGCCACTGTGATCCTCCTCTATGTCTCTGGAACTTGAAATGAAAAGCCTCTATGTAAAAGGTCTAGATTAAAAATTACAAGGAGTCGGTCCGAAAGAATCCAGTGAAATATTAAAGTAAGCACACAGATTTAATCCAACTGTATATTTGTTTTGGTTAAAATAACTAGAGGAAGCAACATTTACCACTTTCAATATTCCTCTTTTTTTTTTGTGTGTTAATTAAACTATAGTTCAACTGTCATTTGGAAATAAAGTAGATACATAATTATTATTTCGTTTATATCCTAATTATTCTGCGACTTTTCATCATAAGATATCCCAGCAATCATTAATTAAAGAAAATGTTAAACTGACTTTTATGTTTACTAGTTCACTAACTTTCAATGTTACAGTTATAGGCACTTCGCTTAAGTAAGTTAAGTGATATTTGAATAACTACGCCAGTAAAATTCATAATGCAATTTAACTTTCATTTTTGAAGAAAATTACAACTTTAAAGTCTTGGCCGAATGCGTTTTAGGCCTTAGTTTTCTAGTTCATGTAATTTTATAGCAGCTGAAACTGTAAACGACATGGAGAGTGTTTTTATTAACAAATATAAGACACTCTTTTTTGTAAGTAAAAAAAATACATAACTAAAGACATGGCTGTATGAGCCAAATCCCCTTGCCTTCCCTAAGAAAAGGAAGAATTAAAACAATAACATGTAAACAACATTGATGGACTATTTCTTTTTATATTTTGTTACATTTCACTAACTCCACGGATTTGTAACAATAATTGTCAATTCAAATAAATTATTATTTTTTTCACCTAACAATTTCCGCAGCATTGTAATTTTAAACTTGTATGAAAAATGTGTTTATCACTCACTAGCTATGTTTCATTGCGAAATCTGTATTTCGCCTTATTAAAATAAATAAATATACATATTAACCTTCTACTGTTATTAACTGGATGTTTCTTAAGTATCAACAATTGATTTGCGAAGACTTACTAAGACGGAAAAAAAAAGTACGTCACCTGTGTTCTTTTTCTTCCAATAACTGGGCGTACGGCTACAAAAATGGTATATTTTTGTATTATCCCACTTCTGATATAAGCAATCGGCTGAAATAAAACCAATAAGTAACACTTTTCCATTATTTATTGTATATCCCAATACAATTTCGAGATGTCCTCCATTTTGCGTCTATCGAATGAATGATGTCCAGTATGAATGTAGCTACGAATTAAGATGCTTCAGATCGATCAAGGGCGCTTGCGCAGCAACTTCATTTCAATTGAACTCATTCACCGCCTTCTCAATCTTCCGACAGCAAATGGCGCCAACACAGACTATAATTCATTACATTGACTATCCGTCAATACACCAACTGTTTACATTATAAAGGTCTATATTTAATAATCTAACACAATTTTGACTACGCGCGGATTTATCTGACCCGCACTCTACATATAATTTTTTTTAAGGCGCCCATTATTCCAGTTTTTCCGAACGGAATAAAAACCTAACGTTCGGTTCGGTGCGTAGTATAAAATACCGAATCAAAAAACCGGACGGTTTCGCTACTCTCACGGAACTCCAAATTTGAATACATGATTCGGAAGCCTAATACGGATTCCGGCCGTTAGCAGCCGTCCTAAATGTCAGCTGGTTATCTTTGTTTACACCTACCTTGCTTGCTATCTTCAGTCTATATTTCGCTCTTATTTCAAAGAGTTAAGGTTAAAGCCATGAGACTGCTTTCGTGAAACTGAGTCTAATAACCAGTCTATTCGATATATTGCTGGACACAGGGTATTCAGGCGCGATACCCAGCTCTGTTGCACTATTTCGAATCGTCGTCATCCGAAGACTGTTATCGAGTATTATCTTGATTTGGTCTTATTTTCTTAATTTACGGCACCTGGATTCCGTAATTTTAGGGCAGGAATACATTTTTTTACTATTCTTTTACATTACTACTGCTACATCCAACGCATTACTTTATTACGTGGTACTGTTCTATACATTGCCAATAATTTTTTTGGGATTTCATCTTTTCTTCTAATGGTACTGGCGTACTATGTTTCTACTATTTGCCTCACAATCGTTTTGATTTATTTATTAATCTGTTATACGTGAGCAAGTCAGATTTACAATTTTATTTATGAAAATTAACTTTTTCGAACCCTTGGCTTTTTTAGGTATGTTGCTTTTATTGCACTTGCCTTTATTGCAATTGAAATCGATGTTTTTTCGTTCCATACTTATAATATATAAGTATGTCGTGGCCAGATCTTAGAATTTTTCACTTCATGAAGAAATGGTTATATGAAATATGAAATGGTTACATTTCGTGCAATGGAAATTACCTGCTGCCCACATAATGATATCCTCTGGCTTGATCAATGAATAATCAACGTTTGACGATATGAACAGCTTAACGCATGCCTATTTCATGATATGGCCAAACCTTATTAATCATTTCATAAAATAGTTACATTTACCACCGTTAGTGGCGCTCATATCCATATCCATCTTATACAAATTACTAGCACAGTACCTATACCCAGAACAGTAATACGTCTTCATACAAACTGAATGTGTTCTTTCCACTGACTTCTAATAAACAAGTACGCTGGACTGAATAAATGTTTCTTATGCCGATTTGAAACGCCCCGACGAGCGGCAAGGGTACTAAATTTGACGTTTGTCGCTTGTATTTGACATGATAAGCATCTCTAATATTATTTCCGTGGACGTTCACCTTTGCACATCAGTGCAATCAGCGCCAAGATGGCGATAGTCAAATTGGCTTCATTTTTTGATGACATCGTTTCAGTCCAGCGTACTTGTTTAATATAGGTCAGTGGTGCTTTCGTACGCGGCGCCATGTAGGTACGCATTGTGGCATAAAATACGGGGAAATAAGGGGACGGCATGCGGCAGTCTGGGCCTTGCGTTCGGTGTGACCGCGCGTGTAAAGGTGATTGTAAATTCGTTCGCTGCTCGTTCGCGCCCGTCACATTCGAGCTCGCAGCCGCGCCGCCGCGCCGGTTTAAGCTGCGTTTCTATTGAGGCGAAGTTAATTAAAATAATTAGAAAAAAGGCGGTCACATATTTAATGTTATTATGCTATGGTTTTGATATATGCTTGAATTAAACATTTGTTTTGTCTTCTAGTTTCTAATACTCATCATGGATGTATTGGACGACTCTGAAAACAATGCGAAGATATCCGACTCGGCTTATTCCAATAGCTGCAGTAACAGCCAGTCGCGAAAAAGGTACTGTACCAAAGATTATATAAACTAGACTTGTATAAAGAAACCACAACTTCAGAAATTCCCGAATAAAACCTAGGACCCTATAGATTAATTATTTAAGGCCCTTGGAGCAGTTCTTCGTATCATGTACTTATCCTAAGAGACGATAATTCTTAGAATTGACCGTGCGGGTGCCGGGTCCATAGTATCGGCATAAGTCGGCAAAGAGGGAAGTCAGTAGCAGTGCCTGGGACTTGCGACTCAAATGTAGGTTTAAGAGATCCCTTGACAACTAGACTAGTCAACACTCACCTCCACTACCCCGACTTCTCTCTCTGCCTAGCCATTCATTTGATAAGATTCCGTGAGAGTCGCCTTAGACACACGCTCCAGTATAGAACTTACGAAAATTCTAGACAAGCCAAGGCCTTTTAGTAATGAATATAGGGATTTAGCTCGTATACCCCTCGCTCCCACCTCAACAGCATACAAACCATATAAACATTCATGTATACTTTCATGCGTGAACTGCCCTAAATCTGTTCGGAGTTGCTTCAACGGTCTTTGCCTCTAGTATAGTCTACCACCATCAATCCGCACCAAATCCTAGTTGTGACGTTTCGATTGTTTTGATTTCCGTTTTTCTTAAAATATGGAACGAGAGCTCGAGCAGACAAAACTGACGCATAAAAGCATTGATCTTTTATATTGTGAACAGTTTTATGAATTGTATTAGCTCACATAACTGTTGATGTCGACCGTTATACTAGGAATATTTATGGATACATTTTCCTTGCAGCCGCAGCTCGAAGTCTACACATTCAGGCAGCAACTCAAGCGGCAGCAGTGGCTATGGAGGCAAGCCATCTACATCATCTGGCAGCAGGTTTGTGTTTTTCGAAACTAATAAACAGGGCAAAACATTTGTTTGATGTTAAAACGGTTTTATTAATAGTAGATTTTCCATCAAGTGCACAAAACGAATCATTTTTGTCCGAGACTTTTAGCGGCCCGAGCCGAAGGCGAGGGCTGATAGTAATGTCGAGGATAAAAATGGTTTTGTGGACGAGGTAGAAACTCTGCTTTTCACTTCGATTGCGAGGAAATCATTCTTAAAATTCAAACTAAAATTAGTATTTTTGAATACTGACTGAAGCAAAAAAGTTTTTCCCATTGATATTGGGCTTGGGCTGCAGACCTATTATATACAGCTAAGTATTAAATTAATTTTGAAATAATAATTTTCTTAAATTAATTTAATAACCTACGGTACCTACTTGAATTAAAATTTTAATATCTTTTATGTCTTAAAAAACACATGAGGCAAATAAATTTAAGTAAATATATTTAATAAATTTAATAAATAACAAATTCTATCTTTGAATTTCTTATTGTGTTTGGCTGCATGGCTCATTTTCTTTGCCTTAATATAGACACATTTATGAGTAGATACGTTAATGCTCTAGAGCACAAAATTCGATTTTGTGCAGCCTATATCCTGCACAAATAAGCACTTTCAGAGCATGAGAAGTGAAAAATATAGTTACCTATAAGTGAGTTGGAAAATTAAAACCGAAATGCCTGCGTAGATATCTTTTGATGCTGGCTGATATAACTATAATGAGTTTATGACGTGTTTTATACAACAGTGGCCAGCTACCAGAAAAGAGGACTAAAGAGAAAGATTCCAAGAAGAAAAATGTCCAGTGTGAGATCGCAGAGATTAAGGTTGACGACGAATGTCGCCCTTTAGACGTGGTGGTAACAACCCAAGAGATTGCCAAAGAAGATAAGAACTATGGTGAGTCACGTTTCCATCAGCTTGGTTTATTGCCGTATTAATATTTAGTTTCCACTTTATAGGAGTTTCCTTAGGTCATTCATAGGTCTTCACTTTACTCTCTGGTGTCGGCCCGTGATAATCATGACTGTTTGTTCTACTGTCATAGATAAATGGACCTTTATAAAAAGTTAAACGCAAACAAGTTGGTATTACTAATTTATTCCACTGCTTGGTATTCTTCGCCAGTATTATTTTGTTCTCACTTGTTATTCTCATTATTAGTTATTATTTTCATTTATTTTAATTTTAATTGGTTTTCATTGTTTGTATGAATTAGTGTATGGGTATATTCAAGTAATGAGCGTATAAAGATATATTATATTCAACTTCAATTCAATTCCGCTCGTGTTTCTTTTTTAATCGTCATCATTATTACCGACATGACTATTTCAAATATCAGAGTTTTAATTTAAAACGTTTTAGTTTTAATGAAATCAGAACAAACAGCGTGCCTTCTGAACCATAAGCTGCGTATATCCTTTAGTCCAAAATGCCCAAAGGAATCAATTGAGTTTGTATGCTTTTATTAATAATTATAGGTGTACCTTTACCTATTACACTACATAAAATAATTACATAAGTATATAATTCGTTATACCCGCCCAAGGAATTACGAAGCTCTAGTAAAAAATAACTCCGTAAATTCATTGGAACAACTACTGTTGCCTTTGATTTTGTTTCCACTTTTCCTTTATTGAAGTTAAGTCAAGTTACAACTTTAAAACTACGACCATACTTTTTATAGCTTCAAATGTTAAGTTTTGAAGTAGGAATCGTAATATTTAGGGCCTGTTTCACAATCGACTAGTAAGTTCGAAGTAGCTTACTTTGCAGTTCAATTGACATATATTTCATATTACAACTGTCAAATGATCTGCGAAGTAAGCTACTTAGAACTTACTTATCGATTGTGAAACAGGCCCTAAGTATTCGGCAAATACAACATCAGTGAGTGTACGTCAATTTTTAGCTGACTATTAAAAAATAGTCCAAAGTTGTTAAATTGCGGTAAATGACAAATAATCATAATTAAATTAATAAACATACTTAGGTTAGCTCTTTTTAGGATAAAGCAAACTAAACTAATATAGTAATAAATTTTAGTCTAATGAGCTGTAATTTAATTTGGTCGATCCTGTTTACGACATGCAGATTGAGTACCTAGTTCAGTGTTTCGTGACATGATTACCATGAATTAGTCTACAGATTTGCACATTCTACTACATAGTGACTTAGCAAATTTTGTCAGTTTCAATTGAAATATATTTATACTAGAATTTTTCAGTTTTTTATCTACCTCTTCTATTAAATCCCTTTTCTGTTGTTTTTTTTATATAGGTCCATTATATTATTATGCAATATAAAGTAGAAATATTTTTTGAGTTTTTATTTTATTTTCTAGATACATTTTGTTCAGCAGTCTTTTCATTATTATGATTTTTTACTTTTTTCGTTACAGAAGTTTTCGGGACAGCTTAACTTTAACGCGCTGTATTAACTCAGTTACTTTAACATTGTACTCCCTTCATTTTATTTTTATAATCTATAGGTCCTCGTCGGGTTTAGTGGCAAATGTAGACATTGTGTCGAGGTCAGTAATTATGGGGTTGGTCGCTATGGTATGTATATGTCCAATTTTACATATTTATAACAAGGATACGGCCATCGTATCCAGCCTGTGAAACTAGCACGCTTTAGAGAAATGCCACACTGCGTTTAGTTGTGTTGCATATTCAGAGGGCAGTGGTATCGACGCCCTGACGCCGTGTTTAATGTCGATATTTGCTTGAAACTTCGGAGCGCGAACAACGTTCCGAGGTTCTAAACGACTACGTCAATTGTCACAATGCAACGCAACCGTGTGACATTTCTGTTACGCGATAAGGTGCTCTACATACGATAGCGGTAAGATTAACTTTGAAATGGTAAGATTATCTTAACTCCTTCCTTTTTTAGGTGTTTTTAGTTTTCTATATTAGAACGTTCACTATGGTGTAGGCAATTTAGCGTTAGCGGCGCGTGCTAATCGCGCGGGCGGTATATCTTTATTTCTTTGCCGACACTAAAGATTAGAGTCAGTTGAAAGTACCTTGCTAGCGAAGGGAACAAATAAAAATCGTTGACGCTGCTATACATTTTTCAATGTGACAATTGTTTCCCTCACTGATCACTGTGAAGTGATAAGCAATCAGTAATTATTATTAAGTCTCACCATGTTTATTAATTAAGAATCGATTAAGTCGATCTGAAAAAGTCGAATTTGTCGAAGGCTTGTAAGATATTAATTTGTCTTCAGTGCTTTTAACTCTCTTGTATGTCAGTTTTAAAGCCCTTTTCCATCGGCCCGAGTCGATTTTCATGTACATTTAAGAGATTATGCCATCACTTTGTAAGCTTCTTGGTTACAGCAGCAATATTCTACAACCACTGCGTTCCCCGACGGCGCAGTAATATTACTGCCACTGTCTAATTATCTTGTTCCTTCTCAATTTATCTTTTTATTTATACTAATCATAATTTGATTAGAACAGTGTTGGTGATATCTGTTTTTTTGTACAGTCGATCAGCCAACGTCTCCCGTGTTATTTCACACGGAAAAGGGACCAGAAAGCATGGACCTCGCCTCGCCGAAATCATTTGAAGCCAAAAATGAGGTCAGAATAACGCATAGTTATTATTTTTTATAAATAAATATTGAATCTGAACTTGAGCATTATCGTCGAAAGGGTAGGCAGAGTTTACATTTCACAGAGCACGTTTCGCCAATTATACCTATTAGGTTCCATGTAATAGGGGGTGAGCCTGTTGGCATACTAATGTGCACGAAAATTGCAAAAAAGTAAGAAAAAAGAAAAAAGGTAAGATAATATTTGAAATAAGCAAAGCCGTGGTCACGGCCACTGTAAAGTGATCGAAACGTCGGGTTAAATAATTAATATGCCAAACACCAAATTATACGCGAGTCTTATCCGTAAAAGTTGTTTTATTTCAAATGTGTAGTGCTCGTGCAAATATAAGAAAACATTATAGGTAAGATCATAGTTTTATGTCACCCCTGACCAGGAAGTAGGATTTTCCGTACGCATAACGGGCGGAAAAGTTTTTATAATATATTTAATTAATTATAATATATTTAAAAGGCTTTATGGTCAGGTGTGTCATAAATAAAATTCTAGATCTGTATGTTTCTGGTCTGCTTTATAAACCATAACCTCAACGAAATTAACGTTGACCATTGGGTGGTTTGGAATCAATGATATTATAATAACATTGTTTGGAATTATGTTTTTTTCTTATTTTGTGCACAACCCGTATGGTAAGCACAGGTTACAATACATTATTGTCAATAGTGTACGAGTTCACTAACAAATAAATTATTAAACAGGCGATTATTATTAAGTGTGATAGTGTAGTGATATTGAAAAGCTGGTGAAAGCTGGGAATATGGTTAACGGGGCTTTGCACACTTTTATGAACAGCCAAAGCGTGTCCAGAAAGGCTCGTATGGCTGTTCATAATGGAGTGCTGGTCCCGACATTAATGTATGGAAGTGAAAGTTGGGTGTGGGAGAAGAAGCATGAAAGTAGAATAAATGCAGTAGAAATGAGAGCGTTGAGGAGCATGGCCGGAGTAAGGCTGAGTGACCGATTGTATAACAGTGTGATAAGAGAAAGGTGTGGTTTGAAAGAAGATGTAATGACAAGGATTGAGAAAGGGATGCTCGCATGGTTTGGTCACGTAATGGATGAAAGGGGAATGACAAAAAGTATTACATGGCGAAAGTGAATGGAGAAATGGGAAGGGGAAGGCCTAGGCGGATCTTTCATAATCAAATTGAAAGTCTTTTGAAAAAAGGCCAGGTCAAAAGTACCCGAAACCGACGGGCATGCATGAAGAGATTGATGAGATTGGATGAAGCGAAGTAAGGATCGTAGCAATTGGAAGGAAGTGATCTCTGCCTACCCCTGTGGCAGAAGGGCGTGACGTATGTATGTATGTATGATTATTATTAAATACGTAGGTTTGAACTTAACCATGTAGAAGAACTGTCGTAAGGTGACGGGCTCATAAACGACTGACAGAATCTTCCATACGATAAAATGTCAAAAGCTGGCGGTTAAATATAAAAGCTTGTTTTATGTTTTGGTGATGAGCAAAGAGCAACAGAAGAAGATAGCAGGCTCGCCCACTATTATTTGTGAAAACATCTTTGCCTAACCCTTCGGGAATAAATAGATGTGAGTTATGTATATAATTATGTACCTAGTTATTTGTGCCTTCTACGCTGGCCTGGGAGCGAACAAATAACGTAGAATAGGCCAGCCTCAACTCTTCCTATGGGTGTCGTAAAAGTCGACAAAGCGAGATTGCCCGGTGTAGACCAGTAAGCAGCAGTAGGGCACCCGAATGGTGATGGCAAATCGCCAACAACAGCATACCCAAAGAGGGTTGGAGTCAGGCAGGGGCGGCTGGCTGTAAAACCTAAGCCAAAACCTTGAGCAGTATGGAATGGAATTTGGGTCAAAATACTCCTAATCAAGGTGCCGTGGACGCGGTCTCGCGTCAACGTTACGTTGCAGTATTTGATGCGAAGGCATCCCATTCATGTTCATAGTATTGACTAAGGCAGTGAATGGGCTAACAACTCTCAACGTTAAAAATAAGTTGTTATTACTGGCTTCTGTAAAACTCACTCAAAAGGAGTCACGAACTCTAATAATTAGACCGACGAATTTGTTTGCTTCACACGTTACATAATTAGGTACTTCGGTCTTAGTATCGCTTATTCAATACAAAAATGTAACAACTCAAACAAACTTCAAAACATTGTGTGCCCAATTAGAAATGAATTATATTTGTTTTGAGTTGTGTCTTTTTTAATTAAAGAAGCGGTATAATGTTGTCTTTTTGTATTAAAGAAGCGATAGGTATAATAATTTTATTTTCTTTGTCATCAATTTGTTTCTATTTGCAGGTCCCGTACTGTAACATGCCTTTGGCCAAGCCGACCGTTAATACAGTAACCAGTGGTCCTCCTGTTAGTTATTCTGTAAGTATATTCTTGTTCTGTCAAGTTGCATTATCAGGCTGCCATGTGTCCAAAGACATCAAATATTTTATATCTACTAATATTATAAAGCTGAAGAGTTTGTTTGGTTAAACGCGCTAATCTCAGAAACTACTGGTTCAAATTGAAAAATATAGTCCATTTATATAACCACCAACATTAACGTGAGCGAAGCAGCGCGCGACCACTAGTATGTACATTTCAAATTACTGCTACTTCTAGACCGGATTTATTGCTTTTCTCACGGACACTAAAGCGTGTCCGGCTTGTCGAACTGACCGATCCATGGGAAATGAACATCCCCAAAGACCACGCTATAAAAACCAATAAGTACATTGAGATAACAAACCAAATAATACTTGGTTTGTATGTTGTTAAGATGGGCGCGAGGGGTACACCAGCTAAATCCTATATTCATTACTAAAATACCTTGGCTTATCTAGAGCTTTCGTAAGTCCTACACTGGACCATGTGTCTATGACGGCTCTCACGGAAACCAAATATTCTGGCTGGGCAGAGAGAGAACTCGGGGTGGCGAAGGTGAGTGTTGACATGTTGTGAAGGGATCCTTTAAACCTACACTTGGGTCACAAGTCGCAAGCCATGCCACTGACTTCCCCCTCTACCACACTTTTTTTTTTTTTTTAATAATTCTCCCTTTACGGGAAGGCAAGGGGAAACACTTTTTTTTTAATTCTCCCTATATTTTAGGGAAGGCAAAGGGTCTAGCCCATACAGCCAAGTCTTTAGTGTATATTTTATGTGTAGTCGTATCAAATAATGAGTGGGTGAAATGTATGAATGAAATGAATTTTACGTTAAAATATGGGTGTCACACATTTTAACGCATCTAGGGAGTGCTTGGCGCGAATTGAATGGTAACAGAGTTCATGATGGTGGCTGATGAAATGGATAAAACCACTTTTTATAGTGATCTTCACCACAACTTCAAACACATCATAAGACTTGTTTTCAATGATTCTGCATAATTTCACACCATCCCAGATGCTTGTTCATCAAAATAACACCACTTTCACTGCACAAAATCCACTCTGAACCAATTTAAGAATTATCGAAAAAAAATCTGACTGACACCACGAAACGCGCCAAACCCCTCCCTGTGCCACACTATGGAAGGACCCGGCACCCGCACGGTGAATACATAGAATGCTAAGTAGAGTTATCGTCTCATTTGAATAGTTTAACCTTTGGTCAGCTCAGCTAAATCAGATTCGTTTAACCTTCATTCAACTTCAGCAAATATTCCTCTTGCATCTCATTGCAATCTAGGATACTTACCGCGGGTCGTGGTTTGGTGCAGCCATCTTTTTAATCTACAACCACAAAATCGATCATTCTTTTCGAGTATTCTTCCTCTCTTGTATACATCGCTCATTTGGTTAAATATGTATCCTCTTGTGGGCAAACATTGTATTTCCATGCCAAACATCTTCCCCTACCTGCATGGGATAGACAAATAGGATGGGTATTTGGAGTCGGCGCAGTAGGTCCTCTTTATCCCATGGTGGTAGTATGCGATGAGCGTTCCCACCTAGCCGGTCCAAAGCGGGATAGCGGAACACGACTGTTTTTAGTGAGTAGGCCCAGACTAGTTGGGAGATTCCTACATAACCCCGGTAGGGCCCCACCCGAGCCGGGGTATGTATAAAACATTTTCAGTCGGAAAAAAAAGGTCCTCTTTATCCTCTCTCTTCTGTCACTCGTCATCTCCTCATCCTCACCCATGACCTTCATATCACACCTCACACAATCCACCCATCTTTTCTGTGGTCATCCTCTACTTCGACATCCATCAACATTCATGTCCGTATTTTTTTATACACATTCATGATATCTCGATTCCAAACATATCTAGCAAACTTTTCCCAGTCTCATTGCCTTTTTCATCATCATCCCCAAATAGTGAAAATACATGAAAAAAAATAACATTTTATTCAATTAATTAGGTCGCCCGCGGCTTAGCTCGCGTTAATGTCGGTTGTAATATAGCCTATAGCCATCCTCAATAAATGGACTATCCAACACGAATAATTTTTCAATTTGAACCAGTAGTTTCTGAGATTAGCGCGTTTAACCAACCAACCAAACCAACACCTCAGCTTTATAATATCAGTATAGATTTTAACCCGATTAAAATAGGTATTAATTTTGCGAGTGCTTTAAGAGCTTTCTCTCTGTGTCGTTTCTTCATTCATGTGGTCAGAAGGTCGCAGAGCACGTGGCTGCGGCTGTGGCCTTATTATGTAAGCCGATTTAATTTGCTTTGTTCCACCCGTCACTCTCACACTTTGCTATTATTCTCAATGAGTAAGAGAGACGGGTAGACCAAAGCTACTGAAAACGGCTTACATAATACATGGGCAGTTCTTGAAATTGAAATCATACGTCTTAGTTATACTATAAACAGGACGTGCTTTTCTGGTCTAAGTTTATTCGACTACTTGTGACATGTAAAGAAATAAATTGGAATATAACAATGATCCAATTCTTTTTCATCTCATTCAATCCCTATCTTTGTAATTTGCGGAAATTGCTCAGGATTCACACTCCTTTAACTATAAAACTTAAGAACTAACATTCATAGATTTTGGTGGTTAGAAAAAGAATTTCGAAAAATTATGATCTTGAGGCGGGAATCGAACCCGCGTCCGCTGCTATCCGGGCAGGTGCCTGACCGCTCGGCCACCCAAGACACTAATTAACTTGCCGAAATTCTTCTAACCTTTACACTTCACGTTGTAAGCCAACGGGTACCCTCGCAATGTAGAAATTACATACATACATACATAAATCACGCCTATATCCCCGAAGGGGTAGGCAGAGGTGAACTAGCACCCACATGTAGAAATTAATTTCAAACATTCCAAAGCAAATTGTAAAAATATCTGCTTTGGAATGTTTGAAATTTATTTCTACATTGCGAGGGTACCCGTTGGCTTACAACGTGAAGTGTAAAGGTTAGAAGAATTTCGGCAAGTTAATTAGTGTCTTGGGTGGCCGAGCGGTCAGGCACCTGCCCGGATAGCAGCGGACGCGGGTTCGATTCCCGCCTCAAGATCATAATTTTTCGAAATTCTTTTTCTAATCCCAAAATCTTTGTACTAATTTTTCTAACATTTATATAATGTTAAAATTAAAATCGAATATTCCAAAGCAGATAATTTAAATACCGTGCGTTCGGTTAGGCTTGGGTTTGCTTTATAAACTATTCGATTTAAATTTTAACATTCTAACAATAAATGTTAAAAAAATTAGTACAAAGATTTTGGTGGTTAGAAAGCCTAGCCTCAAGATCATAATTTTTCGAAATTCTTTTTCTAACCACCAAAATCTTTGTACTAATTTTTCTAACATTTATATAATCTACGGATTAATCAGCGATGAGGAATGGGCAGCAGCGTTCATCTTATACCACCTAGCAATAGTACTGCGACTTTTGTGCCCGACAAATGGCAATAGGCTCGCCACCTATTACATGGGACCTACCATGGTTGGCGAAACGTGAATGCTAGTTCACCTCTGCCTTCGCGGAGATAGGCGTGTTTTATGTATGTATGATTTTTCAAACTGAGTTTCAACTATAGGTAATTCATCGCCATTGATTTTGCTAATGTAGCTTTTGCGTCAGTTTATTTAATATGACCATTAAAGGCTTATTTGAGACTTGGTTATATAAGTCTCAAATATGCCGTTTACGTCCCTTACAAAAGTTTAGAACGGTGTTCCTTTTGCACGTTTTTATTCTGGATCTTATGTAAAAATGGACAAAAGATCTAATAATTGTACAAACTCTGTAACTTTTCAATGTACCTGCTCGTATTTTAATACGAGTACATTGCATTGAAAACTTGAAATGGATTTATCAAGCGTGAGATTATTTACGAATCAAGTAAACTGTTGTAAGATTTTCAAAACGCAGCTGTAAACTAGAATGGATCTTCAGGTTACCGCTGACTATCAAATTATCCCAACGCATTTTGTGATCAACTCCAAACATTGTACGGTCGAAAGTCAATTGGCGAATTTGATAGTTTCCTATTTATTCGATTTTTAATTTTAACATTAAATAAATGTTAGAAAAATTAGTACAAAGATTTTGGTGGTTAGAATTTAGGTGGTTCCTATTTGTTGGTTTCGTGTGTCCATGTGTGTAAACAGATACGCCGTGTGACCAGAAGGTGCTCGTTTTAGCACTGAGGTGTTTCTTTTTCATTGATTGTTACGTAATTTGTTATGCTCGACATTGATAAGCATGTACAGAAACGTGACGCTCTGCCCGCGTCGTCTACACCTACCTATAATGTGACGAGTTTTGTATATGGTGCGTCATCGCCTCGGCAACGTGCTTCACAAAGGCTCACACAAACGTGCCCTATTTAATTAACTTGCGCTTTATGCCACAAAAGAGAGGTTGTACGACTTCAAGTTAATAATGACACCTACAATAGCATATTAGCGATTATGATTGTAACATAAACCTATGTAGGTTTATACCGCGTAAAAGCTGTAGTGTCACGCTTTATAGTATTATACAAGGGCTAGATTATAGTTTCAGGATTGCATAGGTATTTATTGCATAAGATGTGTAATGCTCATAATCACGTTATTTTGTACCTACTGTCTACAAAAACTATAACGTTTTTCGTTTTCATGGTTCAAAAAGCTACAAAAATCGTTAGGCTATACGGGACGATGAGATGTGCCGTCTTTTCATCGTAAATATCTTGCAAATGCCTACTTGAACTTTCTGTACAAGATAAGACGAATGACAATACATGCAAAATACTTATTAGTGTTCATTTACGTCGCTCAATAGAATACAGAGGATGAACGATTTTTCAAATTTTTTTATGTATTTTGTCACCGTAAAATTATAAATACCGTTAAATATAAATTTTTTCTCGTCGTCCCTTGTTGAGATATTATAAAATGATTATATCTACTATATATGGTATACAAATAATAATTCAGTATTTTTTAACATTAAAAACATATAATCATATTGTTATTCATCTGTTTCAACAAGGTTTCATACACATACATACATACATAAATCACGCCTATATACCGAAAGGGTAGGCAGAGGTTAACTAGCACCCACGTTTCGCCAGTTATGTTAGGTCCCATGTAATAGGTGGCGAGCCTATTGCCATTTATCGGGCACAAAAGTCGCAGTAGGTACATAGCTAGATAGTATAAGAGGAACGCTGCTGCCCATTCCTCAGCACTGATTTATCCTTAGTCGCCTTGTACGACACCCACGAGAGAGATTTGGGGTGGTGACAATTGTATTCTACTCTGCCGTCACCACACAATTCAATGATAAAATTTTCATTATTTCTTTTGCAGAATGGATTTTCGTGTGTTATATCCATGCACGATGGCATTGTGATGTATACTACTTCTTCGCTGACAAGTACTCTTGGATTTCAAAAAGATATGTGGACTGGCCGGTCTTGTATAGACTTTATTCATCCTCGAGTGAGTATGGCTTTAATATAATTTAATAATTTAAAATATTAGGAAAACTTTTATACATTTTCTTGAAGGCGTGTACCTATTACACCGAGATCCAATTAACTCAGGTTTGATGAAATGGCAGGTCAACAACAAACAACGTGTATGCGTAGGTACCTATCCTTAAATATAAAGGGCAAATTGTCAAAATTGTGATAAGCCCTATTATCCTCCTCTGGTGCAATGCTACTGAGAAGAAGGATGAAAGGTGATTGCGTGCGGTAGGCATGAGGATGTAAAAGAGAATAAATCAGTAACTGCGTCGATTTTGGGAATACAGAGCAGTGAAAGATAATGGTTATTACACGGACATTGTTCTTTTTTTTAATATAGTTAATTACCATTAACTTGTAGTTCGTGTCTAAACATGTTCGCAGTTTCGATAAAATTTGAAAATGGCGGTTATATCCAATGATTTTTGACAGAAATTATTAAATTATATGGTGGTCATGCTAGCCGGACAGGGCATAATACGAGTACTACCCATTCCCCTGCCGAAGGTAACCTGTAATAAAACATTATAAACAATGGTGAACATTGTTGCGATTCAGTAAATGCCATTACATGACCTAGCAAGCTGACGAATTGTAATTTCAATTAAGTATCTTCAGGGAATAAAATTTTTCTTATGTCCTTTCAGGATCGAAGCACGTTTGCATCGCAGATAACAAACGGCTTGGCAGTTCCTAAAATTGTAAACGGTACGCGGGGAAAAGGTAATTTTTTAAATTATTATTAACAGCGGTGCTTTGTTTTGTACAGTCAACAGCACGTGAGACTACCACAAAATGGCAAAATTTCTCAATTTATTTTGTGCTCTATTATTACCAAATTATTATCAAATTAAGGTTGACAATCGATTGAAGAAATTTGACAGTTTTGGGTAGTCTGAAGTGCCGCTGTACCATCAATGTTGAGTGAAATTACCATCTAGCTAATCAGTGTGGCATGTACCTAATGAACTATCAGGTGAGATGAAGGGCAAGAGCTTCTCCTGTCTAAAGGTCTGAGCATACGTAACGGGAAAACACCCCGGACGGGACGAGGACGGGGCCCCGTGTGACGTATGTCACGGTGACACGGACGGAGCTTTTTGTACGAGAGAGACCCCGTCCCCGTCCCGTCCGGGGTGTTTTCCAGTTACGTATGCTCAGACCTTAACATAAAAAAAATAATATTGCCGCGGTCATAGTTAAATTATAAAGGGTTTTAATGTTACAAGTAATAGGATCGCTCGATACGAATTTTGAGGAAGATAGAGGGACAGAGACAATTTATAAAAGAGTTGTTGGTTTTTTTTGGAGATTTACACCTACGTTATTATTTTAATAAAAATTTGTAGATAAAAATGTTGTTTGCTGATGTTTGCTTCGTTAATAAAAATGTATGCTCTTTTATACATTACGGAACTTTTCGAGACAGTAGTTTTCAACCTATTTTAATTTTTAACTACAGTGCCAGCACTAGGTGATACTGTGTCGACAATGGTTTGTCGCATACGGCGGTACAGAGGATTGACGATGGGATATGTAGTCAAGGAGCGAAGTGTAACATACATACCGTTCTTGCTGAAGTTGTCGTTTAAGAGATTCAATGACGAGGAAGGCTCAATGGTCTATTTAGTCATACAGGCAACGCCGTTCTACTCAGCTTTTAGCGGTAAGTTATACCCCGGAATATATTTCCTCAAAATGTTAATAAGGGAGTTATTTAAATTAGTTGCAATAACCGGATAGTTGCAATTACAAGACTCCACCTTAAAATGTATTGCATTTATAGTTACCTACCGTCGTCTATGCTGGCCTGGGTTACCTACCTGCCAGTCTAAAGTAATGCCAAAAGTGAAATCTGGCCAAATGTATGCTGTAAACTGAAAATATAGATAAGCCATATCCTTGTTTGTTTGATTAAATAATAGTAAAGACCATACCATTCTTTTCCTGACATAGCTCGAGGCGCAGTGTCTTCGCTGGCTAGGCTTGCGATTACGTAAACTAAGTCATGTTTGCTAATGCCGGTCATTTGATGGGTGACCAACAGTAAATAATCTTGAGTTCCTCCGTGCTTCAGAAGCCAAGAATAGTGTTAGTTCCAGCCGCCCTCAGTCATTAACAGCCACTAATCTGAACTGGGCCAGCATGGTGGGTTATGGTCTGTTCTCCCCATATTTTTCCGTATATCTATAAGAAAGGCCTGTGCCGCAACAGTGGGAACAGAGGCTTAGATAATTAGACTTTCAGTTTAATAACCTAACCCCCGAATACAGAAACGCTACTCAAATTTTGAGCAATGCTTTTAAAGTTAAGTGGACAATACCTATAAGAATTTGTATGGGAATAACGTCAATTTTGAAATGTTAGGCAGGACTCAAACTTTGAGTGGGGTTTCTGTATTTGGGGGTCAGACTATTTATTACTTTATTTATTACTGTTTTTATTTTGGCATCATCTATTTACAGATTGAGTATTGAAATCGTTTGAAGCGATGAATAATTAAGGCCCTCAATTTTGTGCCCTATCTATTTTGCAGGTTGTCATATTATATTTACTTTTTTCAGTGCCTAATGAGATTGTAATAAAACCAGTCCCCTTTGTGGTGCGTCACGCTGCTAACGGCAATCTGGAATATATAGACACCGAGTCAGTGCCGTACTTAGGGTACTTACCTCAGGACCTGATAGGCAAGGACGCTTTGCAACTATACCACCCCGAGGATCTCTCTTATTTGGAACAAGTGTATGAGACCATTGTCAAAGAAGGAGGGCTGGCTAGATGCAATCCTTATAGGTGACAGTGTTTATAATTATTATTATCAGGCGTATTTTGCCTTTTTAAAAAAGGCAAAATACGCCATTTTGAGGAATGAAGTCTTAGGAATAAGTAAGTAACCCCCGAATACAGAAACGCTACTCAAATTTTGAGCAATGCTTACAAAGTGAAGTGGACATTACTTGTCAGAATTTGTATGGAATAACGTTGAATTTGACAATATTAAAATGATAAGCAGGACTCAAACTTTGTGTAGCGTTTCTGTATTCGGGGGTAAATGTGCTAAGGAGCCATTGTTAGAACTTAAGTAAAATTAACCAATCGTACCCATTGGTGACAATGTCAGAAATCAGGAGTATTATCTGTATTTTCCCGATATCGTCGTCAATTTTTTTAGACAGCATGGCATAATACGCGGGTTTGAGTCCCGTATCAGGACTTTATTCCCGATTTTTTATTGATTGTTTGACTGACTATCGATGAAATAGTAGGTGAGCTTGTTTGATCGATGGTCAACCAAACTATTAGTAAAAAAAATCGTCAATTAATGTGGAGTATGAAATATGCGACCATAAGGGAAAAGTGTTCGTAGCTCTTACAAACTAAATTATACTGGTGGTAGCAATTAGACTCTAGTATATCGCATACCATAAGAGTTTCTTTATACCTTAATGCGAATAGTGGTCGAAGTTACAATCCCAGATTCCCAGCCTGGCTTACAGATAAAATAAGAGAAAGAGCAATAATAGTTATTCGTTATACGTGAGTGCAAAGTTGCTTTTTAACCGCGTGCTCAATTTTGATGACCGAGCTAGCGAAGGATACTAAAATTAGAATCCTGAGCGTTAGCGAGGGAATCAAAAGAGCACAAGGTGAAAAATCTTTGCACTCGAGTGCAACACGTAACGTTTTAGTCAATTCTATTTACACCAAACACACACACACAACATCCACCCAGGCAAACCCACGACATCCACCTAGACGCGCACGTGCAATGCAAATTAATAAAAAAAAGGTACACCAAGAAGGTTCCGAATTCGAACTTTAACAAATTAAAAAGGTTTCTTAATAAATTTGACACCATAGAGGTCCAATAGGTTTAATGATGTTTTACAAAGTGGATTTTGTGCAGACTGTGCAGTGAAAGTGATGTTGTTTTGATGCACAAGCATCTGGGATGGTGTGAAATTATGCAGAATCATTGAAAACAAGTCTTATGATGTGTTTGAAGTTGTGGTGAAGATCACTATAAAAAGTGGTTTTATCCATTTCATCAGCCACCATCATGAACTCTGTTACCATTCAATTCGCGCCAAGCACTCCCTAGATGCGTTAAAATGTGTGACACCCATATTTTAACGTAAAATTCATTTCATTCATTCATTTCACCCACTCATTATTTCATACGACTACAGATAAAATATACACTAAAGACTTAGCTGTATGGGCTAGAACCTTTGCCTTCCCTAAAAAACAGAGAATAAAAAACAAATAAAAAAAAATGTTTTGTATTCACAAACATGCACTTGCACACGATGTTCTAAATTCAAATTTACTTTATCCTCTAGAGGATAAAAACGGCTTTATCGAAGAGTAAAAACGCTTTTTCCGAGATGGGATGAAAATGAATTTACATCAATGTTGAGTAGGTCTGGTCCATTTTCGTTTGTAGGTACTATTAGCCTCATATACAGGACTTGATTACATCATCTCGTATTATTGCGACAAAGGCCTAAGTCCAACTTGACCTACTTGAGGTTGATAATCATTGGTCTTGACTAATTTTCGTGTATAATTATTGTACATTGAAAGTATGTATGTATTATTTTATTAATATATTTTGTTTAACCAAAATGTTTTTGATTGATCAGAATGTTAACTCAAAATGGCGATTTCGTTACGCTGCACACCGAGTGGTCGTCGTTCATAAATCCTTGGTCGAGGAAATTAGAATTTATCATTGGAAAACACCACGTTATTGAGGTAAGGAGTTTGTACACTGAACGTTTTTAAATGTTGCCTTTTACATTTTTTTTGGTTATAAATTATGTCTTGTATTGTATAAAACCCTGAAACAAAACGAACCTATAAAAAATTAAGCTTTCTCGTTAGTTATAGGCAGTGAAATTCTCTTTATAGGCAGTGAAAGGATAAAATATTTTATTGATTACTAGCTAACCTGAAAAACGTTGTTTTGCCCTATAAAAGTTGCCTATATGACCTATACCTACCAAATATATACAAAAAAATTAGTAAAAATTGGTCAAGCCGTTACGGAGGAGTTCGATAACAAACATTGTAACATGAGATTTTTATGTATTAGATATGAGATAATAGTTGTGTTGCTTTAACGCGAAGATAAGAAAACATTACTAAAAATGTGCAGTTAAAAATATTGTTGATAGAAAAACCGCTGTCCAAAGACTGCTCAGTCTCTTTTTATTAAAAAAAGTCATTTATTTAAAATAAAATTTCTCTTGATTATAATTATATTTGAAGTCGAATTTGAAGTGAAATTGTGCAATTTATGCAAATAGACTTTTGATTTGGTTTAAGTAATGTTTTTGTTTGCTTGAACAGGGACCGGCCAACCCCGATGTATTCCACGTTCCCGAAATCGAAAAGCTGACAAAAGCGGCAGAGGAAGAAAAAAAGCAGCAGCAGGCCTTCAGGGAAAAGATGATCAAAATTATGAACGAAGTAAGTTAAGGCCACTCATTCTCCTAATCCGTGTGCTATGAATGTACATAAACTTATTTCCTTTCTCGTTATTTAATAATATAATTAGTACATCATAAATCACTGCGACATAATTGGCGAAACGTTTGTGTTAAACCTTCAGGGAACTGAAGGTTTAACACAAACGTTTCGCCAATTATGTCGCAGTGTATTCTTCTTCTCCCTGCCCTGTTCCCAGTCTATCTGGGGTCTGCCCAGTATGTTTCCTCTTCCATTCATATCGGTCAGACGTCATCAAGCCATCCATCCACTCCCTTTTGATTCATATCATCCATCACACCGTTAAGGTGCTTGTGATGAATGAATGTATAGAAAAGAGACGGAACGGACCATGTCGAGAGACTGATGAACGGAGAGAGTGATTGGAATGACAACATTCCAATCCATACTCAAAGTATGCGTATTGCGCTCAAAGTTTTGGCTTAGGTTTTACAGCCGGCCGCCTGCCTGACACCAACCCTCTTTGGGTATGCTGTTGTTGGTGGTTCGCCCTCCATTCAGATGGCCCAAGGTGCTTAATGGACTACACCAGGCAATCTCCCTTAGGATCGGGATCGGGGCTGGTCTACTATTCTACGTTATTGGTTCGCTCCCATGCCAGCATAGAAGACAATGTCGCAGTATATTGATAGGTGTTTAATAGAAACGCTGCTGCTCATTACTCGTCGCTGTCTGTCTCCTGTCTTTGCCTTGTCATTATGGTAATTATTTTCAATAATTACTAATATTGGTTCGCATACATGGGATACCATCATGGTGTTACGGTGAATGCTACCCAGGTTCTCACGAAGCCGGCTGAGGCAGCCAAGCAACAGATGAGCAAGAGATGCCAAGACCTCGCCGCGTTCATGGAGGGTCTGATGGAGGACCAGCCGAAGACTGACGATGAGCCGCGTATAGACCTTCAAGATCCCGACCACTGTTACTACGTAAGTCTTTTCTCAGTTACCCATCATCACCACTAGCCTTTTAATGTCCCGACTCCTGGGGCACAAGCATTCCCTATGTATAGAAAAATATAGCGAGAATGGACCATAAACCACAACGGATTGATGGGTATTAACGACTTCCGACGCAGCCGGGACTAACAGCATAACGTGCCTTCCGAAGCACGGAGGAACCCGACACAATAAAGGTCTCCGCATACGTAACGGGAAAGTTCCGCGGACGGAACGGGGACGGGGCCTCTCGTACAAATAGCCTATAATTTAAGGTCTCCGCATACGTAACAGGAATTTTCCCGTTACGTATGCGGAGACCTTAAATTTTTGGTCAGACATCCAATGACCAGTCTCAAACATTGCTCAATGTGAACTAAGCAATAGCAGGCCGAGCGCGCTAAGCCACAATGCGCTATCGAGCTCAATTCGAAGGTTTTCCTTCTTAAAACTCACACCCCCTTATTATAAAACGTGGACTAAAGTTAGTGATGGTTTAAAATTAATGCTAACTTCGTCTTTCATTCAGCAAATAAAATGTCAGCATCAGTTTTATATAAACTATGAATAACTTTAGTCCACGTTTTATAGTAAGGGAGTTTATGCCAAAATAATTTGTCATCACATTGAAGTAGTAATTAACATAATTTATAGCTACGATATAGTATTGAAACCATGTCACAATGTCGACATTGTTGACATGAAACTATCAGAATGAGAAACATAGATTAGAAGGAAATAAAATGCTTATTTAGTCGGATATTATGTATTAATAGACAATCAAAAACTTAATAAATGAAAGAGTATTATTTTTTTATTAGTTACATTAAATTTATTGGCTATTTAAGTTATTATTTTTCTTTCACAGAGCTAGCATGAAATTTTTTTTAACAAGGTAACATTCTTAGAAGTGATTTTAGGTGTCTTTGAATGTTTTGGATTAACTGCCCTCGTATATAATTACTAATTCTTATCAGGAAAGAGACTCCATGTTGGGCGGCATATCACCGCACCATGACTTTCATGACAGCAAATCCAGCACAGAGACGCCTCTCAGCTACAACCAGCTCAATTACAACGACAACATGCAGAGGTATATAAATATAAAAAAAGATGTAAAATAATTATTCTTAAAGTGCAACCCTAAAATAGGTTTCACAATAATAGTAAAACCTACTCGTAAGCAAATAAGAACACTCTTTAATGTGTGTTTATAGTCGTCGGACAATCAATCAAGAAACATAGTCATTTCACAGAGTAGAGTAGAGTCTTTGATATAATGACGTTGTTCTTTTCAAAAACACATAAAACTAATATAAGAAAATAATAGTTGAATTATTTGGAAAGAACATTGGTTTTAAAATAATGTAGGTTAAATATATAGTACCTATCTATCTACCTGAATAAGTAGGTACCTTGTAAAAAAAAAAATAATGCGCCGTTGCAATTTGCGGTGATCCGTATAAAGATGGTATCTAACAGATTTATGGGCTTTGCAATCTTAGATACAACATTATTATGTGTTAGCTTAAGTGTTGTTCGATTCGGAAACAGAATATTTTCACCAAAGTGCTGATGCCAAATGAAAAAATCATAATTCTAGTCAGAACTTTAAAGAAATATTTATCTATCGACGAATTAGGTTATGATAATGTGAAGAAGACTGCGGGGAACATTAAATAACAGTAGGAATTGTAGTTAGTTGTCCAAGAAAATTTATAAAAGGTACAGCCTAATAAATAATTGACAAGGTAGCCCAAAGCAAGCAATACCATCTAAAATTGGTACCCTCCGATACAACGTCCTTTTTAAAATTAATATTTTCCAGTAAAGCGGGGCATTCACTACACGAACATGCCCGCGGGCGTGCCTGTAGACATGCTCGCCGGACCTCGCTTTTAGTAGGTCTGTGTGATGTTTGTCTAGTGTAGGAACGTTACATTCAGTATAACCTGAAACGAGGGCTGCGCGGGCATGTCTGGCGGGCATGTCTGTGTAGTGAATTACCCGCTTAAGCCTCATTGCCTGTTGTCTAAAACCGATGAAAGGAAATAAAAAAATCTATCTGCCGTCTTGGGTATACAAAAACAGTTTGACACGCGAAACTAACCGCTTTAGGTGGTATGTCCGCTTTGGGCCACATTATGCTTTAAAACAAACACGTTGGCAAACTTTTTTTTAAAAAGCATAATTATACGAACCTGTAAAACTATATTTTCTCGTGTTTTATGAAACAAGTGGTGAATTCATGCAATTCATGTATGTATTCATCTGATAAGATATTAGAATAGAATTTAACATTCCAGGTTAAACTTCACGTAATAGGTAAGATAATTATTTACTTGCACCAAGAACCGTTGAACTTCCACATGACTGTGTATCTTCAATTCGATACGCACAAATCGGAGCAATCGAAAACTTTTAAGACGTGTTCGATCATACTTAAATAAAAAAATAATAGAGTCACTTTTCAGATTAATTTTCTCATATATTTTCATTGCTATAGCAACCTCAAAGGAATTATTTTTGCTGAAATAATAATATTAGGCCGTGTGTAAATATGAGCATTAACAAAAATGCTTGTGCCAAATTTCAGTATTATAAAGTTTTTAGACTAGACTAAGATATCGTAGGTTTTATGTTACAATGTTTAACGTTTTAAACGTAGCTTTTTTTTTCCAAATGGCCTAAGCATAATGTGATTTGTTTTGTAGTATATTATTATTATTATGCCTTTTGGTAGGCCATAGATTTTCTACGGGCTATGCTTAGCATATTAGGGGTACCCGGAGATGTTTGTTTGCTTTACACCATTCTTGTCGTTAAAAGATCTCGTAATTTTCCAATTTTCCAACCAATTGGAAGACAAGAATTATATACCGATCCCGTTTTTAAATGGTTACAATGTCGCTGCTTCCTTATAACTGCAGCAGAAGAGTAGTGTATTATTTAACGACTAACCCTCGAATACTGAAACGCTACTCAATTTTAGAACGCTGCAAAGTTAAGTGTATGTTTGCCGCAAACGTCAGGAATCCGAATTAGGTTACCTTATCAGGAATTCAGAGTCAGAATTCCGCGGAATTCCCTGATCTGAAAACCTAATCCGGAATCCGGACGTTTGACCAAGCCTGAAAATACCTATCAGAATTTGTATGGATGATACCTACCTACTTAAATGTTAAGCCGGACTCAAACTTTGAGTAGCGTTTCAGCATTCAGAGGCATGCTACATAAAGGCAATTTGTTACTATATTTTAGTGTTTTAAAATTAACAGTATAGATAATATTTCTTATATTATTATTATTATAAATTCATAGCTATTATTTTAATCGTCATCTAAATACAAAAGTATATTACTGAGATTTTAAAAAATATGAGCAGTCTTTTCATCAAATTTATAATTCTGTAGTGTTAGCATTTAGCTATATAAAAATGTTGGGTAGGTCCGTCGAAATCTTTGTAAAATCAAGCGGTTACCCGACACGTCCAAGTCACATCTCCATAAATCTTGTATAAAAAAATACCGTTCATTATAATTTGACAGTTTTTCTTAGCGTTAGTAGGTAGTATTTTCATGTTATAGATAATTAAAATCCTGTTTTCTTTTATAAAATAACGCATTGTAAATACTTAAAACATTTTATGCCAAATGTGTGGCCCTATAGTACAATAAGATATTAATGGAAAAAAAAAATATGGCAATCGAAACTCAGAAAAAACCTACCTTTACCTCAAATAATGAGTCGGTTGAGTAAATTTAGCCAAATTTGTGAATGTAAATTATACTAAATCAAAATAATCTGATCTAGTTATTGCGTTGTTCTAATAATTCCTGTGTACTCACTAGGTTTTAAAAGATGGAAACATTTTTGTAGAAATTATAATACTATTTCGGAAATAAAGTGGAACAATTTATATAGATATTACCTATTTACACTTTTTTCTTTTATTATTCCTCATATGAAACTTTGAAACTATATCAAAGTACCATTCAATTTAACTTATTTACACAATTATGTCTAAATTATATGGAATAAACATCCAACAATCTTAACCATTATGACTAGCAACGAAAACCTGTAAATGAAATTGATAACGATAATACTTTAACAGATCACATAAATTTCTTTTGGGTACTTATATCAAAAAAGGGAACTATTTTCGTACGTCCACAGATTCTGAACAGATTATAATTTATTGAATTTATTATTTTAGTATAGCGTAATTGAGAAATTTTTGAAAGATTAAAGCTTATTTATTTAGGATATTGTCTTGTTAGATTATTATTATAGGGCTGATTCTGTTATAATAATTACAATTACAGTGCTATTTTTTAACTGTGTAGTGTGAAAAAACTCAAAACCGTA